>JAWWNH010000020.1:12427500-13014060 GCA_034641385.1 Darevskia mixta
TTCTTCATGGAAAAAGGGAAGGGAAAAAAGGAATGAAGGATCAGGCTAAATTGAAGGCCAGGCGGAATAGCTCTGTCTTACGGGACCCAGGTGGCGCTGTGGGTTAAACCACAGAGCCTAGGGCTTGCTGATCAGAAGGTCGGCGGTTCGAATCCCCGCGACGGAGTGAGCTCCTGTTGCTCGGTCCCAGCTCCTGCCCACCTAGCGGTTCAAAAGCACATCAAAGTGCAAGTAGATAAATAGGAACCGCTCTGGCGGGAAGGTAAACGGCGTTTCCGTGCGCTGCTCTGGTTCGCCACATGACCCGGAAGCTGTACATCGGCTCTCGGCCAATAAAGCGAGATGAGCGCCGCAACCCCAGAGTCTGACACGACTGGACCTAATGGTCAGGGGTCCCTCTACCCTCTACAGGCCCTGCGGAAGGAGATCAGGTCCTGCAGGGCCCTAGTCTCATGGGACAGAGCATTCCACCAGGTCGGAGCCATCACTGAAAAAGCCCTGGCCCTGGTGAAGGATAATCTGGCTTCTTTTGGGCCCGGGACCCTTAAGCTATTATTATTCATGGACCTTAGGGTCCTCTGCGGGACATACCAGAAGAGGCGGTCCCGTAAGTACGAGGGTCCTAGGCCGCATAGGGCTTTAAAGGTCAAAACCAGCACCTTAAACCTGACCCGGTACTCCACCAGGAGCCAGTGCAGCTGGTAGAGCACTGGGTGAATGTGCTCCCATGGCAAGGACCCCGTGAGGAGCCTCACTGCAGCATTCTGCACCCACTGGAGTTTCTGGGACAGTTTCAAGGGCAGCCCCGCATAGAGCGAGTTACAGTAGTCAAGCCTGGAGAGGACCGCCGCATGGATCACAATATATCATGGAACATCGATCACACGCAGTCTGCAGTCCACTGGCAGTAGGAGTGCAATATGGGCATGCCTTTAAGTTAACATTTTATATTAAAAATCTGACAATTCCAAATTACCGAAGGCTATTTACAAAAGCCAGACTTAACGTCTTTCCTTCTGCAGTGTTGGATGACAGATTGAGAGGAGTTCCATACCAGGACAGACTATGCTCATGTGCCCAAGACATTGACTCTATAAAACATATTTTGCTGCACTGTGTGAAATTCGAGCAAGCCAGGGAAGAACTGATATTACCCTTGCTAGTACCTTTCCCGGGAAAATCAGAGGCTTACTATGTCAGGTTCCTACTGGAAGACCGGATAAATGACAGAACATTAGCAGTGGCGAAGTTTTTATCAGTGGTTGCAAAAACCAATGATCCCTATTCCTAAGTCTGAACAAAATGCTTGTGTAACCTGAAGGCGGGCTGTTGAAATTGTGTATTGTTTTGTAATGAATTGTTGGGTCTCTGGACCGTAATAAAGATTTGATTTGATAGATAGATAGATAGATAGATAGATAGATAGATAGATAGATAGATCATGCTGGTACCAAGTTAATGGGTCCAGCTGTATACCATTGACCATAGTTATTTGAAGACCACTTTCTCTGACCTATAACCCTGAATGGTTGGACCAATCAGCTGAACAGTAGTCATTGTTGGCATCCTCCCATCTCGGGAGACAATATAGGAGCGTGCCTTTGGAGGGTGAAGTCAAATTATGGATGAGATTGTGGTTATTAAGTAGTCATGATTTGTTTGTATCTGTCTTCCCAGTGGCAATTAACTTTAATCACAGGAATGTTTTCACAAACTAAACCCAAAAGGAAACAGGAACCATTCATCGCACACACACACCCCCCCCCCCCGTGGCTTCCCAATACAATTTCTGTTTTCACAACTGCTATAAGAGTAGATTAAAAATGATGCATTAAATAGATTTTGGCACTGCTGAAGTTATTTTATGTTTACTCATAACTTAGGGACCGCAGTGGAGTAACATGACTAAGGTTCACCTTAAAGGCATTTAAAAAAAAACCCAAACCACCCTGAATTCTGTATCTATCATTTTTAGAGTGGGAGAGGGGAAATCATCACAATATAAAGACTAATCTAAATAACTTGCTATAGAACAGAGCCCATCAGTGTGGGAACAGAGCTCAGGAAATACTATAGACTTTGAAATGATTGTGTTCTTCCAAAGATGCTAACAAACACTGAACATCCCTTCCTCCACCACTACTTTTCCATGCGCATTATGTTTATTGCAAGAACTGGTTTATGACATCGTTGTCTCTTTTATAGTGAAAGGAACATCATAGCACCAAGTTACAGGCCTTGAAAGGGATCTTGTAGCAGTTGCAAAGTTTCTATTCAGCCATTAAAGCAATTCCGGTTTTCTGCATATGTCTTCGTGGATGATCTAGTGATTAGACAAAGTGGAATGATAGCTGTATGCTTTTTTAAATAATCACCTCTGGGAACTTACTCCCAGGTGCCTTAAAAATATATTGGTTCACATCTGCTGTGAATGAAATCCATCTACTCAAATGAGGCAATCTATCCCAGTTTGTCACATTAAAAAGTACAAGGTAAAATTGCTGCTTGGGGTTAGCAAAGCAACATGGGCATTGTGAATTCCTGGGGTTTAATCCAGGCATAGGCAAACTCCGGCCCTCCAGATGTTTGGGACTACAATTCCCATCATCCCTAGCTAACAGGACCAGTGGTCAGGGATGATGGGAATTGTAGTCCCAAACTTCTGGAGGGCCGGAGTTTGCCTATGCCTGGTTTAATCTATGACTTAAAGGTAAAGGTAAAGGGACCCCTGACCGTTAGGTCCAGTCGTGGACGACTCTGGGGTTGCGGCGCTCATCTCGCTTTACTGGCCGAGGGAGCCGGCGTACAGCTTCCGGGTTTTGTGGCCAGCATGACTAAGCCGCTTCTGGCGAACCAGAGCAGCACACGGAAACACCGTTTACCTTCCCGCCGGAGCGGTACCTATTTATCTACTTGCACTTTGACATGCTTTTGAACTGCTAGGTTGGCAGGAGCAGGGACTGAGCAACGGGAGCTCACCCCGTCGTGGGGATTCAAACTGCAGACCTTCTGATCGGCAAGCCCTAGGCTCTGTGGTTTAACCCACAGCGCCACCCGCTATAAATCTATGACTCAATCTACTACAAACAAGGCTACCTGAGCAATTTAAATAGTCCCATAAGGTGACCATATTTGTAGAGGGGCAAAGGGAGAGGCGAGGGGCCTCAGGCTAGTGTATCAAGATATAGGGAACTGCATTACAGCAAGTCAGACCATTGGTTAGTGCAGCTCTGCATTGTCCATGTCTACACTGATTGAAAGCTGCTCTCCAAAGTTCAGACCAGGGTCTCTCTAGATGCCAAAGATGAGACCCGCCGCCTTTTGCATGCAAACCATGCAGCTTTCTTCATTCTAATTTAGAGAAGGTGGAGAGTTGCCAGTGGGAAACGATTGGTAGTCATAAATCCTTGAACTCACCAAGAGGTCTATCAGTAGGTGCTGATCTACCTTCTGCCCATACTTGTGCACTATAGCAGTGTTCCCCAACCTTGGGCCTCCAGCTATTTTTGGACTACAACTCCCATCATCCCTCGCTAGCAAGACCAGTGGTCAGGGATGATGGGAATTGTAGTCCGAAAACAGCTGGAGGCCCAAGGTTGGGGAACACTGCACTATAGGATTATGGAGGGAGAAAAGAATGGCTTTTTCACAGCAGGAGGGGGAGACACCCATGACTCTTCATCAGCCTGACCCATCTCTGCCTCTTGGCCTCCCTCCTCCCATTCTCCTGCATCAGCTTCTGCCTCTGTTTCTGGACTTCTTTCTGCCACAGACTCGCCTCGCTCACTAAGCTCAGCTTCCGATACCTCCTCTTCCCAGTCTCCCTCCTACCACTCACCGTCATCCCACCACCAATCCCCGGGCTCTGAGCCTTCTTCCCTTGGTGGTTCCCCAGCTGCTTTCTCCCGTCATTCCTCTGCGTTCAACCAGCCCATGACAGAAATTTACAGACCATGGGGGGATTCACGGCTGGGAAGCACAAGTGGGGAGATTGCTGTTGTTCTCATGTCTTGCTTGCAGACATCCCAAAAGCATCTGATGGACCTTCAGAACAGGATGAGCCTTTGGTCTGATCAGTCAGGGCTCTGCTTATGTTCTTAAGAACTTGTCATTTGGGAAGGCCCAAAGTCAAACAGGATCTGAATCTAACATGCAGCAGAGTGGCCCTCCTTAAATATGCATTGATTTTTTAAAAATAGAAATTACTCAAGAGAAAATTATATTTGCATTTAGATGCCTCATTATTTCTCTTTGTGCCTCCTGCACCATGGTGTCCATTTCCAGAGCTGATTATATATTGTGACAGAAGAAAGCACGATGCATTTCTGGCTTTCGTAAAAATACGAGTAGGACGTGTCGTGTATTATGATTCTTTAAAGGTAAAGGGACCCCTGACCATTAGGTCCAGTCGCGGACGACTCTGGGGTTGTGGTGCTCATCTCGCTTTATTGGCCGAGGGAGCCGGCATACAGCTTCCTGGTCATGTGGCCAGCATGACTAAGCCGCTTCTGGCGAACCAGAGCAGCGCATGGAAACGCCGTTTACCTTCCCACCTATTTATCTTTGACATGCTTTCGAACTGCTAGGTTGGCAGGAGCAGGGACCGAGCAACGGGAGCTCACCCCGTCGTGGGGATTCGAACTGCTGACCTTCTGGTTTAATCCACAGTGCCACCTGCGCTGATTCTTTACATGCTATAATTCCTGTAACTTCTATGGCAGAAAAAGTGATAACATCTGTGGCTGATGCTGTGGTTTTATGCCAGTTCAAGTGGTCATCCTTATCTAGAATGCAGACTTGACAAGCACACTCAGCCCCAGAATTGACTGGGTTTTAGCATCCCTGCTCTTTCAAACCCTACCTGCTCCGTGGAGTCTTTGGGTCAACACCTTAGTCATCCTCATCAGGAACAAAATGTAACCTAAGTCCCCCACCTCTCAGCTGTCAACATCTAAATTGTAAACTTTGGGGGGCAGGGGCCTGCCTTTTTTTTTTGCTTATGCTATTCTGTAAAAATGCCATTTACGACACTATATAAATAAATCGTGATAGCGGGTATAGCAATTGCTTTGTATGGCAAGTGAAATGGAGTTTTCTCCACCTTAAAATGAACTGACCTGTCCTTATACTAGATGTAGTGTGAACATTTTGCTGTTCATATTCCTTAAATGCATGTATCATTTGCTCTGCGTTATCCATTTGGTACTTGGTCCTCATTATTCAGAATGCTGCTGTTGATCTGACTGCCCATCTATAGCCTCTAAAAGTCTATTGAGCCCAAAAGCTGCTATTGTTACGCTACTGAGAGGAGAGGATTGGAAATAATGGATGCTCTCTATATCTATATGCACAAACTGGTAAAGTGGATGTGCTCGCATAGTCAATGGGACCGATTTTCATAATGGTATTCCACAAACATGGTGCGCCGGTTCCTGTGATTAATCACATGCAGAAGCCGAGGAAACTCAAGTATTATGCCGCAAGAAGATGATGAAGGGATTTGCTTTGAGATGGTGACCTCCATTCTTGTGTCATTCCTCACCTCAGGCACTGAACTTGTTATATCTCACAGGCTGAGCAAGGTCAGGCCTGGTCAGGCTAAACCTTTAAGTAGGAAACTTCTAAGGAAAGGACTGGTGTTCTGGGAAGTCAAGTTGGTGACAGTGTGGGTGACATTATTTCCTCTGAGTTAGTACTGAAGGAACACCTTAGCATGGTGCTGAGGCCCAATGCTTCTGTCTGTCTAACTGGACATTATATTATCCTCATCACTGTAAGATATCTTACAGAGACAACCATTTAGGTGAGTTATTAGGCCAAGGCACTAGCCACTTCTGATCCCGTAGCGATTTTCATCGGAGTGCAGCTATTAGCCATAAGAGTCCTACCACAGCTCTATTGAATCAATTGCTTCATGGCAGCCAGTCTGGCATACTGGAAAGAAGGGATGCGGGTGGCGCTGTGGTCTAAACCACTGAGCCTCTTGGGCTTGCCGATCAGAAGGTCAGCGGTTTGAATCAGCGCGACAGGGTGAGCTCCCATTGCTCTGTCCCAGCTCCTGCCAACCTAGCAGTTCCAAAGCACGCCAGTGCAAGTAGATATCTTGCGGGAAGGTACACAGCGTTTCCGTGCGCTCTGGCTTCCGTTACGGTGTCCCGTTGCGCCAGAAGTGGTTTAGTCATGCTGGCCACATGACCTAGAAAGCTGTCCGTGGACAAACGCCGGCTCCCTCAGCCTGAAAGCGAGATGAGCACCGCAACCCCATAGTCACCTTTGACTGGATTTAACGGTCCAGGGCTCCTTTACCTTTTTTTACTGGATAGAGATGGGAAAACCAGATTAAACCCATGCTCAGCCATGAAAATGGTGAGATGGCTTTGACCATGTCACCATTCTTCATGTCAGGGTTGCACCAGATGAGCAGGAGTGGTGGCAAGCCCCCCTAGGCGAAGCAGCAACCACGGAAGAGTCCAGAGAAATGGAGGGATTCTTACCTGAAGAAGACTGGTGCCACAACCTCTTCCTGGTTCCCTGTAACTTGGCTTCTCGCAGTGAGGGAATCGCCAGAAGGCCCTCAGCGCTGGACCTCAATGTCCGGGTAGATCGATGGGGGTGGAGACGCTCCTTCAGTTAACCGATTGTGGCTTGAGAATCTGTCAAATAGGGTCTAGCCATGCCTGAAAGCATAGCTGTTTGCAAGTAATAATTTAAGGACCTGGGAGGGTGTATAAACCTCAGAATGGGGGGAAGGCTGATTGGTACTTATCCAATGTCTTATGGAGACAAGCTCCTCACTGTGTCAGAATATGTGGCTTTGCATTTTAAATGCAACTGCTTCACCTAACAGCTTAAGTTCTGAATTTTTCAACTGAGCACTAATCTCTTGACACCATTCATCAGTTCTCAACAGCTGAACTAATGATGAGAACAACAAAGAGACACCAACCAATCTAGAATGGCAGAATGGGCACACATGGAGGTCTACTGTGAAGACATGGTACACTTGGATTTTCTAAAAGCTTTCAACAAACTCCAAGACTCCTAAATAAACCTATCAGTCTTGGAAAGCAAAGCCTAGTCTTCTTACAGATTGGTAACTAGTTAAAAGGGGCGGGGAGGGAACCCTGCGAAGGTGGAAATAAATTGACAGTTTTCATAATGAGCAGAAAACCCCCCAACAGTCCAGTTTGTGAGAATATTTAAACTATTTGTGACCTGGAGATGAAACCAATTCATTGAAGGATGCATATTTGCAGATGAAACCAAATCATGTCGGGATTGTCAAATTTGAAGGAAATAATAATGGCTCCAAAGCAATCTCACAAAAAAGGGCATCGCAGAATGACGGGAACGATTTAGCACAGGTACAAAGGACGCGGGTGGCGCTGCGGGTTAAACCACAGAGCCTAGGGCTTGCTGATCAGAAGGTCGGCGGTTCGAATCCCCGCGACAGGGTGAGCTCCCGTTGCTCGGTCCCTGCTCCTGCTTAACCTAGCAGTTCAAAAGCAAGTCAAAGTGCAAGTAGATAAATAGGTACCGCTCCGGCCGGAAGGTAAATGGCGTTTCCGTGCACTGTTCTGGTTCGCCAGAAGCGACTTAGTCATGCTGGCCACATGACCTGGAAGCTGTACGCCGGCTCCCTCGGCCAATAATGTGAGATGAGCGCCAGCAACCCCAGAGGCGGTCACAACTGGACCTACCGGTAATGGTCAGGGGCCCCTTTACCTTTACCTTTTTACAAAGGTATTAGGATAAAAGTTGAAAGACTTTATGGGTTTCATTTCAATCTCCATGTCTAAATCTGTGCTCTATCAACCGGGATGCTTCAGAAGCACATTTAATCTGCTGTTTCAAGCACCACTTTCTAGACAACTTATCATTTTTTCATCATACAATCATTCTGTTCTCTTGGACTCGGAGAACTTCCTGCTTTGCTCCCCATGTCCCAGAACAACATGCATTGCAACCCTCTTGGAACATGACCCAAACACATGGCACTTACATATACACAATGGTAGAAAAGGGGGCAAAACAGTGTTGTTAAAGCAGAGATGAACATATCTTGGCAGGTTTTGAACAAGTTTCAAAATCTGTTGCCTTATTCACCCTGTCCCATTTTTCTTCTCATATAGAAACACATGGATTACGAATTTTCAATAATACAAAGCATATTCCATCAAAAGGTTCCGTTTCCCACAATTGCTCCAACAAGAGAAATGTAGGTTCTGATGTTGATTTTATGGATTGGATGCAGAGAAACCTCCTCCCTCTAATGGCAAGGAAGATCCTTTGCTGAATGAAAATCATCTGAATCCATCTCTATCAATCTATTACTGCACACCTAATCCACAAAAACTAGGACAAAACCCCTAGTAAAATATTTCTGACTAAGAAACACCAGAAGACTGGCGCTGTTTGTGTCCTTGAGAGTAAGTACATTGAGTTCAGGTGGACTTACTCAGTGATGACTAGGTAATGCTTTTATTTGTTTAGCTATAAGCCATAACCAAACAGAAAGAACACTCAGAATTGAGCCACAAATGTAGTTCTGAATTCCCCGGTTGCCAGTGCAAATATATATTTAAAAAGTCACTTTGTTTTAATTATCAAACAGCAAAAAGCATACAAACTCACTACCTGGTAGGTGTGTCCCCAAGTTCTTGCAACTAAACTTTGACAATTTCTTTTCCATGGGAATCTTTATAAAGTCCATACTCAGTAATATAAGAGAGCTAGTGTGGTGTACTGGTTAAGAGCGGTAGACTTATAATTTGGTGAACCGGGTTCGCATCTCCGCTCCTCCACATGCAGCTGCTGGGTGACCTTGGGCTAGTCACACTTCTCTGAAGTCTCTCAGCCCCACTCACCTCACAGAGTGTTTGTTGTGGGGGAGGAAGGGAAAGGAGAATGTGAGCCGCTTTGAGACTCCTTCAGGTAGTGATAAAGCGGGATATCAAATCCAAACTCTTCTATAATGGTCAATATCCTCTGCAACAGGTTTACAAAAGTTATTGGTAAGAATCAACTGAATTGCATCCTTAGCAATATTACTTGCCTTCAGAACTATTTCCAAAATATGGTTTGCACAACCTTATTTCATCACTGATTCACAGTGACTTTTTTTTAAAAAAAAATATAGTCGTACTTTGGTTTTCGAACAGAATGCGTTCTGGAAGTTTGTTTGACTTCTGGAACATTTGGAAACCAAGGCACGGCATCTGATTGGCTGTAGGAGCGTCCTGCAGCCAATTGGAAGCCACAGAAGACGGTTGGTTCCTGAGGCAAAGTTTGCAAACCGGAACACCTACTTCTGGGTTTGCGACATTTGAGTTCCAAGTTGTTTGTGAACTAAGCTGTTTGAAAAACAAGGTACGACTGTAGTGACAACAAAAATAGTCAGCTGAAATTTCTCCACTACTCCCTTCAGTTTAAATTATTTTCCCCCTGAGGAGGGGAAGAACAGCAAGTCCAAAGGTTGCAGTGGAGGTTTATTCTGATGTTACAGATCATAGGGAGAGACTAAAGTAGCTCATTGACATTTACATGAAGGTCCCATTACATCACCAGAGTGAACTCAGCGAGCCAAATGTAACTCTGGGGGGACATAACAATAACATCAGTAGCAATTAGAACTGACATGAACTTCTATCGTGAACTTCAGGCTTAACTTACTTCGCTGTCAAGCCATCACATAAATAGAGAGCATGGAGGAACACATCAACCCTAACCACATTTACGAAGACATCAGACCCAAGTAACATGACCAGACTGCTCAAAAAAATAATAATCAGATGATGTTGCTCACTCAATAGCTATGTGAATGACTGGCACTAGGCTTTGGGTTGGTCTGTAGCAAGCAAGAGACCAACCCAATGAATTTTTCTCATTCTATAATGTTTTGGGGGGGACCCCTATTCACCTCACAGATCTACCATCCCCAGAGCAGTTTAACAACCGATCCCACTTCCCAAAGAACTCTGAGAATGGATAGTTCAGTCGGTTAGAGCATGGTGCGGATAAGAACAAGGCTGCAGGTTCGATCAGCTGCATATTCCTGAATTGCAAGGGTTTGGACTCGATGATCCTCTGGGTCCCTTCCAACTCTAAAATTCTGTGATTCTATGATTCTATGAATGGTAGCTCTCTGGGAGGAATGGAGGTCTTCCAGCAGCGGCAGATTTAGGGTGTGGAAGGCCGTTGCCCCGCACAGGGTGCTGAACCAAGGGGGCGCTGAACCGAAAAGATCCATAATAAAGGTAAATACCTGAAGGAGCCTCTCCAGATGAGATAAACAACTACCTGACATTTAGAAAACATCTGAAGGCAGCCCTGTTTAGGGAAGTTTTTAATGTGTGACATTTTAATGTATTTTAATCTTTGTTGGAAGCTGCCCAGAGTGGTTGGGGAAACCCAGCTGGATGGACGAGGTACAAATAAATTATTATTATTATTATTATTATTATTATTATTATTATTATTATTTATTATAGTAAAGGGACCCCTGACCGTTAAATCCAGTCATGGATGACTCTGGGGTTGTGACGCTCATCTCGCATTATTGGCCGAGGGAGCCGGCGTACAGCTTCCAGGTCATGTGGCCAGTATGACTAAGCTGCTTCTGGCGAACCAGAGCAGCACACGGAAACGCCGTTTACCTTCCCGCTGCAATGGTACCTATTTATCTACTTGCACTTTGACGTGCTTTCGATCTGCTAGGTGGGCAGGAGCAGGGACCGAGCAACGGGAGCTCACCCCGTCGCGGGGATTCGAACTGCCGACCTTCCGATCGGCAAGCCCTAGGCTCAGTGGTTTAGACCACAGCGCTACCTGCGTCCCATAATAGATCCATAATAGAGAAGACTAAATTTTGGATCCGCACAGGGCGACATTTTACGAAAGATTACTAATGTCTACCACTGCCCCCAGGGCCAACCCAACTTCAAATAGAGGACCGCCCTCTGTAAAGTTAGATACATGGAGTCATGGCAATTGTGCTAGCTGCAATGGATTCTTAAAGAGACAGACCTTTTATCCTGAGGCCTTTATTTACAACGCTATATGCATTTTTTTAAAAGTGCACATTAAATACAAAGACACATTTAGCATCTCATCTAGTTTAGCCCTCTAACTACTACAAAGATCTCCTTTCTGCAACAATCTGGGGCGACTTTTTATTAAATTTTAACTTCCCTGGACAAAGCTGTGCCTTTCCTTCAGTATCTTTTTAAAACAAAAACAAAAAACCCACCATTTACTGAGGTTTGGTAATATGCACATTGATTTAAATTTAATTGAGCAATTAAAAGTCTGCTGATTACACTAAATAATTAGTTGGCAGACCTAATCCAAACTGCAGATTATTTCCCCTTTCACGTGCTGCATATACATTAGTTGCACTCAACAGAACCATTTAATAATAATAATAATAATTTATTATTTGTACCCCGCCCATCTGACCGGGTCCCCCCAGCCACTCTGGGCGGCCTCCAGCAAACACTAAAATACATTAAAATTAAAATTAAAATTAAAATACATTTAAAGAGCTAGAGCCACCTGTTCCCAGGTTTCAAGGGACATCTCTTGTTTTTCAACACCCCCCCCCCCCACAGTGGCCTCCGTCTAACAGCACAATCCGATACATGTATAGACAAAAGTAAGCTCCATTGAGTTCAATGGTCATTTTAAATAGCTGTTGTCGTTCAGTCGTGTCCGACTCTTTGTGACCCCCTGGACCAGAGCACGCCAGGCACGCCTATCCTTCACTGCCTCTCGCAGTTTGGCCAAACTCATGTTAGTAGCTTCGAGAACACTGTCCAGCCATCTCATCCTCTGTCGTCCCCTTCTCCTTGTGCCCCCCATCTTTCCCAACATCAGGGTCTTTTCTAGGGAGTCTTCTCTTCTCATGAGGTGGCCAAAGTACTGGAGCCTCAACTTCAGGATCTGTCCTTCTAATGAGCACTCAGGGCTGATTTCCTTCAGAATGGATAGGTTTGATCTTCTTGCAGTCCATGGGACTCTCAAGAGTCTCCTCCAGCACCATAATTCAAAAGCATCAATTCTTCGGCAATCAGCCTTCTTTATGGTCCAGCTCTCTTTAAATAGCTACGTGGGTCCATTTTTTTATCCCTTTTGTTACTATTTTTACTACAGGGTGCGATGAAAAGCAATGGCGATATAGCAAACAGAATATGGAAGGGTGTTAAATTAAAATAGGGGTTATATATATATATATATATATATATATATATATATATTAAAAAAACAGCAATTAGCTTGGCTTTGCCTGTAAGAACTGAGGAGTAGGAAGATGAAAGACGAGTCCCTCAGCATTCTGCGACGGCCTCTCAACCTTCAAACTCCCCAACCCCTTTGAACATGAAAGCTTGTGTGTTAGGCTTGCCAACATATGGAAGCACTCGATGATGGTCAGTCCCAGTGTGTCTCCCCTACTGTGAACAAAGGCAAAGGAAATTGGATGCGCAAGTGCACACCTGCTTATAAAATATTACCTGAAAGTCCCATCAAAGATATGGGGAGAAGCTCTTTCCTTACGGCCGCTGCTATCATCTTTGTGTTTCCCAGTGACGGTTGCTACAGACCATAGCTGTCAACCTTCCCTTTTTTTGGCGGGAAATTCCCTAATAATAATAATAATAATAATAATAATAATAATAATAATAATTTATTATTTGTACCCCGCCCATCTGGCCGGGTCTCCCCAGCCACTCTGGGCGGCTTCCAACAAATATAAAGATACATTAAAATATCACAGATTAAAAACCTCCCTGAACAGGGCTGCCTTCAGGTGTTTTCTAAAGGTCATGTGGTTGTTTATTGCTTTAACCTCTGATGGGAGGGCGTTCCACAGGGCGGGTGCCACCACCGAGAAGGCCCTCTGCCTGGTTCCCTGTAGCTTCGCTTCTCGCAGCGAGGGAACCGCCAGAAGGCCCTCGGCGCTGGATCTCAGTGTCCGGGCTGAACAATGGGGATGGAGACGCTCCTTCAGGTATACAGGACCGAGGCCGTTTAGGGCTTTAAAGGTCAGCACCAACACTTTGAATTGTGCTCGGAAACGTACTGGGAGCGCCGTTTCCCGTTGTTTCCCTTTTTTGGCGGGAAATTCCCTTATTCCAGCGCTGTTTCCCGCTGCTATCCCGGATTGTTAGATATCCCGTAAATTTCCCGGATTTCAAAGGAAGCAGCTCCTCTCCCTCCCTGCCGGCCAGGGAGGCTCCTCAGCTGCGTTGCTTGGCTGCGTTGCTCACCAATAGTTACAGAGAATAGGATGTCATTAGACGACAACACTGTTTGTGCTTTGCTTGCATGTAAAATCAACCACTCTGGCCCAGCCCACAAATACACTCCTTCCGAAAGAGTGTTAAAGGATGCAAAGTCTGCAACACGTTTGTATAATAAGTCATTAATGGATTCCAGAGAGCCAAAAGAGTGAACCTGATCAATCCCCCCATGAAGAATTGACGCTTTTGAATTGTGGTGCTGGAGTCCCGTGGACTGCAAGAAGATCAAATCGATCCATTCTGAAGGACATCGGCCCTGGCTGCTTACCGGAAGGCCAGATCCTGAAGCATCACATGAGAAGAGAAGACTCCCTGGAAAAGAGACCCTGAGGTGGGGAAAGATGATGGTGTGTAGCCTGGTGTACATTAATTGTAGCCTGGGGGGCTTAGTGCGGTGTGGACTGTCCCCGAGAACTGTAGACTGTCCCTGGGACAGGTGAGGCTGCTGATCCCTTATTTTCAAATCTGAAAGTTGACAGCTATGCTACAGACCCTCCAGGTGTCCCTATTTTCCAGCGACGTCCCTAATTTAGAGAAGCCGTCCCGGTTTCTGATATTATCCCTTTTCCGTAGGACATCCCTATTTTCATCAGAAATCTTTTGGAGAGTATGGAGTTATGCAGCCCCCCGAGCCAAGGAGATACGTAGCTGTCCCGCTTTTCCTCTAGACTTCTCTATTTTCATCAGAGAAACGTTGGAGGGTATGGTTGGATGTCCCCATTTTCATTGAAGAAATGGTGGACAGTATGGAGTTATCCTACCCCCCAGCCGCCTGAAGGCAATCCTGTATAGGGAAGGGTTTTTTTATGTTTTATTATGTTTTTTATTATGTTTTTATATATGTTGGGGCAACCCAGTAGGATGTGTGGGGTATAAATAGTAAAATTATCCTTATGGAATGGGACGTCCCTATTTTCATGTTGGAGAAATGTTGGAGGGTGTGTTGCTCTAAGGCTCTCAGATTTGATGCTTTAGTGGGATGTCAAAGAAATAAACAACTATCTGACTTTTAGAAGACACCTGAAGGCAGCCCTGTTTAGGGAAGTTTTTAATGCTTGATGTTTCATTGTGTTTTTAATATTCTGTTGGGAGCTGCCCAAAGTGGCTGGGGAAACCCAGACAGATGGGTGGGGTATAGATAATATATTATTATTATTATTATTATTATTATTATTATTATTATTATTATAAAATGTTTCAGTTGAGGGACACATTATTTCAGGAGTAATCTGTCAGGTGGGCAAGACCTGACCCCAAAATGGGTAATTTGCAGGATTTCTTTTAGATAGCAAACTGTGCTATACACTTCTATCTCTCTCACTTTCACACCCATGCCACTAGGGTTGCCATATTTCAAAAAGTAAAAACCAGGACACCCCGAAAGCTGTTGAACTTTGGGGGGCAGGCAGAGGCTGTGGGACCCTGGCAGCTTACCCAAGAATGCCGGGCTTGCTTCCTATTTGCTTGTGATGTCCTAAAATGATGCAGCATGCTGACTTTATATGGAACATGTTAAGGCAAATAAATATCTTGTCAGCATACAAAGTGAATAGGATAATAGCCTCAGGCTGGCTCAAGTGACCAAACCTAATTTTCTTCCAGCCTCAGGTGATTTATGACAGATTTCCACCAGCATTTCTTTTGAGCTTTTCTCTCTTTTGTATAGTTCACCTTGTTCAGACTACAGTAAGCCCATGTCTGGAAGTCTTTTTTAAAAAAGACATTTATGATAATCAGTATTTCCAGGTGGGAACTATTCAATGACCTGAACAGGTTAACAGGCCTATCCATACTTTATATTAGAAGTAGTTGACATACCCAAGAATATGCGACTCCCTCTAAATGTTGCATCTGCTCCTCTATATTTTTCCTGGCCTGTGTTCCTCCATTGTGTCACTGCTGGTGAGGCTTTCTGCTCCTCCAGAAACACGTCAAGCTGCATCTTTGGTGGTTGTGTTCTTGGAAAAAGCAGGGCCTGTATGCCCATGAGGCAGACTGAAGCAGCCGCCTCAGGTGGCAGAATCCGGCTGGGTGATGCTCAGTAAGTGGTGACCGTGGTAAGCAAGGCAGCATCAGTGTCAGAGACCAGACTGAGGATTACAGCTCTGAAGAGGAATGGTGGGAGCCTCCCCCTCTTCCTGCTCCTGACCAGGATCCTGAATCTGCTCAGGAACAGTGGAGCAGCATAGATTCAGAGAACTGGTTTGCAGAGGGACATACTTCGGAAAACAACAGCTGGGCAGAGCTGAGTGGGGAGCAGTTAGAAGAAGCAGAACAGGAAGACAGAGAGAGAGATAACTGACTCCCCTTCACTAGAAAGTATCCAGCCTATCTCTCCAAAGGCAAGGAGAGCTGATAAGGTTGTTATGCAGAAAGCTCTGTGGTTGCGAGATCAGGTTGCAAGAAGGGGAAGTGACGATGACTCGGGGGGGGGGGAGGAAAACGTAATTGGGAGCACCTTTGCTCTGAGAATGGCTGCTGTGTTCTTTTGCTGTGGTCATTAAACGCTCTTAAACTGGTAAAAAGGTAAAGGGACCCCTGGCATTAGGTCCAGTCGCGGACGACTCTGGGGTTGTGCTCATTTCCAAAATATCATGTCGATATCCCAATCCCGTCCGACTTCCTATCAATCCCTATTGTATACTCCGATTGTACCTATGAGTGCAATTCAACTCAGTTACATCACTTCATTTATATCTTTTTTTACACTTTATTATCCGGTGACACCCTGTTCTCCCTTTTTAATGTTCTTTCCCCCTCTAGAGTTACTTAAAGGCTGGCATCACTATCTGCCCCCTACTATATTTTTGAACATATACTGTGTATCTTGCCCATTTCTCTTGGAATTTTTGTTTTGATTCTCCTCTTAAGTTGTTAGTTAATTGAGCCATTTCGGCCATTTCTTGTAATTTATACTGCCACTCTGCAATCGTTGGTGGGTCTAATTCCTTCCACCTCTTTGCAATTAATATCCGTGCTGCAGCAGTGGCGTACAAAAAAATCTCCTGTAATTTGCTGGGGATCTCTTTATCCATAATACTTAGTAAAAAGGATTCTGGTTTCTTAAGGAATGTTATTCCTAGCAGTTTTTTTTAGCTCATCATATATAGGGGCACAAAATTTCAACACTCGATGCTGCCTCAATATAGCTGCATGCTCCGTTGAAAACAACTTCTCTAATTGAACTAGGATGTGACCTCTCCAGACAACAGAACAACTCTTCTTTTCTTATCTCTGCAGCCAAGATCTCCCAGGTGATGCAGACGCCACTAGGCAGTTGAATGTGCATGCATACTCCATCTGTTTCCCTCCCACCCACCCCCTCCATGTGGCCCTGAACGCTGGCAATCCACGCTATGCCACTGGGTAAATGATGTGCCGTACTGAGGTAGGTAGACCAAAGATCTATCTCAGGATAAGGCAGCTCCCTCCATTCCTAAGCTGGAACACAGACCTGGCTCCTTACCATCCTGCTCCCTGTGCAGAAGTGCCACAAATCCCCATTGTCTATGCCACTTAGACAAAATGCAAACGGTTGGAGACCCATAGCCTCTGTATTACTGCAGAATGGCTCATGGCCCTTCCTTGCATGGTCTTGACACATGAAGCCAACAAGAATTAAACTAAATTTATGTATTGCAGCTGGTGCAAAAATAAACGAATCCTTGCATAATTTTTGCTTGAAAAGAGAGTGTGCTCTGCTAACCTAAGGCAGAGCCATGCCTTAAATCACAGTCTTGGATTCAGTCAAACCACAGGCAGATTATATATTATATAATTTTGGAAAGCTGGCTAGGGCACGGTATAAAGAAGGAGGAAAAGAAAAGCTGTAAGGACATTTCTATTTGTCTGTAGTTCCCCAGACAGAGCCCTGGGAACACCATATTCTTAGAATAAAGCTTTCATTCTACTGTACATCACTGGAAAATTAACAGGCATCCTTTGTTCTCTTCCATAATTCATATTCTTTGTTTTAAATATTGGATTGTGCTGATAAATTAAATGGAGAGAGTGTTTTAACACACAATTCCGGGACCCTTTTTTGCTGTGACTTTCTTCATTTTCCCTGTGGCTCATTCAGAAGTAGTAATAACATTAACGTTGCTAATCAAAGAAATCTTGATTTCTTAATTATGCATTGCAAGGGCAGGCAGCTCCAGCTGCTCCATTCCAGGTTTGGATAGAGAAAATCCTTCCAAAGGTTTCGCTGCCCTGGAGCCTGAACAGAGGCGATGGCTGAGGTGGGAAGCTGAGAAAAACCGTGCCAAAAAGCTGTTCACAGATGTAATGGAAGAGGAGCCAAGGTTAGAGCCAAGAGATGTATCTGGACACAATGCAAGGGGCAAGACTGGGATGGAGACCAGGATAGCAAGAAGGAAGTGGTCAGGACAGATGCAATGGACAGGCAAGAAGAAGCAGAGTGTGTTTATGGAAGTAAGGAATAAGAGTAACGAACACGGAGAAACATGGTTGCTCAGGCAACAGTTGCAACACAACCTGGAAATATAATGGGAGCTCAAGGTTAGCAGGAGCCAATGAATGAGGTAGCTAAAAGGGAACAGAGACATACGAAGTTGAGTTAAACCAGGCCAAACTCTTTGTCCTTGAAGGTCAATATCATCTACTCTGACTGGAAGTCGGACATCTCCAGGTTCTTAGCCAGAGGTATTTCATATCACCCCCTGCCTGAGCTTTTTAAGTCCAGGTGCCAAGGTGTGAACCTGGGATCTTCTGCACATAAAGCATGTGATCTAACCCAGAGCTATATATAATAATAATAATAATTTTTTATTTGTACCCCGCCCATCTGGCTGGGTCTCCCCAGCCACTCTGGGCGTCTTCCAACAAACACAAAATACATTAAAATATCACAGGTTAAAAGCTTCCCTAAATAGGGCTGCCTTGAGGTATCTTCTGAATGTCAGATAGTTGTTCATCTCCTTAACCTCTGCTGGGAGGGCGTTCCACAGGGCGGGCGCCACTACCGAGAAGGCCCTCTGCCTGGTTCCCTGTAGCTTTGCTTCTCGCAGTGAGGGAACCGCCAGAAGGCCCTCGGCGCTGGATCTCAGTGTCCGGGCTGAGCGGTGGGGGAGGAGACGCTCCTTCAGGTATACAGGACCGAGGCCGTTTAGGGCTTTAAAGGTCAGCACCAACACTTTGAATTGTGCTCGGAAACGTACTGGGAGCCAATGTAGTTCTCTCAGGACCGGTGTTATGTGGTCCCAGCGGCCACTCCCAGTCACCAGTCTAGCTGCCGCATTCTGGATTAATTGCAGTTTCCGGGTCACCTTCAAAGGTAGCCCCACGTAGAGTGCATTGCAGTAGTCCATGCGGAAGATAACCAGAGCATGCACCACTCTGGCGAGACAGTCCGCGGGCAGGTAGGATCTCAGCCTGCATACCAGATGGAGCTGGTAGACAGCCGCCCTGGACACAGAATTAACCTGCGCCTCCATGGACAGCTGTGAGTCCAAAATGACTCCCAGGCTGCGCACCTGGTCCTTCAGGGGCACAGTTACCCCATTCAGGACCAGGGAGTCCCCCACACCCGCCCGCACCCTGTCTCCCAAGAACAGTACTTCTGTCTTGTCAGGATTCAACCTCAATCTCAATCTCAATCTCAAGCTATGGCCCCTTTCCGTGGCCATGGCTTTTTCTGCACACCTCTTTCCAAGCTGAGAACGTGCTGGAAGGTTAGTAACAATGCTCACCATCTCCAGGGTTATTTACTCAAGACAGGTGAATGAAAACATAAACAGCCCCAGCCCCCAGGGATAATAAGGAAGTAATAAAGACTCTGACAACGTTATATGGAATTAAAATTAGGCCACAACTTTATTAAACTTCCGAATGTAGGAAGACCTTGGCTTAGGCCTTGGGCGTGTATCCCTCCCAGCCCCCCAGCCGGGGGGAACAGGGGCTCATCAGGGTAAATGGGATATGGGGGTGCTCTGCGAGACGTAAGTGTAGCAGGCAGCCAAGCCCATATCCAGTGCCGAGGGCCTTCTGGCGGTTCCCTCACTACGAGAAGCCAAGTTACAGGGAACCAGGCAGAAGGCCTTCTCGGTAGTGGCACACGCCCTGTGGAATGCCCTCCCTTCAGATGTCAAAGAGAACAACAACTACCAGACCTTTAGAAGACATCTGAAGGCAGCCCTGTTTAGGGAGGCTTTTAATGTTTGATAGATTATTGTATTTTAATGCTCTGTTGAAAGCCGCCCAGAGTGGCTGGGGAAACCCAGCCAGATGGGCGGGGTATAAATAATATATTATTATTATTATTATTATTATTATTATTATTATTATTATTATAATATCCAGCGCCATAATTCAAAAGCATCAATTCTTCGGCGATCAGCATTCTTTATGGTCCAGCTCTCACTTCCATACATCACTCCTGGGAAAACCATAGCTTTAACTATACGGACCTTTGTCGGCAAGGTGATGTCCCTGCTTTTTAAGATGCTGTCTAGGTTTGTCATTGCTTTTCTCCCAAGAAGCAGGTGTCTTTTAATTTCATGACTGCTGTCACCATCTGCAGTGATCATGGAGCCGAAGAAAGTAAAATCTCTCACTGCCTCTATTTCTTCCCCTTCTATTTGCCAGAAGGTGATGGGACCAGTGGCCATGATCTTAGTTTTTTTTATGTTGAGCTTCAGACCATATTTTGCACTCTCCTCTTTCACCCTCATTAAAAGGTTCTTTAAATGGCTCTTTTACATATGCAAATAATAATTGGACATTGGGAGGCATTAAGTGATGAACACGTATCTTAACCACATAATCTAAAAAATGTTCGCTCAGAAGTAACATAGGATTCAATGCTGTTTACATTTTCATAGGACTGAAACCCAAACGATACATTTCACACTAATTGTTTTTCTACATTTTCCAAGGCTTTTCGTTACTTTTATGTCACCCTGTTGATTTTAATCCCAAAAGCAAATTCTGGTTTGTTTTTTTTAAGGGGTATTATTATTTTAAGGAAATGCCTTGAATTCTATAATATCACAATAGCACAGTACATGTTTCAGATGATCTCATTATTAGAACATCCTTCGAAATCTTAACTTTAAGTTTTCATCTTGTGACCCTCCTTTAAATTGGCACCACTGGACAATATCTTTTTCTTTCCTCTACGAAATAATCTTGTACCAGCTTTTCAGTCCTTGAATAGCTTGTTTTTAACTTTGTGGCAACTACAAAGGAGCTGTTTATGGTAGCTGAATATACAGCAAGGGCAGAATAAATTGGTTCAGAAAGCAGATTGATACCACTCTAGCTGTGCAGCATAAAATATCACCTTCAAGTGAGTGCAAACGAGCACTTTTTAAATAGGACATGACTGACTGTTTTATTGGCGGGGGGTGGGGGCAGGTCATTATCTGAAATGGATTTGTCCCCCCCCAAAAGGAGAAGATGTACAATTATTTTTGTACACTCTGCCTTCCAGTTGCATCCTTGCACTGAGGGGTGGGATCGGACTTCAAAACAGCAGATGGAAGATGTGGTTAGAAATGTTATGTAGAAATAAAACCCTCACATTTGCTTCACTTACATAAACCAAATTTTGGGGTATATTTCTGTACCGACATCTTGTATGAATGAGTAATACGGCTGGCTCCCTGACAAATCTGTGAATTGCTTAATTTTGAAATCTGAAAAGATGCAAGACACTTGCCCATATATACAGATGGACGTGTGACAAACACACTCCATGATAAATCCATAAAAACAATAAGCCAATTGTAGACATTTTTTTAAAGGACAGTACAAAAAAGCAGAGACATCACCTTGCCGACAAAGGTCTGTATAGTTAAAGCTATGGTTTTCCCAGTAGTGATGTACGGAAGTGAGAGCTGGACCATAAAGAAGGCTGATCGCCGAAGAATTGATGCAATGTAAAGTACTACACTTGGGCCAAAAAAATGAAAGGCACAAATACAGGATGGGTGACACCTGGCTTGAGAGCAGTACATGTGAAAAGGATCTAGGAGTCTTGGTAGACCACAAACTTGACATGAGTCAACAGTGTGATGCAGCAGCTAAAAAAGCCAATGCAATTCTGGGCTGCATCAATAGGAGTATAGCATCTACATCAAGGGAAGTAATAGTACCACTGTATTCCGCTCTGGTCAGACCCCACCTTGAATACTGTGTCCAATTCTGGGCACCACAGTTCAAGAAGGATACTGACAAGCTGGAACGTGTCCAGAAGAGGGCAACCAAAATGGTCAAAGGCTTGGAAACGATGCCTTATGAGGAACGGCTTAGGGAGCTGGGTATGTTTAGCCTGGAGAAGAGAATGTTAAGGGGTGATATGACAGCCATGTTCAAATATATAAAAGGATGTCATATAGAGGAGGGAGAAAGGTTGTTTTCTGCTGCTCCAGAGAAGCGGACACAGAGCAATGGATTCAAACTACAAGAAAGAAGATTCCACCTAAACATTAAGAAGAACTTCCTGACAGTAAGAGCTGTTCGACAGTGGAATTTGCTGCCAAGGAGTGTGGTGGAGTCTCCTTCTTTGGAGGTCTTTAAGCAGAGGCTTGACAGCCATCTGTCAAGAATGCTTTGATGGTGTTCCTGCTTGGCAGGGGGTTGGACTGGATGGCCCTTGTGGTCTCTTTCAACTCTATGATTCTATGATTCTATGAATTATGGTGCTGGAGGAGACTCTTGAGAGTCCCATGGACTGCAAGAAGATCAAACTTATCCATTCTTAAGCTCACTGGAAGGACAGATCCTGAAGCTGAGGCTCCAATACTTTGGCCACCTCATGAGAAGAGAAGACTCCCTGGAAAAGACCCTGATGTTGGGAAAGATGGAGGGTGTAACGGTTTTGCACTGTGTGTTACAAGAATATTTGTTTTACCCCAACCCATCATGGGTTAAATCAGTCTCAAGCCTGAACTGACTGAACATTCCATTATGGGAGGGGCAGTTGAAGGTTGGAGGAGTGGTGTGGCAGTTTAGGCGGTTGAGAAGGGGCTTGGAAGAGGGAGTGTGGGGTGGTGTAGGAGAAGAAGCTGGGAGAGTAGGAATAGGTTAGGGAGATGTATTGTAATCGGTTATATGTATAAAAACAAAGATATTTACTCTGAAAATTAAGTCTGTACACGCTAAGCCTGACTGCAACCATTACGATTTCAAACAATAAAGAAATTGCATCTTTAAAGTGCCAAACATGAAAGTCGTCTGAATTACTATCCAGCCAAAGTACATGAAAGGCCCAGGTGGGGAATAACCTTTTAAAAGACTATACTTTCCCCCAAAAAGGAACGGAAAGGTAGTGAGTACGAAGGTCGCTGAGAGGGCTAAAAAGGGAGAAACGACCCAGGTTGTCACTAAGTTACCTCAGGGAAGAGGCAGGCTTGTCAGTAGGGGTTCTATAGAGGTTGGACCCCTGTTACTGGACACAAGGGGGAGTTTCTCATATAGCTCAGGAATTAAAAGCGTACCTGGTTAAAGGCTGGAAAGGACCTCTCTCTTATTGTTTTAGAAGACTGTCAAGAGCTAGAGGGTTTACAGGAAGGGTCTTGGTTGCCAAGGCCCTTGTCGTTACATAGGGCACAAGGAGAAGGGGACAACTGAGGACGAGATGGTTGGACCATGTTCTCAAAGCGACTAACATGAGTTTGACCAAACTGCGGGCGGCAGTGGAAGACAGGAGTGCCTGGCGTGCTCTGGTCCATGGGGTCACGAAGAGTTGGGCACGACTAAACAACAACAACAAACATTTAAGTTATTGTATGGCTTTCTTCAGGGATGAATTTGTGTGAACTGTCCCTGGAAAATAAGGACACTTGGAGTGCCAGGTGCTGCATTTGGCTCAGTGGGGAATATCTTGTGCAACCAAAGAGCCTTTATTATTTTTTCCAAGCAGTAATAATGCACAGAGTGCCGCTCCTGATCCATTTATGCCTCTGTGTGCAATGTACACATGATGTTTCTGTGTGTGCTGTCCATGTCTTCAGCATCTCCATCCATGCCTGCTCCTCCACCAACTTTCCCTCATGAAACACTTTGAGGCTCATACAACAACAAAAGCAATATTTAGAATATACTGGACCCCATTACGTTTGTTTTTAAAAGGGGCTATCTAACTATTGGAGATGTAACAGGTATAATGCTTCTCTAAAGCATATGTTTTTTTCATTGTCCTGTATTGAAAGATTTTTGACTGAATGTAACTGAAGCCACCAACAGAACAGTACAGAACAACCCTACGTTTACAGAGCAAAATATCCTCTTGAATTATTTGCCCAGCACATGGAACCTTATGAAAGGACAATACGAGTGGCCTCTCCGTGCCCTGATCACGGCAAAAAGACTGATCCTGATGAATTGGAAAAATTTACAACTATTCGGCTCGAAAAAACTAATTAACGACACCGACTTCACAAGCTTCCCGTGTAAATTCCTGGCCTTTCTACCTGAGGATAGTCATACCGTCTTCAAAGGGAAGATTGGGTTTCCCTGTGTGTGTGTGTGTGTGTGTGTGTGTGTGTGTGTGTGTGTGTGTTTGTGTGTGTGCTTCTGAGCATCTTCAGAGGCAAAGAGCAGGTAGAGTCAGCATGGATGGGGAAACTGAGGGTGAGACCAGGGTGCAGAACACCATACAAGCTTTTCACGTTGGCATTTTGTGTTCAGGCATCCTGTTTGAAATAGTAAATGCAGAATGTAGATTCCAGAAGGGGAATTACTCGAGATTGATTAAACTGGCATCGAAAACAGTGACTGTGGAGACTGCAGTAGCTCAATTTTGGACTCTTGTGGTGGTGGCGGTGTTCCCCACCCACACACCCAATTTTTTTAAAAAAAATATGAAGCTGAGTTTTTCAAGAAACCGGTGAGATCTTAAATGTGACTCGTACAATAATCAATTTCCAAGCAAGGTAAAAAAGGTAACGGTAAAGGACCCCTGGACGGTAAAGTCCAGTCAAAGGCGACTATGGGGTTGTGGTGCTCATCTCGCTTTTCAGGCCAAGGGAGCCGGTGTTTGTCCACAGACAGCTTTCCGAGTCATGTGGCCAGCAGGACTAAACAGCTTCTGGTGCAACAGAACACCGCGATGAGTGCCAGAGCGCACGGAAACGCTGTTTACCTTCCCCACCACAGTAGTACCTATTTATCTACTTGCACTGGTGTGCTTTCGAACTGCTAGGTTGGCAGGAGCTGGGACAGACCAACGGGAGCTCACCCTGTCGCAGGGATTCGAACCGCCAGCCTTCCAATCGCCAAGAGGCTCAGTGGTTTAGACCACAGCGCCACAGGATAAATGCAAGTGATTTATGTGGGTTCCTTCCTTTGAAGAGCCATCGTATCTAGAACAAGGAAGTGTACTGGGGTGACTTTTCGTGGAGAAGTGGCGTCGATACTTGGCATCTCAAATCTTTAACTCTCTTCAGTCTACAGGGGTTTGGGGGAGAAGCTGCATCGCCAGCATTGATTGCTGCAGTCTCAGGCTTTCCATCCATGCTTATCACTTTGGACTGTAATCCCTACTGTCTCTTCAATTACATGACTTGGAGGATTTCTGCAGACAGTGCATTGATGAAGAATGAATACCGGTGGATCAATTAACTGCTCCATCCTCCAATATGATACGGGCTGCTGCTCCCCTTCATTCACATCCATTAGGCTGCGCGCCCTAGTGACACCATGGATTTCTTGTGCTAGCTATTGTTATCGCATCTATTAGTGACACAGAAAGACAGAATGTTTATTCGTGAGGCCTAGGAAAAGGTGGATTTCATGTCAGGAGTTCCACAATCTTAAATCACTCCCATTTAATAGAAAACAAAAAGGGTTTTGAATGTGAATGTTCTTGGGGCAGAACTATGGGACTGCTCATATGGCAGTTACAGTAAAATATGCATATTGGATGTCAGGAGTCCAGGTTCCCAGCTTGATAACACAGTAAGCGTAGGTAATGAACAGCTTGGTTTGCCATTCTTCTCTAGTAGGGACTCTTCTTTCCATCTTTTTTCACAAAAGTTATTTTAAACTCTTTTTTTCAGTTCATTGTATATCATTTCCCAGAAAGCCTTTATTACCTTACACAACCACCACATATGATAAAAGGTACCTTCTTTTTCTTTGCATTTCCAGCAGGTATTTGTACTTGTTTTATAGGGGAAAGTGGGGCACGTTGAGCCATGGGGCACATTGATCCTTTCCATTTTAAAACCGTACTTTAGCTTTTATACAAAGTTTGTGGCAACACAACAACAACAACAGTGATACTACATACTGTCATTGTGTCTGGGTTTGGGTTTTCAAATAAGTTTTTTAAAAAAAATCCAGATTTGTTAAATTAGGTAAGCTTTAGTAAAAAAAATTATATGTATTGTGAACCATGTAGCTCTAAAAGTTGTAAAGGTGGCTGAAATATCTTTTCATTTATGTGATCATAGTTAACATAGCTGCAGTATGTACTAAAATATTTGTCATGGCTGCCAGCCTGTTTTGCGTAAAATAGATTTATGTCTGAAATGGTGATGTGGGGCACATTGATCCAATTGGGAATGGGGTACATTGAGCCACAATTTCCCATTATGTTGCTGAAATTACCGGAACTGATGAATATGGAGACTTCATTGTATAATTTCTAAAACGTGTTCTGTCCAAAGTGAATGACCAGCCCAAGTTCACTCCCTCTTCTGAACCAGAAGCTTTGATTCCTTTTGAGGATATTGTAAAATTGTTGCCTAAACCACTCTGCTTCGGAGGAACTGCTCGTGCTTCTAAGATGGTAACATTTCCATGTTTACTTAATGAGTACAAGTTGAAGTGATGCTGACTCTTAAGAACTTTGAGATATTTTTGAAACTCTTTTGGAAGTTTATACTGTGTAGTAAAAATGCCTTCTTTGCTCTTAAATTGGAATGGCTCAATGTGCCCCAAATGAAGGATCAATGTGCCCCACTACTGGGGCACATTGATCCATTATTTTGAAAAACTTAAATGTGATTTTTTTTGTCATTTTATTCCATCAAATGTGAAACATTAACCATTTGATTTTGCTTGGAATAGTACCTAATAAATATTAAATGCAAAAGTTTTCTGTTATGTGCATTATTTTGACGTGTGTAGAGCTTAAAAGTAAAAAATGGCTCAACGTGCCCCACTTTCCCCTACATTTTTGCTAGCTTACTATGAGTCAAATACCACCGATACATTATTTTCATATAATTTTATTTCAGTGTACAACATGCCGTAAATTTCAAATCTGTTTTCAATAATAATAATAATAATAATAATAATAATTTATTTTTGTACCCCGCCCATCTGGCTGGGTCTCCCTAGCCACTCTGGGTGGCTTCCAGCAAACATTAAAATACATTAACACATCACAGATTAAAAACTTCCCTAAACAGGGCTGCCTTCAGGTATTTTCTAAATGTCGTGTAGTTGTTGATCCCTTTAACCTCTGATGGGAGGGCGTTCCACAGGGCGGGCGCCACTACCGAGAAGGCCCTCTGCCTGGTTCCCTGTAGCTTTGCTTCTCACACTGAGGGAACCAGAGCATGCACCACTCTGGCGAGACAGTCTGCGGGCAGGTAGGGTCGCAGCCTGCGTACCAGATGGAGCTGGTAGACAGCCGTCCTGGACACAGAATTAACCTGCGATATAATAATAATAATAATATATTATTTATACCCCGCCCATGTGGCTGAGTTTCCCCAGCCACTCTTTCCCAATCTGCAATCTGAATATTATGCCTCAAATCCCTTGCCCCGTGTGTCATTACAGATTTAACCTGTTCATCTCCTTCTCACATTTCTTGAGCAGTTGCTGCTTCTCCAGCAGCTGCCTGGGATAGGAACCAGGGAAAACCAGCTTGTTTCTCATATTGGCTGTGCGATGGCTGTGCCCCGTCATCATGGCACCAGCCTGCCTTTGTTTTCTATATTTTATCACTCCTGCCTATTTTCCTGTAAGTCGCCGGGCCACATGGCGCCGCAACACACTGAGGTGGGTCTGATAATCCTGTTTTGTGTGTGTGCAAGACTGCTTGTAATATCAATGAAGCCTTACAGCTGTAATCAAAACGTAAAGTGCTTATCATCCCCAACCTCTTTGAGTACAAATATTATGCGGCGTGATTAAAGATAACTGCTATAGTAAACATTATGAATTAATTGGATGACACATTCCAGTGTTATGGATGGGAAATAATGTGAAGTTACCAGCTTTTGAAATTCCAGCTGTCTGAGCACCAGAAATGACCATATTATTAAATTGCTGATGGATAGGCAGGCCGCGGGTGTGTGTGTTTGTGTGTGTGTGTGTGTGTGTGTGTGTGTGTGTGTGGAAACTGACAGCAGAACCAGAAAGTGTCTGTTCCATTTTCACCTGAAAACACCTTGCCATATTTCAGTTAAATTTTCATTGTCCTCAAATTTTCTTCTATTTCCCATCCAACAGAATTTTGCAAAGCATCCAAAGTCTCGGGAAGCAGAGCTTAAGGAAGCTGCCCAGTCTTGGAGCAAATACTGTGGACAATATGGATAGATATAAAATATATCGTAGATTTGAATCCGTTATAAACATGCAACACCAGATAGCGTTGGAGAGCGAAAGAAATATCTTTGCGATTTTACATAGCTTTTTTTTCCTTTTGTTATAACGATTAAATTTCTTACTTATTTATAGTAGGTTTTTTCCTGTGTGTAGATTCACCCATAGTGTCCAGATCAAGGGAAGTAATAGTACCAATTTATTCTGCCTTGGTTAGACCACACCTGGAGTCCTGTGTCTACTTCTGGGCTGTCTGTCATGGATGCTTTAGCTGAGATTCCCTCATTGCAGGGGGTTAGACTAGATGACTCTCAGGGTCCCTTCCTCCTTTACGATTCTATGATTTATGAAATGGGATGATTTAGCCTTCATTCGTACAGCAAAAAGTCCCACAAAAGCCTACAGAAGGACAGGTAAATCTCGATCCTATTGCAGCCTTGTTCCAGCTAGAGATTGTACTAAGGCCAAACTATAATAATAATAATAATAATAATAATAATAATAATAATAATAATAATAATAATATATTATTATTTATACCCCGCCCATCTGGCTGGGTTTCCTCAGCCACTCTGGGGGGCTTCCAACAGAATATTCAAATACAATAGTCTATTAAACATTAAAAGCTTCCCTAAACAGGGCTGCCTTCAGATGTCTTCTAAAAGTCTGTTAGCCTATCCCCGTGCCTTTTGAGATGAGCAAGGTGGAAGTGTCTGGCTTGATATCGCTTGCTTCTGAAAAGATGCCACAATTGCTCTTGGCAGGATAAACCTCTTCCAGCCTGGCAATAGGTACAGGAGATTATTGGATTGTTGTCTCCTGAGACAGATGGATGCCAACTTACAGGATCAATTGGCTGTCAATTCCTGCCCACCAAACGACTGAATTGATCCTATCTTGCTGAAGACCAGTTGTGCCCAATGACTCCCAGTTGAAACCACTGTTCCCCTAGCCAATATACCGGCTGATTGAGGTCTGATCCACTTAACTACCAAGGCTTCTGTGCCTTCATCCTGATATGTCTGCACAACATTGGCTGTTTATTCATAGAATCATAGAGTCACAGAGTTGGAAGGGACACTGAGGATCATCTAGTCCAACCCCCTACGGTGTGGGATTCGAACCTGCAACCTTGGTGTTATTAGCCATATGGGGCTCGAACCTGCAACCTTGGTGTTATGGGCTGTTTATTGAGCATTCATTTGGATTTCATTGTGGGAACATTACATAATGTAGCTTAAAGCAAATGTTATCCCACACTTTCCGATGGATTTTCCTGTCACTTTCCTTACTGAAAATAAATTTAAAAAAATCAGAAATATCCGCTAAAGAAGAATTTGTAAGAAAGGTGGTGGATTAAGCAGACCTGTCAAAGTTAACAGCTAAAATAAGAGAACCCAATGATGACGGTTTTGTGGAATGGAAACCCTTTTCGGATTCTTTAAAGAAATACTATTATATGAATACTATTATAAGAATTGATAGGTTTGATCTTCTTGCTGTCCATGGGACTCTCAAGAGTCTCCTCCAGCACCATAATTCAAAAGCAACAATAAAGAAGGCTGATCGCCGAAGAATTGATGCTTTTGAATTATGGTGCTGGAGGAGACACTTGAGAGTCCCATGGACTGCAAGAAGATCAAACCTATCCATTCTTAAGGAAATCAGCCCGGAGTGCTCACTGGAAGAACAGATCCTGAAGCTGAGGCTCCAATACTTTGGCCACCTCATGAGAAGAGAAGACTTCCTGGAAAAGACCCTGATGTTGGGAAAGATGGAGGGCACAAGGAGAAGGGGACAGCAGAGGACGAGATGGTTGGACAGTGTTCTCGAAGCTGCCAACATTGAGTCTGACCAAACTGCGGGAGGCACTGGAAGACAGGAATGCCTGACGTGCTCTGGTTGGTCCATGGGGTCACGAAGAGTCAGACACGACTAAACGACTAAACAACAACAAATTATATGATGAATGCCCTCGAATACCATTGGAGGCGGGTCCGTCTTTGAATGCGGTAAAAGAAAAGGTAAAACACTACATAAAAAGTAAATGACCCCTGGCTGGTTAAGTCCAGTCAAAGGGTTTGGAGTACTCATCCTGCTTTTCAGGCCGAGGGAGACGCCGTTTGCCCACAGACAGCTTTCCGGGTCATGTGGGCAGCATGACTAAACCGCTTCCGGCGCAATGGGACACCGTGACGGAAACCAGAGCACACGGAAATGCTACATAGGGATATATGAGCAGTGCTTCACCGATATAGCAGCATAAAACAATTTAAAATGAAGCAATAGAAAAGACAAGGTAGTAACGCGTTGTGAATGTAAAAAGCAGGACACCATGTATCCATCTGCGTTATCAAAACCATTCTTTAACCCTTCCCCAACGATAAAAACCCTGAGTGCAGATCCACCCTGGAAGAGCACGATAAGAGTTTTCTAAATAAATATCCAGTCGTCAAAGTGGACATACCGTATCTTTGCCATCGGACTACTGTGACATGAACGACGCTGCCTATATTGGGCTAGTCGGAGGCTGTTTTTTTGCTGTACCATTATACCCTGTGGGTGAGAAGTCTCTGCGCTAGCACCCTACGGCTATAAAATCAGAGTAGATGTTTCCTTCCATCGAGATCTGTAATAAGCGCGGTGTAACGAGACCCCCGTATGCAGAAGCGTCCCATTTACTCTGTAGAACTAGAAGGTGAATGCACACCTTTGGGTGATGAATGTTTGCATTCTTCTGCTGCAGTAATATACAGTACATGATTTTCTCCGCAGGGAAGCTGTCCAGATTTAGGCAGATAAGTGCCTTCTTTGTTTACCTCAGAGTGAATTGTGACGCTCGACTGAACTTGTGGTGTGTCTTGAATTTTTAGAGCAGCATTGACAACACATGAATATTTTCCAAGCTGAATGTCAGGATAAATCTTGCATTTCCCCCTTGTTACTGATTACAGGATTACATCTGTGCCGTTTTCTTTTCTTCCTTCCTTTCTTTTTAATCTAAAGACTTCGAGAGTGCCTTAATAATTCTACTGTACGTATCTTAACCAGTAGAACGGTAGTTCACATTATCTGGGCGGGGTCAAGCACTCACAGTTGTCTCAGGATGTTTCCCAGAGCAAATTGTTTGTTTTTGTTTGTTTGTTTGTTTGTTTGTTAAATTTGTATACAATCCTTCATCCATAGATCTCAGGGTGGTTCACAGCATAAAAATACAATATAAAAAACACACAAAATACAGAATAAAAATGATGCCAATCAGCCAAAGGCCTGGTTGAAGAGGAACATTTATGCCTTGCTCTCTGCTGTGGAGAGAGCATTCCACAAAAGGGGAGCCACCACCGAAAAGGCCCGCTCTTGTTTTGCCACCCTTTGGACCTCTCATGGAGGAGGTACATGAAGAAGGGCCTCAGATGATGTTCTCAGGGTCCGGGGCAGTTCATATGGAGAGAGGTGGTCCTTTGCGGTATTGCATGGAGATTTCATACACTGGTGGACATGCATCCTTAAGCCTTCAAATGACACCTAACTGCTTGGGTATTGTTTCCTAGAGAGGGGTATATGAGTTGTACTCAAGATGTACAAACTGTCGTTCACATTTGATGTGCACACGTTGTAAGTATGATGCAGGAAAACACATGAGGAATTATCTCTTCTTATACAGCTATTAAAGGGGCAGGAAAAGTCCTCCTTTGCATCTGGCCAACCCCACAGAGAAAGCCATCTCCTGCATTCTAACCAGCTTTGGCCACCTTCAACAGATGAAGAAGTTCCTGAAATAATAATAATAATAATAATAATAATAATAATAATAATTTATTATTTGTACCCCGCCCATCTGGCGGGGTCCCCCCAGCCACTCTGGGCGGCCTCCAACAGATATTAAAATACATTAATATCACAGGTTAAAAACTTCCCTAAACAGGGCTGCCTTGACGTATTTTCTGAATGTCAGATAGTTGTTTATCTCTTTGACCTCTACTGGGAGGGCGTTCCACAGGGCGGACGCCACTACCGAGAAGCCTGGTTCCCTGAATGGTGGGGGTGGAGACGCTCCTTCAGGTATACAGGACCGAGGCCGTTTAGGGCTTTAAAGGTCAGCACCAACACTTTGAATTGTGCTCGGAAACGTACTGGGAGCCAATGTAAGTAAGTAAGTAAGTAAGTAAGTAAGTAAGTAAATAAATAAATAAATAAATAAATAAATAAAGGAGAGGGCCAGAGTGGCAGTCCGCCCACCCTCCCCTTACATCTTCCCATTATGTCCTCTTTCCCATACTTGTGTTGTAGGAGAAATTCTGCAATGGCATTCAACAAGCCCATCTGTCTTTTTCTTTTCTTAAAAAGGTAAAGGGACCCCTGACCATTAGGTCCAGTCGCAGACGACTCTGGGGTTGCGGCTCTCATCTCGCTTTATTGGCCGAGGGAGCCGGCGTACAGCTTCCGGGTCATGTGGCCAGCATGACTAAGCCACTTCTGGTGAACCAGAGCAGCACACGGAAATGCCGTTTACCTTCCCGCTGGAGCGGTACCTATTTATCTACTTGCACTTTGACGTGCTTTCAAACTGCTAGGTTGGCAGGAGCAGGGACCGAGCAATGGGAGCTCACCCCGTCGTGGGGATTCGAACTGTCGACCTTCTGATCGGCAAGCGCTAGGCTCTGTGGTTTAACCCACAGCGCCACCCGCGCTTCTTATCATCTCTAAAACAAGGTTAGCAACTAAGATTCTTTCCTCCTACCCCCATATATAGCTTTTTAAAAATAAATAAATAAAATGATGGGAAGCTTAATTAATTCTTGTGGAGTTGCTTAGGCTCAGTGGATGGGAAGAATCATGTACGTGCTGGTAAATATGACCATTAAACATAATTCTTCGAAACTGCAGTGGTGCCGCAGCAATCTCTGATTTGTTGCAACCATTTCAGTTGATCATATTCGTGAAGAAACTCATTTTGTTTGCAACAGCGGTTCATTATGCGGCTCCTCTGCCTGATTACTTATGTTTCCCGTCCTTTCTGTCGCGTTATTTTTGAAAATACTCCCAGCTATAACACATCTGTAAAACTACAGGACAGGATGTAAGCATTATGGAGGAGATATGGAATATTGTCTATAGACATGGAATAATCCATCAGAGCCAAACTAGCGCCGTGTAACAGGATGGGCAATAAAACACAGCCGCTTTTGAGCTGAGCGAAACTTCGTGACGATGCCATTCATAGCAAGTGGGGTTGTGTGTATTGTATGTTACGTGTGGGTTTGATCCTGGTAAAAATCAGCGGGTTCTCTAAAAGCTGACAACTATTCCTTTTGTAGAAGGCCAAACCAGACAGGGCATTCATCCTGCAGCTTGACACTTCATAGCTGGTACCCCACTAAATACATGTGTTTTGTCCATGCACCCTTATTTACTCTGCACCCCTACTTCTGGTTTAGGAAGCAGTGTCTACGTGACAATAGTCACAATCCATCTCTATTATGCATTCATCCTGCTGTTTCATAGGAAATGATGTGTTTTGATGCATCCCCCCCCCCCACAAAAAAACCCCAGCTTCAAACAGAACAGGAACAACCTGGCTGTATTTTAAGCTGGCAGTGTGAACACAGAGTGAGAGTTGGGAGGAGCTGGGTTAAGACTGTTGAGGGAGGGGGCTTTAACCCAATCGCAATAGTCCTATAATGATCTCTGACAGGCTGATAAAGCAGCAAGGACTCTCTGTCAGTTTTATACAAGTTTATTTAAAAGTAAAACACATGCAGAGCATGGCATGCTCCCATTAATCTAGTTGCTCAGTCTGACTCATCATTCCTCTCCCAACAGGAAGAACGCCAAAATCCCGTCTTTCGTCTCCTTCCTTTCCTCTTGGAGCCTCTCTAATCTCCATGTTTTTGGACTGCAGGGCTGAGCTACCTCTTCCTCAGAAGATTCAGCCTCTGACACCGCCTTATCTGCTGGTTGCCTGGCAACACCTTGGCCAACATCCAACTCTTCCTCCCCTTGGGAACTAACCACTTCTTCCCTGGAAAGGATGGCCCCCGGGCCATTCTCTTTAAAATGAGACAGACAGCTCTCAGCTATAGGGCCAGCCTCTTCCTCACTCAGCTCAATTTCCGAGGCTGACTCTCTTGGTATGGGGGGGGACATTCCTGACAAGATGTTTTCAATCTTTTTGAGTCCACGTCTCCCTTGACCAACTACATTCTTCCTGCGGCACCCCTGTGGGGCTCAGGAGCCCAGTTATGTCACCCCTTGCCTGCAGAGCTGGCAGTCTCGCACCCTTTTTCAAACACCCTCCCTTGTGGAGTGTTCCCTCAACCTCCTCTCCCCTCCCCTCTCCTTGGGAGTCTTATGGCAGCCGCCCCAGGTCTCTGAGCTGCCCAACTCTTCCCCAAAGAGAGGAGCCTCTTCACACTGCCCCACAGGAGCCTGGGAAGCACCCCCTGGCCAGTCCCAGAGGCACCATTCACCTGGGGAGCTTGTAGCCAGGGCTGCTGCAACAAACAGCTGTGCAAGCCTTTGGGAGGCAGAGACGCAAGAGGGCATCAGAAGGAAGGAGGGAAGGAAAGAGGCACAGAGGCATTTGTTGCCCGTGGCACCCCAACCATCCTTCAAGGCACCCCAGGGTGCCACGGCACACTGCTTGGAAACCACTGCAATAGTCCCATTAACGCTGTGAGTCCTTTTGTCTTATGTTCTGCCTCCCTATATATGTAAATAGAACCATATCTCACAAGGACACCACCATCTCCTGTGACCTTCATTCCAAACCTGAGGTATGAAGCATCTCACTGCTTGGAGACTGGGGCACATGTGATAATGTGCATTTTGCATTTTTGACTGGTTAAGTCTTCTTGATGAGCTGGTGACAATGTGAACAGCGCCTTCCTGTTTGTAGAGTTATGCGTAAAAAATTGAAGCTCCAGCCTTATATCACTATGCAAATCCCTAATTAAAGCAAAATAATTAGTCCTCAACAAAGTAAAGAAAGTACAAAAAGTTAAGTCATTTTTTAAGCTTCCAAGAAAGCTATTGTTTAAGGGAGAAATTGCATTTAAGGCTTTTTAAAAAGAAAATTAAAGCACAATTCAAAACTACTAACAAAAGACTAATTTGACACAATACAACTCATAGGTTTCTGCAATGAATTACGGAATGACAAATGCCTTGAGTCCACTTTTTTATTCAACATTTACTTTTCGTAAAGCACGATAGGAGCATTATTACCAAAGCAAGAGTGACAAGCCAGTTAAATTAAACTTCTGCAACAAGGCAGGCCTTTAAATTTCCTCTCTATTTTATTTCCAGCTCATCTCCCTTCAATCAAATGCTGAGACACATTGTCGTTGGAGAAGTGATAAGAAACCATTTAGTTACCCTCTAATAAAAAAACGGAGTTTTGTTTTCATTTCTTTTCTTTATAGAGTTAGAGCCAAACTAGATGATATGTGGCACATATCACTGGAAGGCGACGCTGTGGTCATGTTTCATTTAAGAGCGGCAGAGGCAGTAGTTGCTGTGGAAAATTACTATAGCACAAGAACCTATCATTATTATTTATTTAATTTGTATACCACCCTATACCCAGGGGTCTAAAGGCGGTTCATAAAATAAAATCAAAATATAAAACCACAAAAGACGTAATAAAAATAAAAGCAACAACCCAATAGCCCCCCCCCCCACAATTTTTTAAAAGGGCCTAGGATCATAGCTGTCAACCCTCCCCTTTTTTTGCGGGAAACTCCCTTATTCCAATGCCGTTTCCCGCTGCTATTCCAGATTGCTGATATCCCTTAAATTTCCCGGATTTCAAAGGAAGCAGCTCCTCTCCCTCCCTGCCGACCAGGGAGGCTCCTCAGCTGCGTTGCTCGGCTGCCAATAAGGAGTCTGAGACCGACTGGGGGCGGAGCTTGCATGCCTTGTGCAGCCAGACCCTCACGCCCAACCAGACAGACAGCCTGCCTGCCGTCTATGCGCTCGCTCTTTCACTCACCCATTCGCGCGCAGCCTCTGGAGCGCAGGGTGGCGAAGCTACTTGGTGCCATTGCACCGCCCTTGCGGCATCCCTTATTTTCAAATCTGAAAGTTTGAAATAATCCCTTATTTTCAAATCCGAAAGTTGACAGCTGTGCCTAGGATGTCAATCGGATCAACCAAAGGCCTGGTTAAAAAGTAATGTTTTTGCCTGGCACCTAAAGGTGTATAATGAAGGCACCAGGCGAACTTCCCTGGGGAGAGCGTTCCACAGATGGGGGGCCACTGCAGAGAAGGCCCGTTCTCGTGTTGCCACCCTCCAGACCTCTCGAGGAGGAGGCGCACAAAGAAGGGCCTCAGGAGATGATCTCAGGGTCCAGGTAGGTTTATATGGAAAGAGGCGGTCCTTGAGGTATTGCGGTCCTGAGCCGAGTCCAGATATTACAGATATTACTCCCTTCAGCCCAAGCCAGCATGGCCAGTTGTCAGGAATGATGGGAACTGTAGTCCAATAACATCCCATGGTCTTCCTGTTATAGTGCTACACTTGGAAGTATGTTCCCTTGAAATGAATGGAACTGACTTCCAAGTAAGTAACATTCGGATCAGGGTGTAAAACCAAGAACTGTCCACGCTAATTAAATAAGCAGTAGCTGCGAGAGAAACAAAATTCATTTCTGGCTCATGAACCGTACCATTCCAAGTTGGCACTAAACAGCAAATCGCTGGAAACAGAAGTACATTCATGACATTCGATAGTAACTTGGCATATGTAAAACGACTGTCTCTAAAACATTCCCAGATGTCAGAATCCAGACATCTTTAGGGCATGCAAAGAATTTGTTTCAAGGAATGTATGTAAGCTAGCCCAAGACTAATGAGCCTTATGAAAGCTGTTGACCCACCACAAGCTAGATTGTCTCTATATTTAATAGATCTTCAGGGTTTCTTGTCCATGATGTGCCCATTTAGATACATTTGCCTCCTTTTAATAAAACAGGGGCTTCGTTTTCCAACCCATCAAATGTTGTGTTTTGCATCTGGTTTCGGGTTACAGTTTGGGAGTCCACTCATTCATGGTGGCTGCAGCAGAGGAAGAACAAACTATTTGATCTCTCATGACGACATCTTATTTTATACAACGAGGAGAAAACTATTAACAAGTGCCTACTGTGAAACAGCTTATGGGAAACTGTTTCAGTACACAACCCAGGCAAATAAAATATCTTAACCCTGATAGTTAGTGTTTGAACTTTTATAAGCAAAGCAAATAGAAAGAGAAAACACATAATAGCTTATAAAGCTGTAGAAACGTTTTAGCCTGTTTAATCCTTAAGCTTATTTGCCCACCGCACACTTAAACCTGCTTAATTTGGTACACACTTTAATTTTGATGTGTGCGTGTGTGTTTTTAAAAAACACCACCTGGGAGAAAGCTTTACGGCAGCAGCTCTCGAACACACATCCCACCCCACGAATGTCAGTTGAAAATTTCAGCTGCTTGAAAATTCTGGGGGTCTCAGTGGAGCCCTTAATAAACTTTTTGTTGTTGCCGTTCTACAAATCAAAGTACGAGCATAGCTTATATATGAATGACATTATTCTCTGCAACACAGGTATCATCATCAAAACCAACACTGTATTATGAAAATTGTGGTCCCCAGGCCAGGCCACTGAGAAGAACCCCTTTAAATGCTTTCTGGATGCCCCATGATCATATTATAAAGCAGTTGTGTTCTAGGTTATAAATCAAGAACGGCTGGGAGGCATTTCTTTTTGTTTTCCAATGTATTTCTTATCAATAAATATTTCAGTGTGGAGCGAGCAAATTTTTATTCTGAAAGTATGGCCCAGAGAAAAAAGTTTGAGAACATGTCCTAACAGAACATGCTTCCAGAAGGCATCTTAATATTGCAATTTTTTATTTTTATTTATTTTTAATAATTTTCTGCAGAAAGGACAAATAAGGATTAAATGATAAAATATAATACAGGTTGGCATTTTCATGTCGTTCTAAAATGACACAGGGCATACTTGTTAATTAAAATGTCTTTCACCTTGCTTTTTTCCGTCAAATGTAAGTAATACCCGGGCACACCATTTTCCGAAGCGTTGTTTCTTTTCCTGCTGTTGGTCGCTGGTTGCGCTGCTCCATCCTTTGCTATCACATTTTAATTCTCTCTCCCTCCCTCCCTCCAGGTCCTTAGTTATCTCTCCCGTGAATACCATTGGAGGTGTGACATATGAGCAGAGTTTCATCAATATAGCACATGGGTAGGCAAACTAAGGCCCGGGGGCCGGATCTGGCCCAATTGCCTTCTAAATTCGGCCCACGGATGGTCCGGGGATCAGTGTGTTTTTACATGAGTAGAATGTGTCCTTTTATTTAAAATGCATCTCTGGGTTATTTGTGGGGCATAGGAATTCATTATTTTTTTTCAAAATATAGTCCAGCCCCCCACAAGTTCTGAGGGACAGTGGGCAGGCCCCCCTTCTGAAAAAGATTGCTGACCCCTGATATAGCTATAGAAATTGGAGTTCCTGGAGATATACAGCACTCAAAATTGAAGAATGCAAGAACTCTGGCCAGGCAGTAGATCAGTTTTTGAATCTTCAAACAGTTTTAATATTATAGTATGGCAACAAATTGCAGTTGAAATAAATTTCTGTTCCAGGACAAGGCCCTGTTTTGCTAATTCGTCAGCTAATTCTTCATGGTCAATGCACACACAGAAGATATATTGGTACACTTTGACCATGAAGAATTAGCTGGCGAAGAATTAGCGAAACAGGGCCTTGCCCTGGAACAGAAATTTATTTCAACTGGAATTCATTGCAATACCATAATATTAAAACTGTTTGAAGATTCAAAAACTGATCTACTGCCTGGCCAGAGTTCTTGCATCCTTCAATTTTGACCCCTGATATAGCAGCACAAAACGATTATAAATCCTATATTATAATCTTCAAGTGTCCCTGCGTCCACCTGCAATTTTCTGTGTGTCACGGAAGTGAGGTACTGCGCATGACACATGCGGAAGCAGGGATTGGAGCAGGCGGAGAGGGGGGCGTGGTTACGCTGCTTGCTTGCTTGCTGCTGCTCCTCCCGCTGCTCACAGAGACTTCCAGCGGCCGGGCGGGAGAGGAGAAAGAGAGAGCCAAGGGGGAAGCGTCCCGCCGTCCCCACTGAGAGAGGCGCACGGGCCCGCTCTGCTCTGGCTGCTGGAGCTCGGCGGCGGCGGCAGCAGCAGCAGAAACGGCGACGCCGGCCGAGGGAGCGTCGGCTCCTTAGGCTGCCCGTCCCTGCTGCTTTAGCAGCAGGGACAGGCAGCTCCAGGAGCCGGCTCTCCCTCGCCGGGAGCTGCAGCGCCGAGCGGGATGCATCCCGCCTGGCGCTGCTGCTCCCGCGGTCACTGAGCGACAGCACGGACAGGCAGCACATATTTTCTAGCGCCCGTAATTTTACGGGCTTAATATACTAGTTAAGTTATAAAAAGACAAGGTAATAACGCATTATGAATGTAAAAAGCAGGGCGTCATGTGCCCACCTACATTATCAAAACCCTTCCTTAACGTTAAATGGCATGATTGTAAATCCGCACCTGTTGGCCCATCCTGGTCTGGATTAGCACTCAGCTCCCAGTGTCAGTGTTTACCATTCTAGAGGCGGCTGTAACGCCTCACCCTTTGATGTAAGGTACCCAGCCTAAGGCACTGAGAGAACCAGGGGCCTTGCCAGCACTCCCCCCCCCAAAACCAACACAGCCATCCCCTCCAGTACGATTCCAGATGTCAGACACTAAAGGCCTTTGCCACATGTGAGGAATTTCCTCAGAGGACAGTCTGCTCTTTCATCCTTGTGAGGCTCGCTTGCACTGCCAAGAAAACATGCATTCCCCACGCCACACACAGGCTCGTTTTACAAGATGCTGGCACACCTAAACCCAGTTCATATTTTCTCCTCCTGGAGTGGCGAAGCAAATTGCAAGTTGGAATAACCATAGCCATTTCTTTTTTCTTTTTTTTTAAAAATAAACTTTATTCAGATTTCTTAAAAACTTACAACAGAGATGTAATAAACAAACACAAAACAAATACAAAGATAACCAACCACCAAATAATCCAAGAAATATAATACATTCCCATCAAACAAATTAAAATACCGTTTCCCCCCTTTTAATACGTAGTCATAAAGTAAGCCATGGCAGGGTTTTTTACCTTTGTGAGAAGTAAGACGTACCCCAAAAGTAAGCCATGGTGCCGCCATTGTTCCCGTCGCCTCCTCAGCCCGTCCTGCATGCGCAGGGAGCCAGCGAACCAGCGAGAGGCGCGGGGGGGAAACGCGCCTCTTGCGGAGTTCTGCCCCGCCTGCTCAGCGCGCAGGGGGAGGCTGTACCGTACCATACTGATGTAATAAAAATAAGACATCCCCCGAAAATAAGCCACCCTGTGTTTTTTTGAGGAAAAAAAATTATAAGACGGTGTCTTAAAAAGGGGGGAAGACGGTAAATAATATAACCTAAATAATAATAACACACAACAACAAAAAAACACATACACATCCCCCACCAAAAAGCACAAAACATCCATCTCAAAAATTAAAAGTTTTAAAAAGACTTCCTAAAGTTCTACCTCGCGTTCCTTACTGTAAACTTCTATCTATGCTATTTTTAATATACAAATAATGCTGAAATACATTTGTCTAATTGTATCCGTAATTATCTGTATTGATATTACCCCTGTAAGTGAATCAATCCAAGCAGATCACCAGTTCTGTTTTCATCCCTTCTTTCCTTAAGTATTCTTCTACATAGTTCCATTCTCCTTTCATTTTTTGTTTTGATACATTTCTAATTGCTGTCATCATTTTCACCAAATTCATAAATTCTACCAATTTTAGATGCCACTCCTGTATCTTTGGAATTTCTTCTCCTTTCCAATATTGCCCTATTAGTAATCTAGTGGCTGCACATGAGTAAAGGAAAACATGTTTCCTATCTTCCGGTATATTTTCTGGCATTAAGCTCAATAAGAATGCTTCGGGCGTTTTTCTAAACGTTATTTTTAGCATCTTTTTCATTTTTTCATAAATTACGTTCCAAAATTCCTTAATTTTAATGCAGGTCCACCAGCAATGGAAATAATTGACAGTTTTTTCGTGGCATTTCCAACATGTATCCGATTTTAATTTGTATATTTTAGCCAATTTCTCAGGTGTCAGGTGCCACCTGTATACTAATTTTAACATGTTTTCCTTTATTCGTGTACAAGCCGTGAATTTCATACTAATGTTCCACAAGCTGTCCCATTGAGTTCGATAAATTGTTCTACCGATATCTAACCGTAGCCATTTCTACAGTCCATTCGCTCCGGCCCTATTCTCGCTGTGCAATGTTATTTATCACACCCTTTCCCCATGGGAGCTTGCATGAAGTTATCCCTTCTGATGCTCACAGCATTCCTCTGAAGCAGTTCTGCCTGAGGGAGAGTTACTTGCCCAACGGCCACCCAGCGAGAGCTTTATGGGTGAGCGAGGATTTGAAGAGAAGCCTCCCCAGTTTGGGCTGGTCCAAGACAGGAGTATAAAACAAGAGTGTGCCATTTTTATCAAGTGACCACTTCAGCCGTACCATCTCCGCACCGTTTCCCTTCAAAACAAGGCTGGCCTCCAAATGGTGTTTTTAAAACCCTGGGCAGGATGTGTTTGCTATTGCTAAACACACACAGCGCCAAGCTGTAAAAGCCACGCTTCACAGCAGGCCTCGCCAGCTGTGCTCTTCCTTGTCGAGAAACAGCTAAGTTAATGTTTCTCATCCCTCTCCCACGGCAACTATTTCACTGTGGAGGTTTCCTCGCTAAATGCGATGAGGGATATGCCTAGGTAGACGACGTTGTTTATAAAAGTCCAGGATATTATTCCGGGTGGACTTGCAATGCTACTCTTAACGAAGCTACTCATTCCGTTTCACTTGTTATAAGTATTCTAAGGTCCAAAATAAAAAATAAACGTTCATAAATGTGCAAGGCAAACACATTCATAAGTATATAAACCACGTGTCTGAAATAGTACAGGAGAGCAATCCTGAAGCCATTTTGTCTCTCCCACAAACCATTTTGGCTCTCCCAAATTGACCTCAAATATTTCTCTGCGAGGAGGAAGAAAATGGGAAAGACTCTCCCCTGTCTTTTGCTTACCTGTCTTAAGGACATATTTGCGTCTGAATAGGGTGAGCCTATGACCTGGATTCAGGAATAGGGTTGCCAGGTCTGCTTCCAAAAAATAGCGGACAAGCGGGGAGTGGGGAGGTTAAATTAAATTAAATTAAATTATATATTTTCTTACAAACATTTTAACACGTATTAAAATAATCACTTCAAAACTTTACTTAAAATTCAAAACATCAAATATATTATAATAATATGTAAAATATTAAATTACATTTTACTTTACTACCCAAGTTTCTGAAGGCCTGGGCCACTCCCACTCCCAACGTGATTGGCTTTCTAAACTTCCAAGCTGCGAATCATGACTAAGAGTTTAATGACCAATGGCAGAGGCCCAAATCCTGAAATGTTCTGTGATTGGATATCATGTATTGAATCAGAACATAGGAGCTCAGATTCCTTAGTCCAGACCAAGCTCAGGCAAACACAGACCACTGGATACATAACAGAGGGTAACTATGTCCCTATAGTAGCTTTGAATTTTATGACGTTTAGTTCCCCTCACAGCTTTGTTTCAGGAAAAAGAAAGCACTGTTGTATCTTAAAGTATTTCCATTCAGGCAGATGGCTCTTTGCTGCATGCACAGGCTAAAGGATTAATTTGAGGTTCTACTCTCGAAGCAAGTCTATTGACAGCACTTTCAGCGAAAATAGAAACCGTCTACGCCACGAGCTTTCCCCCTACTGAGGCATAACACAGTTATAAAAATAGCACTGAAACAAAAGTGATATTATTATAGGCTTTTCTCCATCTCGAAAATTCTGTTGTAGAAGCACACATTTCAGCAGCGGTGTAGCAGGGAAGACAGTGGCTTGCTTCCATTGGTAGATATTTTCCATCTCCCTTGCAAAAAAGGAAATTGCACACAGCCCTGTAATTTTGCAATGCACCTTGTTCAGTAATCCTCACATTTATTGCACTAGAATCGTTACACATGACTACTAAGGAGAGTGCCTTCAGAATCACTCCTTTTATACTCTGCTCACTTCCGAAGTACCGGTAGCTCAGAATGTCTTTCATTGACATATAGTCTTCCATCCACGTAGGTATTTAGTTTCTGCAGTACAACTGCATTATGAACCTTTGGAGCATTCTCTGACAGGCAAACTAGACGTGACATTAAAAGGGTGGTTGCATTTCACACATCTGGCTCTTTTCTTCCAAATATCTTCTGTGGCACAATCCAATAACCATCAGGACCACAGTCCACAGGAACGCGGATTATTGTTGTGGTTCAGTCGTTCAGTCGTGTCCGACTCTTCGTGACCCCATGGACCAGAGCACGCCAGGCACGCCTATCCTTCACTGCCTCTCGCAGTTTGGCCAAACTCATGTTAGTAGCTTCGAGAACACTGTCCAACCATCTCAACCTCTGCCGTCCCCTTCTCCTTGTGCCCTCAATCTTTCCCAACATCAGGGTCTTTTCTAGGGAGTCTTCTCTTCTCATGAGGTGGCCAAAGTACTGGAGCCTTAACCTCAGGATCTGTCCTTCTAGTGAGCACTCAGGGCTGATTTCTTTAAGAATGGATAGGTTTGATCTTCTTGCAGTCCATGGGACTCTCAAGAGTCTCCTCCGCGGATTATAATTCTCCCTAAAATTTGCGTCTCCTGCAAACCAACTACCAGCCCAGGGAGGAAGCTTCCGTTGGTAGCAGTGGAAGTTTCTCTTGCAGGGATAACAAGGACTTTTATCGGGGAGATGTAGTTTTTTGCAAGAACCATGGAGGAAGGGTAACACAAACACACACACACCACATGCCTAGTCAGGATCAGTTTGGCTATATTTTGAAGAAATAAGGAGACATGTTAAATGCAAACATGTATTCATCATCTTGTCTTGCTTGACCCTAAGCTAATCATAGCCTATGTTGTCCCCAGATGAGCAGGATATTATTATTAACAGCAACAACATTACTTTCTTCTTCTTCTTCTTCTTCTTCTTCTTCTTCTTCTTCTTCTTCTTCTTCTTCTTCTTCCTGTGCAATTTGCAGCTTACAAGTGATGGATCCCAACAGAAGGTAAAAATGTAATTATTCATGGAACATAAATGAGTTTCTTAAGACTAACCCTTGTTTGCCTATGTCTTAACAGAGGGCCCTCTCGGTAGTAGCACCCAGCCTGTGGAACGCCCTCCCATCAGATGTCATGGAAATAAACACCTATCTGACTTTTAGAAGACATCTGAAGGCAGCCCTGTTTAGGGACGTTTTTAATGTCTGATGTTTTATTGTGCTTTTAATTCTGTTGGGAGCCACCCAGAGTGGCTGGGGAAATCCAGCCAGATAGGCGGGGTATAAATACATTATTATTATTATTATTATTATATTATTATTATTATTATTATTATTATTATTACTTCTCGCCATTCTGTAATTTTACACTAACATTCATAAGTTACTCTTCTGTTTTCACAATTGCCACATCTGTAACCACATAATCCTTAGGCTTACCTGTGCATGGAGTTTGCAACATCCTCAGTTTTCTTTCCCCCCCAAAAAAAATTTTTTATTACCTTTTAACAAATAAAAACAAACATCAACATACATCATCAACAAAAGAAAACAACAGTAATAAACATAAAAACAAACATGCATCCTTTTAACCTAATCCTCCTTCCTTTTCATTGTAGGTTGACTTCCTCCTGTCCTCCCATCCTGCGTTCCATGTATATCATCTTTAGTAATTTCTTGACATCATTTAAAAAACATTTTTAATTAATTACCCTTAATATCTCTTCTTATCTAAAATCCTTATCATTAATTTCAACTATCATAAACCTTATATCTAACTTCTACTTCTACAGCCTCTATCTTCCAGCCTACTTCTACTCTTTAATCTTACAATACTTTTTAAAATATAATTTAAATTTCTTCCAATCTTCTTCCACCGCTTCCTCCCTCTGGTCACGAATTTTCCCAGTCAGCTCAGCAAGTTCCATATAGTCCATCATTTTCATCTGCCATTCTTCTATCGTTGGTAGTTCCTCTGACTTCCTATCCTCAGTTTTCCTTGAGTTTGACCTACTGCACAAGCTCTTTCCTGCATCCTAAAAACAACACTTTCAGTCGTGTTTTGCTTCAGCCTGCTAAGATTTATCGCAGCAGAAATCATGCTGACAAGCTATGGGCGGATCTATCGTTTGATTAAGTGATTAATTCCAGAATTGATGTCTTGGCCAATATCTCCTGTGAAGAATCCTTGGAATGCTACACCTGCAGGCACAAGAAAGTAGAAAGTTTAAATTTAGCGAGGCTGTTCACAGAAGCAATGGCTCCATGCTAAAAAGTTTAAATTGTGATTGGGAAACAGAGGAGCAGATTTTCACAATTCTGGTCATTTAGCTTCACTCCTCCCTCCTGCTGCCAATAATTTTAAGAACAGAAGAAGATAGTAGGATTCCTGCTGGATTAGACCCTTGTTTTCCCAACCAGATGCCAATGGGAAGTCAACAAACAGGACATGGGCACAACAACATTCTCCCACTCATATTCTCCAGCAGCTAGTAACCGAAGGCAAGGTGCCTTCTGCAATAATAATAATAATAATAATAATAATAATAATAATAATAATAATAATAATAATTTATTATTTGTACCCCGCCCATCTGGCCGGGTCTCCCCAGCCATTCTGGGCAGCTTCCAACAAATATCAAAATACATTAAAATATCACAGATTAAAAACTTCCCTAAACAGGGCTGTCTTCAGGTATTTTCTGAATGTCAGATAGTTGTTTATCTCTTTGACCTCTGCTGGGAGGGCGTTCCACAGGGCGGGCGCCACTACCGAGAAGGCCCTCTGCCTGGTTCCCTGTAGCTTTGCTTCTCGCAGTGAGGGAACCGCCAGAAGGCCCTCGGCGCTGGATCTCAGTGCCTGGGCTGAACGGTGGGGGCAGTAGACAGGATTGAATTTGAATCCACCTCTGATATTGGCTTGGATCCCAATCTAAGTTAATTTAGGGAAGTTCATGGAAACAATTCTCAGCCCCTCCTTTCTCAGAACATTGTTCAGAAGAGTTCCCTGTTCTCTGGAGAGATTTCTAGGGGTGCTGGTGGCTGCAAGGCTGCAAGAGGAGGAGGGAACAGAAAACGTATCTTCCATGAACTTCCTTAAGTTAACTTATCTTGGGATCTTAGGCTGCAGTCAGGGCCGGCGCGTCCATTTAGGCGAACTAGGCAGTTGCCTAGAGTGCCAAAATGGAGGGGGCGCTGGTCAGCCTGCCCCCCGCCGCCCGCTGCCGCTCCAACCAGCGGCGGAGCAAGCAGCTTGGGGCGAAAACCTTGGCGGCGCCAAAATGGAGGGGGCGCTGGCCAGCCTGCCCCTTGCCCCCCGCCCGGTGCCGCCCCAACCAACGGCAAAAAATCACGGCGGTGCGGGGCGCCGGCAGGGCAGGGGGCGGGGCACCGTATGTCATGCACAATGACGTCACGTGGCCCGCCCCCTTGCATGGGGCGCCAAAGTCCCTAGCACCGGTCCTGGCTGCAGTCCTACCCTTGCTTACCTGGCCTCAATGAATTAAACAGGACGTACTTCTGAGTAGATGTGCTTAGGGTTGCAGTCTAAGCCATTTCCTTCCTTTTGTCTTTTGCACTCCTGTCTTCCACTGCCTCCCGCAGTTTGGTCAGACTCATGTTGGTGGCCAAAGTATTGGAGCCTCAGCTTCAGGATCTGTCCTTCCAGTGAGCACTCCGGGCTGATTTCCTTAAGAATTGATAGGTTTGATCTTCTTGCAGTCCATGGGACTCTCAAGAGTCTCCTCCAGCACCATAATTCAAAAGCATCAATTCTCCGGCGATCAGCCTTCTTTATGGTCCAGCTCTCACTTTCGTACATTATTACTGGGAAAACCATAGCTTTAACTATACAGACCTTTGTCGGCAAGGTGATGTCTTTGCTTTTTAAGATGCTGTCTAGGTTTTCCTTCCTACTTACCCATTTATCTATCTCCCCGCATCCCCTGTAAATCCTGCCAGTGAGCTGAGACACTCTTTAAGCATTGTTGACCAAATGTATGTTTCTTTTCATATGCCAAATGAATGTTCCATGCTGGCTTCAGTACTTGGCTTTAGTAAGATACAATCTTAATCTAATGAAGAGCTGACATGGAAGCCGCAGCTGAAGATCTTCCTTTTAATCAGGCCTGTAATTTTATACTAGTTTATGCACCCAGTACCTTTTCTTCCCAGAATACCAGAGACATGCTATTGCTGGTTGTTTTTTTCCAAAATAATGTAATCATGTCTACAGCCCTGTAGCATAATGAGAAGCAAATGTTCTGGGGTCTCCAAACTAGGATCCAAATATAATTCATTTACTTCATCCAGGAGAAGAAAGCCTGCTCCCCCTTCATTTGTGTATTGCTTGTTGCAGAACCTACTCCAAGAAGCCATGGATGGGGGAGAGGAGGAAGCATACAGAGCTTACATTGTGGATGGGTTGATGGTGATGGTGATAATGATAATTTGTATACCACTCTATGTCCGTAAGGGACCCAGGTGGCGCTGTGGGTTAAACCACAGAGCCTAGGGCTTGCTGATCAGAAGGTCGGCGGTTCGAATCCCTGCGACGGAGTGAGCTCCCGTTGCTCGGTCCCAGCTCCTGCCCACCTAGCAGTTCGAAAGCACGTCAAAGTGCAAGTAGATAAATAGGAACCGCTCTGGCGGGAAGGTAAACGGTGTTTCCGTGTGCTGCTCTGGTTCGCCAGAAGCGGCTTAGTCATGCTGGCCACATGACCCGGAAGCTGTACGCCGGCTCTTGGCCAATAAAGCGAGATGAGCGCCGCAACCCCAGAGTCGGACACGACTGGACCTAATGGTCAGGGGTCCCTTTACCTTTACCTATGTCCGCAGGTCTCCAAAGTGGCCTCGATCTGCTATCAGAAAATATTCTTTCTGAATCCAAGTACAGATATTCTCATGATTCTCCCTGATTGAAGGCCACAAACCACTGGAGATTTGCAGACCAGTTTGAGAACCTCTGGTCTAGCTTCTAGCCCACCACTAAGGAACCTTTGTGCATTTCACCAAGGTCATTTTGCAAAATACACACTATCAGCGTTTATATTTCACAAGGAACCTTCCAAACTTACCAGTAGCATTGGAAACAAGAGCTACTGAGAAACCATAAGACTTGAGAAACCCTCAAACATTTTCAATGCACTTCTTTTTTCTTTTTTTAAAAGATATTTGTTGGGGTTTTTTAACAAACTCAATTAAACAACATTCACTACATACAAAAACATAACACAAAACAAAACTGTTATAAACAATAACAAAACATACATCAGATTTTCCCTTTCATCTTTGCTAATCATGGTGGGGTGACTTCCTCTCGCCCCCCCCCCCCACGTTTCATTGTCAATCATCTTTAGTAATTTCCTTTCATCTTTAAATATTTTTCTTATTTATAACTTATGTTCTCTTCTTATATTAGTCTTAACCTAAAATCATACATTTATATTACTTAATCCTAATTTTTTATTCTGTAAACTATCATTTCTTCCAGCTTTTTTCTATCTTTAAATCTTACAATAGTCTTTTAAATATTCTTTGAATTTCTTCCAGTCTTGTTCCACCGCCTCCTCCCTCTGGTCGGGAAGTTTCCCGGTCATTTCGGCAAGCTCCATATAGTCTATCATTTTCATCTGCCAATCTTCTAGTAATTCCTGTGTCTTCCAGTTCCTTGCAATCAAAATCCTAGCTGCTGTTGTGGCATACATAAAAAAGGTTTGATCCTTCTTAGGGACCTCTTGATTCACAATTCCAAGTAAAAAAAGCTTCTGGTTTCTTAACAAATGTGTTTTTCAACACCTTTTTCATTTCATTATAAATCTTTTCCCAGAAAGCTTTTCTCCTTGGGCAAGTCCACCACATATGATAAAATGTCCCTTCCACCTCCTTACATTTCCAACATTTATTATCCTGCAAATGATAGATTTTAGCAAGTTTGACCGGGGTTAAATACCATCTATACATCATTTTCATAACCTTCTCTCTTAACAAATTACATGCTGTGAATTTTACTCCTTTCTTCCACAATCTCTCCCAGTCCTCCATCATAATGTTGTGCCCAACATCCTTAGCCCAATCTATCATTGCAGATTTAACCAATTCATCTTGCGTATGCCACTCAAGCAACCATTTTCAATGCACTTCAGGCCGTGAAACCCATTTCATGTACTGTGATCTATAGCATGCGTCCTGCTGCCACAAAGTCCATTCTCTCAATATGCAACACAATAGGTCACTGAGCTGATGCTTTTTCTATCAGTTATGTTTTCACCTGAAGATAAACAACATGTTCACCTCCTGAAGTAATTCACCCTGTTGTAATTTTCTTGATAGTGGGGCACAGTAGGGCTGCAGAGGGTATCTGTGTTCCCACCTTATCATTGGGTGCGAAAAGCTAACAGCACGGCAAGAAGGTTGAGCAATGAGCAGCCATAATTGCATAATATAGATTTACCTTTGTGAACATAATAGCAATGTATAAGAATCAGCGCCATCTCTCTCACAGTTTGTGGGAGAGTGGTTAAATCGGAAACATTGCTGAGAGCTTGCTTCTCTGCGGAGTCCGGTTAGGCAAATGCATGTTGTGCCAAGGTCCATTCATCATTTCTCCCTGTATAACATCTAAGTGTTTCTTAATTACCCTAATGTTTTTGCTTCGGATGACTTTGACTTAGGGGTCATTCCACATGTCAGCTACCACTTCTGTAACCGACTGATTCTTGACAGTTTCTCGTATCTCATTGCGCTTTCTTTTCCTTCCGAGCATTATCTCCTCGGATGGAATGAAAATTGTAACTTTGGATGACATTGCCCATTAGGGTTTTATATACCTCGATTAATAACCTCTTAAAGCCATCACTTTCTCCACCGCCTTCTGCCTCCCCCTAATGCGTATAAACAACATGTCTTTTGTTAGCTAAACTGCATCGACTTCGTGTTTTCATTTTGGAATAAATCCATCCCCACTTTCTGAGTGTCACAGTCATTTTCCTATAGACATTAGCAGATCTGTGCCTCGAGGGAGGCAGAAGAAGAAGAAGAAGAAGAAGAAGAAGAAGAAGAAGAAGAAGAAGAGTAGTTTGGATTTGATACCCCGCTTTATCACTACCCAAAGGAGTCTCAAAGCGGCTCACATTCTCCTTTCCCTTCCTCCCCCACAACAAACACTCTGTGAGGTGAGTGGGGCTGAGAGACTTCAGAGAAGTGTGACTAGCCCAAGGTCACCCAGCAGCTGCATGTGGAGGAGCGGAGACGCGAACCCGGTTCACCAGATTACAAGTCTACCGCTCTTAACCACTACACCACACTGGCTCTTACAAGGCCTTCAAAGTAGGCCCCCTCTGATACAATGCACTGTTGACAACGTTCATAGAACTGTTGGAAACTTCTGGAGAAGTCCTCTTTTCGTACTGCTTTCAGTTCAGAAGAATACGATAGCAGATGGTCACACACACTTTTGCTCCTTCTACCTTCTCCGTGTTTGGCTGTAAGTTTCTGTGGTGAGGAGCCTTTTATGCTCGTGGAAGGGCTCTCTGCATGACTAAGGACCCTGGAAGGTCAGGTTCATTATTGCAGGGGGAGCTTTCACAAATAGAAAAGGCTCCCCACTGCAGATGTTCTCACAAACACAAGGAAGACAGCGTGATCAATGCCGCGATGTGGATAAATAAGCAGAGCCGAAATGAAATGCTCAGGGCAATTTCAACTCTGCCCAAATTCCAGATTTCACCATTTTTCATTGTGCAAGTTTGGAACTAGATGTGCAGTTTGAAGGTGAAATTTCACCTCCAAAGCTGAAATTCAAGTGCTTTAGACTTTTTGGCATCTCTCGGCAGGATTGATTTTGGCAGACATCAAGTATGAGATCTCATGTATTCTCAGCTGTCAAATACTTAATGCCATTGCATGGCAACTATCAAATACAAGCAAATACTAAACACCATATGTCAACTATCCAATAGTGTCAGCTGTTAGATATCAAATAGTGAAATCAAATATAACTAGATTGCAAATAACGTTGGCAAATATGTACATGTTCAGAGAACATTCATTTATTTTAAAAAAACTCCTATCCCACCTTTGAACCCTGATGCGTCCACAGAGTGGCATGCAGAAATAAGAATGTCATAGTAATATAATTTAAAAGAAAGCAATAAAGCCCACAGTTAAAAATGAGTAAAATGAGCAAGTCAAACCGTCCACTAAGAACACTCTGTCCTGCAATATCACATACACACACACACAGAGAGAGAGAGAAAGAGAGAGAGAGAGAGAGAGAGAGAGAGAGAGAGAGAGATCTGATGGAACAAAGTGTCCATAGAAAACTTAAATGTGTGGGAAGTTTGAGAGAGTGATGAATGATACCTGTCAGATATTCAAGACAATACTAAAATTTGCAGAGGGGAATTTTCAGGGGAAACTTTTAGAAGCAAATTAATTTCATTTTTATCTCTGACAACCCAGTCCCAGCTTCAGTGCGTTCCTCCAAACTTCTCAGACCAATCATGTCAATGTCAAGTGCATTTGAAAGACCACCTTCTTCCATACAGACCCTCTCAAAGGTTAGAAGGGACCCTCCTAGCAGTTCTGCCAGTCTTAGAAGCTTTGGATGTGACTACTCGGGAGAAGGGAGTTTTCCATGACAGCATCTCAGTCCCCCTCCAAACAGATACACCTGGCACCTTCATTGTATTGTTTCTTTTCTTTTTTGGAGAAAATTGTTTTTATTTAAAATAAGTTTACACCCCAGAAGCTTACAAATCAAAATCCCTTCCACAAAGGTTTACATTAAAACGGTTCATTCCACGTATCTTTACTATTTGCTCTCCCCCCCCTTTTTCTTTTTCCCTATCTTCCCCCTCCCCTTCCCACCCACCCCCCCTGATCGGGGCTTCCTTCTTCATATCTTTAACCATGTACGCAGTCTGTTCATACGTGCTTGTATATTCGGGTTGGCTTCTCCCCTTTCTCCCCAATTCCTGTAAAGTGCCCACTTATTTCTAATTTTTTGGCATTTATTTCCCCATCCATCATCTACCGCTATCTGTGCAAATATTTCCGATTGAACATATTCAAAAACATAGTCCTTCCATTTTTCCATATTCCATTTGGTCTTTTTCCTTCCATCCTAGAGCAATAACTGCCATTCCAGCTAAGATCATGATCTTATACAGCTCTTGGTTATTGCTTTTTACTTTTTTTATTTCCCAGTATTCCCGAGAATAACAAATCCCTATTAATTTCTATGTTTATTTGGAAATAGTCCAGAAATTGCCTTTATGATCTTTTGCCAATATTCCTTAACCCAATTGCATTCCCACCACATGTGTGCGTATAATCCTTTTTCACGACCGCAATGCCAGCATTTGGGGCTAAACCCTTTCACTATATACGCCATTTGTGCCGGTGTTCTGTACCATTTTAATAAAAATTTCCTAGTTAATTCCTTATACTTTTCTATTTTTGTATTGTTTAGATTCTTCATCATTCTTGCACCATTTTTGAATCGATCATACCTTCCTGCTCCCATTTGATCTGGATTATCCTTATCATTGTATTGTTTCTTTACTCTGATCTTTGACACCTAATATATGTTTTTAGGACCCACCCAGGCTTCTGACTGTATGTTGCTTTTTTTTTTTCAAAAAAATATTTTATTAAGTTTTTTACCAAATACACTACAACAACCAACCAAAAGCAAAACAAACATACAATCAACAAAATAATAAAAACACAACTAAATCTTAACTGAAAAAGACAAAGAAAAAATTCCCTTAAACATTGCTAGGTGGGCTTCCCCGAATCCCTCCTATCTGATTTTCATTTTGTATCATCTTTAGCAGTTTTCATCTTCATAATGAATATTTTAAACAATTTATAAACCTATCATATTTGTACACATATTTTAACTTTAGTTATACAATTTTCAAACTACTCAAATATCTAACTAACCCTAATGCCTATCATTCTTTCCAAAGATATTCTTAGAAACAAATATTTGTCTATCTTTTCAAATATTCTCTAAACTTCTTCCATTCTTCCTCCATCACCTCTTCTCTCTGGTCGCGGATTCTCCCAGTCATTTCAGCAAGTTCCATATAATCTCTGACTGTACGTTGCTTTAACTGGTTTTCATACACCCTGGGAATGGCTTTGACTGGCTGGCTAAACCAGGTGAGGGTAGTTAGTGGGTCTCAAACCCTCAGTGAGTTAGCAACTTCCCCTGCATGCAAAGATAGACTTCAGAGGATTGAGCGGATAGTTTCTGCATGTGCTGTAGAGAGAAGTGGTGGGAAGGGAGCAGAGGCGTAGCAAGCCCAGGTGGTACCCGGGGCGGAATTTTTTTTGTCACCCCCCCCCCACCACTTTAATTTTTAAAAAATTAAAAAGTGTCACCCCCCTCTGATGGTGCCACTTTGCGAGGTGGGGGGGGGTTTGTTTGTGTGTGTCTATTATCTCTTTTTTTTCAATAAAGTTAAAATAAAAAAATAATAAATAATAATAATAATAATGTAAAAAATAAAATAAAATAAAAAGTGTCAACCCCCCCCCCTCTGATGGTGCCACTTTGTGAGGTGTGGGGGGTTTGTGTGTGTGTGTCTATTATCTCTTTTTCCCCCAATAATGTTAAAATAAAATAAAAATTAAAAAAAATTAAAAAAAATTAAAAAGTGTCCTCCCCCTCTGATGGTGCCACTTTGTGAGGTGTGGGGGTTGTGTGTGTGTGTGTGTGTGTGTGTGTGTGTTCTATTATCTCTTTTTTTCCAATAAAGTTAAAATAAAAAATGATAAAAAAATAAATAAATAAATAAAAATGTCACTCCCCTCTGATGGTGCCACTTTGTGAGGTGTGGGGGGCTGTGTGTGTGTGTCTATTATCTCTTTTTTTCAATGAAGTTAAAAAAATCTTAAATTTTTTTTTTTTAAAAAATGTCACCCCCCTCTGGGGTGGAACCCGGGGCGGCCCGCCCCCCGCCCCCCATTGCTACGCCCCTGGAAGGGAGCCCATCTAGGAGAAGGAAAACTCTGATCCCAAACCTCCGCTACCTTGTGGGATATCTTCGGGAGAAGAAAAGGCTAAGGAGCGAACCCTACACAACTCTGGAGTGGAGTCCCGAAGACGGGTGCATGGCACCTTCTATGTCTCCTTCCAGCAACTCCTGCAGCCAAGCTGGTGTTTGTTGTGGGGGAGGAAGGGAAAGGAGAATGTTAGCCGCTTTGAGAAGACTCAAACACTTTGAGACACTTTGACGTGCTTTTGAACTGCTAGGTTGGCAGGAGCTGGGACCGAGCAACAGGAGCTCACCCCGCCGCGGGGATTCGAACCACCGACCTTCTGATCGGCAAGCCCTAGGCTCAGTGGTTTAGACCACAGCACCACCTGTAAGGTATGTATGTTCGAATATTTCTCGCTGTCCGATTTCTGTGACCATTCACCGAACTTTCCGGTCACACCTTGTAGATACCGGTAGATACTAGAAACATATAGAATTTTGTTTCCTGAAAGAGATACACAGCTCATTAATGTGTCCTCCTTAATTACAGTACAGCCAGTGACTCATCCTCTCAGATATTCTCCCACTTTTGGAAAAACAACAACTCCCCTCTCCTCTGAGGGTGCCTGCTTCCCATTCTAAGCATTCTGCTTTAGTTTCCTACTTAAAGAATTGCACAATGGCTCTGTGCTGGAAACTCTTGACAGCGTTCTGAGTCATAGACTTCTAAAGAGGGGTGGGGAAAGGTCAGGGGATCTTTGCTAACTTAAGCCCAAACAAGGGCTGCATGGAAATAGTTGGGCTCAGAGTGAAAGGATGAACTCTTGGTTTCTGTTTAACATTGACTGACTGCAGGAGACCATTCTGCACGGCAATGTGAGTCACTGGGTGTTTTGATAAGAGAATGACCTCTCCTTGAATCAGCGGCATATCTTCTAACTCAGGAGTGGCCAACTTCCAAGACACTCACGATCTACTCACAAACTGGCAGTGATCTACCCCCTTTTGGGGGGGGGGGGTTCAGGTCAAAGTTGTTGAGCTTTCTTTTAAGAAGGAAAGCCCTGTTTTGGGGGTTCACATAAAAGTTGTTGAGCTTCTTTAGGGAAGAGGAAAGCAATGTTGAGCTTTTTTTTTAGGAAGGAAAGCCCTGTTATTATTAAAATACCTGAAGGCAGCCCTGTTTAGGGAAGTTTTTAATCTGTGATATTTTAATGTATTTTGATATCTGTTGGAAGCCGCCCAGAGTGGCTGGGGAGACCCGGCCAGATGGGCGGGGTACAAATAATAAATTATTATTATTAATTATTATTATTACTGTTTTTGGTGGTTCAGGTCATTTTAGGGGTATAGGGCAAAGATGTTGAGCTTTTTTTAGGGGAGCTTCTTTGGGGGGGGAGCCCCTGATCTACCGGTGATCTACCACAGACGTCCAGTGATCTACCGGTAGATCACGATCAACCTGCTGGACATGCTTGTTCTAACTGCACTTATCCAAGGTGGACAATGCCTATATAATATTCGGCACTTTAGAGTTTCTCAAGTGCTTTATTTACACCACTGCAGCAATCTTTTAAAGTACATCAATGCCGTCCCTACACAGTATAGATTTGATTTGAACCAGAGATTATCTGGTTCATTAATTATGGTACAACCTTATACACGTGTAAGTAAGTCCCCTTGAGTTCCTTGGGACTTACTTTCAAGCAGGGTGTGCATAGGGCTGCAGCTTAGTCTCTTTGCAAGCACATCCGTTGCTTGCATCTAATACTGCAGCTATCTCCAGCAAAAATATACCTGTTTTCCTAGTTGACTCCTGGCATTCACTCTTTGGTACAAAATGCCCCAATTTTGCTACTGCAAAGTAACTTTTCAAAGTGTTGGGTCCAAAAGGAGCTAGAACTAGACAAAGAACTAATGGCGAGATTTGCAAAATGTCCACAATGGTGGCTCCTACACTGTAGAATAATAATTATTTATTTATACATACATACATATACATACATACATACATACATACATACCCCACCTATCTGGCTGGGTTTCCCCAGGCACTCTGGGCGGCTCCAGAATAACAGAATATTAGAAACACGATAAAACATCAAACATTAAAAACATTAAAATCTCAATGACTATCCAAAAGTCCATTTCCAGATCCTTGAAAGTTAATTGCAGCCGGAAGTCCAGTTTCAGTCAAGCTACAACCAATGAAAGTTTCTATTGCAGTGCAGAGAGCCAGTGTGGTGTAGTGGTTAAGAGCGGTAGACTCGTAATCTGGGGAACCGGGTTCGTGTCTCCGCTCCTCCACCTGCAGCTGCTGGGTGACCTTGGGCTAGTCACATTTCTCTGAAGTCTCTCAGCCCCACTCACCTCACAGAGTGTTTGTTGTGGGGGAGGAAGGGAAAGGAGAATGTGAGCCGCTCTGAGACTCCTTCGGGTAGTGATAAAGCGGGATATCAAATCCAAACTCCTCTTCTTCTTCTTCTTCTTCTTCTTCTTCTTCTTCTTCTTCTTTTCTTCTTCCCAGTCTTAGCCTATTTATCTGCCTGTGTTTAAAGCTGTTGCCAAGTTGATCATGTGCACTGTCAGCCAAAGTGGCGAGGAGCAAGCAGGATAATGATTTTTAAAGACTTCGCTGCTTTAAGTTTAACTAAAGACTTTTTTTGTTCCTGATGGACATACTCATTAAGTCCAGCAGAATATTTTGCAGTTCAGAATGGCTTCTCAGCTACTGTCAACTGTTGCCGTTAATCGTGATTTTCAAGTGGCACATTATCTTTATCTTTTTCGCAGGGTGGCCCACTCAACTTCCTGCAACCCAGACAGAATCTTTGGGAGCTACTCCTGTACTTTCAACTCCTCCAACATTAAATCAATTTTTCCTGTTATTTTGATCCATTCCATTCTAAGGCTGCCTGTTGCTGGAGTAAAATGGAGCTGCATTTCTGTGGGTAGAGGGCGTTTTCGTCTTTCTCCTCCGCTGCAAATATAACAACAATCCCTAGTTTCTGCTGAGTTCGCGGTTCCTTTGCTTAGCAAAGTCTCTGTGTTTTTGTTGGCTTGGGCAGTACTGCAAATTTCAGAATCGACAAGCAGCAGTTTGACTGAGATAAATTTTGTAACAAACATGCTAAATGCCTCTTGTCCTGAATGACGCTGATGGGGGTGATTAGATGTCGATAGCATACACATCTGTGTATTTAAAGATCTCAGGTATCCCTTCCTATTGCAGTGAAGGTCTTCCAACACAGATTGCCTTTAGTGGCAAAATGAATACAGTAGTAGAAAACTATTACCTTCTGGAACCTATGTCTGTGGGGCATTTGCTTTAAATACTTGTCGTTTTGGATCTGGTGGGACGATTCATGCACAGAATTTTGTTATCTTTTGCCCCAGTGTTATTATTGACATTTATGTCACGATGGCAATTGTGCAAATAGTGAGTTGGTCATATTAAGCGAGGCATGTGATCCTCATGAGGAGACGTCTTGGGGCGAGCAGTCTTGCATTTAGCTCTGAATACCCGAATCATCATCCCAGAAGTCTTCACCTCATTGCCTGAAGCATAAAATATTGTAACAAAAATTGGGGGCCATCCCCACTCTCTGCTGAGCAGTAGCAAGGTCCAGGGGGGTCCAGGCATTAACCCAGGGCCTGTGCTCCTTTGGATTATGAAGACATGGCGGAGACTGCGTAGCTTTAAGAAATATGACTTCTTTGTTGTGTATTGATTCAGAGTGTTATCATATCTGTATTACTATTGTCTGTAATCACATTAGGGTAAAGTAACTGCCTTCCTGTCCCAGAAGGAACAGTTACTATTGGTGCATTCAACTTGCTGTATTTGGATCCTCAGTCTTATTGGTTCCCACCAAAAAGCAGCTGTGTGATCAATAGCAGGGGGGAGAATTATCCTCAGCCCGTAAATTCTCCGCATCTGACTCCTCCCTGCTATTGATCACACAGCTGCTTTTTGATGGGAACCAATAAGACTAAGGATCCAAATACAGCAATTTGAATGCACCAATAGTAACTGTTCCTTCTGGGACAGGACCCTACTGTGATTACAGACAATAGTAATACAGATATGATAACACTCTGAATCAATACACAACATTCTTCACATATTTACACTGGAGTTTGGTTGGATGGAGTCTTACAGCATGACCATGTCTTACAGCATGGTCATCTCAAGAGGGGCTTGTTCCAAGGCATCTCTCCCAGCCAGCCTTCAGCCAGCCTGCCCAAGATGGATCTCTGACTTTGTTCTCCGCCTTCTTTTTCCCAGCACACCTTGCTAAAGACACTCTTTTCCTGACACCTCAAACACACAGTTACCATAGCTGTCAACCATTCCCTTTTCTTGCGAGGAATCCTATTCGGAATAAGGGAATTTCCTGCAAAAAAGGGAAAAAGTTGACAGCTACCACAGTTACTCCGGCGACGTTCTCTCTACCCAGACCCAAGATTATGTTTAGATAGGCCATCGACACCTTTTGCGACTGCCTCTATTCCAGGTGAGGCCCTGGTTTGGAAGTGAAGTCTAGCCTTCAATTTTACACAATGACCTGCAATCTTCCCTTCAATATTCCAAATAATAAAAATTCTACCATTTATTAATTTCTACAGTTTAGTCCCCCATTCCCCCCGCAAAAAAAACTATAATAATATACAGTGTGGGATGGTGACAGTGGCTAAAGTGTGGAGACTTCATATGAGGAAACCTATGTAGTACGGTAATCAATTTTCATCAGTATCAAAGTCCATGGAGGGTACTTGGCCGGTGTTAGATGCCATCTTTGTTCTCCGCTGTGGCATATTCAGCTTCTCGTTCTGTTTTTCTTCTGACACCATGTTATCTCTGGTCTCTCCGAATTTACCAGCCCATGTTCGAATAAAATCCATGCTAAACTCCTGCTGTACAGAATCTCTCCATCTGATGTACTGAATCTAGATCTCACCTCAGCCAAGAGAGTCATTAAACAAAGACTGGATGATGTTGAATTACAACATAATCTTGTGACGGGCGGAGGAGTTTGTTCTCCGTTGAACCTAGGTATTACTCCTATGCCTCAGATTCCATCATATCTGCCCTCTCTTTCCGTTGCGTCACATAGTTTTGCATTCATCAAAGCAAGGTTCAATGTGTTTCCATCCAATGTACTGAGTCACAGGTTCTCTAAAGGCCAAGTTTCCGTTTTATGTGCTTGCGATAATAAATCAATAGAATCCCTTTACCATATATTGTTTAATTGCCCCCTGTACACTGCAACTCGGACCAGCATTCTGAATCCAATAATCTTGGAGATTGCTAATAAACCATCTGAATCTCATTTAGCATGTGTGCTGCAAGACAATGACCCGCACAGAACACTGCAGGTAGCAAGATTTCTGATTTCAGTTCTCTCGTATAAGAGACGAGCTGGAATGTTAAATGATTATTGATATTTTAACATATTATTTTTAATTATTCTTTGAAATTGTAATCGTGATATACTTAAAGATTGTGCCCCCTAATTGTGTTGGTGTTTTATAGCTATATTTATTTATGTACCAGAAATGCATATCCGTGTTTTTATGTCTTATGTTTTGAGCTATTTCTATTTCTGTGGGCTTATAGCCGAAATAAAGATCTATCATCTCTGGTCTCTCACGAATGGGCAGACACTATCCTGACTTCGTAACAACTTTTATTCAGCCTTCCAGTACTTTCTTTTTAACAAAATGGTGTGTACTATATTGTCCCATCTGGTAGCCTGAGAGAAATATATTCCCAACTTGTTCTATATGAGGGATAGGTAGATGGAGGTCCTACAGATGTTGTTGCCTCCGACTCCCATCAGGTGGCATGGCCAACTGTTAGGGATGATGGGAATTGTAGCACACCAAGAACTGGAGGGCCACTGCTTGTCCATCCTTGTTCTATATATTACAAAGTTCATAGTTGGGCACCCACAGTGACCATGTGACCAAAATTAACCAATCACACAAGAGTTACTAGGGAACATTCTAGAATTAAACACACAGTAATGCATTTAAGCATTCCCAATTCCAGTAAATTAAATCACTATACTTAACACCCCTGCCCCATTCCACTGGTGTCCCGGGGGGTGAGATGCATCTGCTAAGGCAAAAAAATAAAAATAAAAGCCTTTCTATTCCCTGCCTATGTCTCTTTTCTCTTTCTGCTATTGCTGTAATGCCCTTTTATCCAACATCTGACCATCTTCTTCTGCTTTTACATTCCGGCATCTCCTTAAGGCACATCTGTTTACTCTGGCTGACCTGTCTTCCCTTTCACTTTGCTTTCCTTTTCTCCCTAATGCCTCTTGACTTTAATCACAGATCGTAAGCCTATAGGCTGGGGCCTCTTCTATTTTTACTTTCTTCTACACATCTCCTAGTCATTTCAGGCTCTTGATGAATAATAAATACCAACAACAATGCAGCACTCTGGTACAGGACCAACCCAGCCTTGGAATTTGGTTACGTACAAAGTCGTTTTGCGGAATCGAGTCTCTCACTTGTTTCAGCATCACCATTCAGGTTCGAGGGGCCTCCATATTGGTTTCAGACTTGGGGGTAGAAGTCAGGGCCCTACTCAGGAGAAAGGGCAGGGTCAGCCCAAGAGATTTTGGCACCTGAGGCGAACCACAACATGGTGCCACTCCTCCTTGCCAGGGAAGAAGAGGTGAGTGAAGAACTGTGTCAGGAACAAGGGTAGAATAAAGATCTACATTGGGATCTGCTGCCCCGTGGACCCTGCTGCCTGAGGCGGTTATCTTGCCTCATGGGCGAACTGGCCCTGAGCAGGAGGGCATCAAAAGTAGCATTTTGAAGTACGTTTTGAAGTAAGTGAGGTGATACACATTACCCTCTAAAACAGTGTTTCTCAAACTTGGGTCCCCAGCTGTTGTTGGACTACAATTCCCATCATCCCTGACCGCTGGTCCTGCTAGCTAGGGATGGTGGGAGTTGTAGTCCAACAGCAGCTGGAAATCCAAGTTTGAGAAACACTGCTCTAAAGGCACATTAAATCTGGAGTCTAATATCACCTAGTTGCCCCACTGGAAGAATCCATGGTAATGAAACAGTGTGTGGCATGAATAATTCCTGCTTGCAGAACAAAGTGTGTACACCTACCCTGCCCTACCAGTATAAGATACAGCCTGAGCCATTTAAGATCCTGAGATAAGTCGAATCCATCTGCTAGGCTCCGGTTACTTCCTAATAAGCATTGCTTCCAAACATCACATCTAGTCCTTCACATCTAGTCCATGTGATGATATAATAGTAGGTGGATACAGAGGACCATATTTTACAGTGAATATGTAATTGGGTGCCAAGGCCCCGTGCCCCACAGTTCCCCGTTGATTAATAAATACAGAGACACAAGTATTTAGGATTACGGGCTAAAACAGGGTACAACTTTTTTGGTTTGGCTTAGGCATTGGGTGAAACCAGGCTATATCTTGACTCCTGCCCTTCTGCAGGGAGTCGAACTAAGGGTAAACCACCGAACTACTTGATAAACTGGTTGTATGTACAAATTACTGGGATTTACCACAATAATGTTACAATGGTTCAGGTGCAGGTGGTGTGGTGGGTGATTGTCCATACAGTTCATTCGCTTGGAATCAGCTGAGAACACTTGCCGTGTATGAATGGATGGCCTTGGAGGAATATAGATAACCAATTCACCACATTTTTCAATAGGCCCCAAACACCTTACTGGCTTGTTGTCCCTGTTCAGTACATGTGAATTTCTACCTAGATATGTCAAGATTTTCCAAGGACTGCAGAGACATAATCGGGTGTGTGGGTGGGTGTGGGTGTGGGTGTGTAGGACGTCTACCCATTTCTACATTGTCAGACCCCCCCCCCAAGTGTCCTTATTTTCCAGGGACAGTCCTGGATTTACAGAAGCCATCCCAGTTTCTGATTTGATCATGAAATGTCCCGCTTTTCCTTATGATGTCCCTGTTTTCATCAGAGAAATTTTGGAGGTTTTAGAGTTATGCAACCCCCGAGCCAAGGAGATACCGGTAAGTAACTCTACAAACTTTAGAAGACATCTGAAGGCAGCCCTGGATAGGAAAGTCTTTTAATGTTTAATGTTTTATCATGTTTTTATAAACGGTCGTACCTTGGCTCCCAAACGCCTTGGGAGTCGAACGTTTCGGCTCCCAAACGATCGAAAACTGGAAGTGAGTGTTCCGGTTTTTGAACGTTCTTTTGGAAGCTGAACGGCCTACAGGGCTTCCGTGGCTTCTGATTGGCTGCAGGAGCTTTCTGCAGCCAATCGGAAGCCGCATTTTGGAAGCCGAATATTTCGGAAGTCGAATGGACTTCCAGAACGGATTCTGTTTGACTTCCAAGGTACAACTGTATGTTGGAAGCTGCCCAGTCAGATGGGCGGAGTATAAATAATAAAATTATTACTATTGTGGACTAGGATGTCCCTATTTTCATCGGAGAAATGGAGGGTATGCATTGTAGATTAAATAAATAAATAAATAAATAAATAAATAAATAAATAAATAAATAATAATAATAATAATAATAATAATAATAATTTATTATTTATACCCAGCCCATCTGGCTGGGTTTCCCCAGCCACTCTGGGTGGCTTCCAACAGAACATTAAAATACAATAATCTATTAAACATTAAAAGCCTCCCTAAACAGGGCTGCCTTCAGATGTCTTCTAAAGGTCTGGTAGTTGTTGTTCTCTTTGACATCTGGTGGGAGGGTGTTCCACAGGGCAGGTGCCACTACCGAGAAGGCCCTCTGCCTGGTTCCCTGTAACTTGGCTTCTCGCGGCGAGGGAACCGCCAGAACTCGGCACTGGACCTCAGTGTCCGGGCAGAATGATGTCACCCCTTGCCTGCAGAGCTGGCAGCCTCTCACCCTTTTTCGAGCACCCTCCCTTGTGGAGTGTTCCCTCAGCCTCCTGTCCCCTCTCATTGGGGGTCCTCCAGGCAGCTGCCGCCGCCACCCCTGGTCTCTGAGCTGCCTCCCTGTGCCCCAAAAAAATTCGCCTGGGGAGCTTATAGCCAGGGCTGCTGCAACAAACAGCTGTGCAAGCCTTTGGGAGGCAGAGATGGGAGAGGGCATCAGAGGAGGGAGGGAAGGAAAGAGGGACAGAGGCCAGTGTTGCCCACAGCATCCCTGAACATGATTCAAGGCACCCCAGGGTGCCAGGGCACACTGGTTGAAAACCACTGAATGAGACGCTTGGGCTATCAGGCACTTATTAATTGGGTGTTTGTCAGCCGACGATTGTTAAACCACATAGCCTAGGGATTGCTGATCAGAAGGTCGGCGGTTCGAATCCCTGCGACGGGGTGAGCTCCCGTTGCTCGGTCCCAGCTCCTGCCCACCTAGCAGTTCGAAAGCACGTCAAAGTGCAAGTAGATAAATAGGTACCGCTCTGGCGGGAAGGTAAACGGCGTTTCTGTGCGCTGCTCTGGTTCGCCAGAAGCGGCTTAGTCATGCTAGCCACATGAACCGGAAGCTGTACGCCCGCTCCCTCGGCCAATAATGCGAGATGAGCGCCGCAACCCCAGAGTCGGACACGACCGGACCTAATGGTCAGGGGTCCCTTTACCTTTACCTTTACAGCCAACGAACGGGAATGCAAATGGCTGAAAACCTAACCCAAGCTCTGTATGTGTGTTTCCGTGCCGGGCTTAATCCTTCCGCTCTCCTCAAAGCGAGCCCCGCCGAAGTAAAAATAAATAAATAAAAGCGAATCGATATATCCCACCACTTCTCGATTTCCATGTGCTTTTATTCCACCCACACACCCCACTTCTCTTCCGGGCGTGCATTTTGAGCTATCCGCCATCAACAGGAGGTCCATGATAAAAGACAATCCCTACACCCCCCCTCCCCAATGTTTATATGCTTCTTTATTTCAACAAAGTGTAACACACACACACATATGCATCGGTTGATGTGCAAGGCCCGTGTGCTGCAGTACGGTTCAAGGTTGCCTTGGCAACCAATGGAAGGGGTTTTGAAGAGCTGGCAAGGCCCGCGCTAATGAAAATGAGCATTCGTGGAGCCTCTTCTCCAGGTGGGTGAAAAGAGACTCCCTGCTGAGCTCGCCTGCCCAAGCTCCTTTGAAATAGCTAGCTGTGGTTTTCTTTTCTTTTTTGCAAAAAATAAAATAAGCCTAGCCCATTTCCTCCCTTCCCATAGTAAAAATGCTGCCACTGATTAAAAGTTCTGAGACAATTCTTTGAAGCCTCTGATTAATAGGTTCCTTTATGAATCCAAATTAGACATTCGACATATATTCTTCTTCTTCTTCTTTTCACACCCCAAAACTACTATTATAAAAATGTTTGTTGTCGGGGCTGCCGCCTCCGCCGCCTTTTACATGTTTAATCTTCCTCATGTGTATCTGTGCCAGATGGCTGTGAGAGCACCAGTGAAGATAATCTCTCTGCCTTTAGCGGGAGAAACTTAACACCCTCACTGCTGCAGAGGCACACTGTTACCCCCCGATACACAACTCAGGTGAACGTACCCACTTCTTTCAGATGTGGAAATCACCACTGGGGTATACAATAAGTCATTCTAGCCTAGCAGACACTGGCTTCCTTTTGCAGCATCCCACAGAATGTGCCTTCGGCACCGTGGTATCTCTTGGTGGTATGTTCACCCACAAGGTTTTGCTTTGTCTTGAGCCATGCCTGCCATTTTCAGTACGTTTCCGAGCACAATTCAAAGTGTTGGTGCTGACCCTAAATGGCTTTGGTCCAGTATACCTGAAGGAGCATCTCCACCCCCCACCTTCTCGGTGGTGGCACCTGCCCTGTGGAATGCCTTCCCACCACCCTTCCAACTCTGTGACTCTATGATTCTATGAATAAACAGCCAATGTTGTGCAGACAAATCAGGATGAAGGCACAGAAGCCTTGGTAGTTAAGTGGATCAGACCTCAATCAGCCGGTATATTGGCTAGGGGAACAGTGGTTTCAACTGTGATTCATTGGGTGCAACTGGTCTTCAGCAAGATAGGATCAATTCAGTCATCTGGTGGGCAGGAATTGACAACCAATTGATCGTGAAATTGGCATCCATCTGTCTCAGGAGACAACAATCCAATAATCTCCTGTACCTATTGCCAGGCTGGAAGAGGTTTATCCTGCCAAGAGCAATTGTGGCATCTTTTCAGAAGCAAGCGATATCAAGCCAGACACTTCCACCTTGCTCATCTCAAAAGGCACGGGGATAGGCTACCAGACTTTTAGAAGACATCTGAAGACATTCCCTGTTTAGGGAAGCTTTTAATGTTTAATAGACTATTGTATTTTAATATTCTGTTGCAAGCCCCCCAGAGTGGCTGGGGAAACCCTGACAGATGGGTGGGGTATTATTAACAACAACAACAACAACAACAATAATAATAATAATAACTGGGCTCCTGAGCCCCACAGGGGTTCTGTGGAAAGATTGTAGTTGGTTAAGGGAAGCATGGACTCGAAAAGACTGAAACCCTCTGATCTCGTGAATTACCTTTGCAGGTAATCTCGTGAGGACCTTTGCAGACAACCCCCTTCCTCAGCTGCAAAACCCCCATCCCACAAAGCCCAAGGATCCTTCTGGAGAAATGTCAAGATCTATTTGTGCCGATGATCCTTTGGATTTATTTTTTTAAAATATTTTTTTTATTCATTTTTCAAGAAAAATATAACAAAACAAACCAACAACAAACACAATAAAGCAATACAAATACACAATTTCTTCTTATTTCTTTACCCTTTTCTCTCACATCTTAGGTGACTTCCCTCGATCCTCCTGCTGAATTTCACTGTCTGTCTTCCTTAGCAATTTCCTTAACATCATAATATTCTCATTTTCTTTCATCTTAATTAATATTTTCCTATCTAAAACAATACCAGAAATTTTGATTTTATCTTTCATCAGAAATCTAGATTTTGTGCAGATTTCTTCAAAAGTACTTAACTAAGATGTTTTACATCATGCGAGCCCCTTATCCCTGGAAATAAAAGAAGAGAGGTATATGAGGGCATTAACTTATACTGTATAAGGTAATGCATCCTAATGTGAACAGGTGAGTACTAGATTCAGGTAGGTAGCCGTGCTGGTCTGACGCAGTCGAAATAAATAAAGAAATTAAAAACCTGTCCGGTAGCACCTTAGAGACCAACTAAGTTTGTTCTGGGTATAAGCTTTCGTGTGCATGTATCTGAAGAAGTGTGCATGCACACGAAAACTTATACCCAGGTGAGTACTGAGCACTTCTAAAATACAGCTGCACGTGGGGGCATTAAGCAGGCAGAGTGAATGTCACCCAGGTCTATCCTCATTCAGGTGACATAAGTCCTATTGGCATGGCCAGCCATGCAAGGCAAAATGCCTCACTGGGTCTCTTTGCATTGCCTTTAACAAGCTCATATATTAAGGTAACCTTGTAGAGAATAGTTCTGCAAAAGTTGCTGTGCTGATCATAGCACTGAACAGTAGCAAAGGCAGATCTTCGCCCAGACTCAGCAGTTCTGTGGACAGGAATATGCTTCTGTTAACAGGTCATTTTTCTGTATCCGAAGAACTAGGGCTGGTTTTCAACAATATGATATATCGCCAACTAAACATCATGATATACTGATATACCCATAGCTGTCAACCCTCCCTTTTTTTGGCGGGAAACTCCCTTATTCCAATGCCGTTTCCCGCTGCTATCCCGGATTGTTGATATCCCTTAAATTTCCCGGATTTCAAAGGAAGCAGCTCCTCTCCCTCCCTGCCGGCCAGGGAGGCTCCTCAGCTGCGTTGCTCGGCTGCCAATAAGGAGTCTGAGACCGACTGGGGGCGGAGCTTGCATGCCTTGTGCAGCCAGACCCTCACGCCCAACCAGACAGACAGCCTGCCTGCCGTCTATGCGCTCGCTCTTTCGCTCACCCATTCGCACGCAGCCTCTGGAGCACAGGGGGGCGAGGCTACTTGGCGCCATTGCACCCCCCTCGCGGCATCCCTTATTTTCAAATCCGAAAGTTTGGAAAAAATCCCTTATTTTCAAATCTGAAAGTTGACAGCTATGGATATACCACAATGTCTGAAACAAGTATAGAGCTGTGTAGAGGCATTGGGTGGGTTCAAGAGTTTCCCCACATTGTAATTTTTGCATCACACACAAACACACACACACACACACACACACACACACACTAGGGGGTTGGGCAATGTATTGATACATTGTCAAAAATCAATTTGCAGTCCACTTCGTGGTAAGAGTTTAATAATATTCGACATGGCGATATATCATGAATCACAATGTGTGCATGTACCATCTAAAAAAACTGCAATGTGGGGGAAACCGTCAAGCTAGTAATTGCTTGTCTCATGATTCCTTCTGCCTTTGTTGCTCTGTATGATAAAATAACAGTTGTAACAATATGTTAAAAGGTAAAGGTAAAGGACCCCTGACAGTTAAATCCAGTCACAGACGATTCTGGGGTTGCGGCGCTCATCTCACTTTACAGGCCAAGGGAGCCGGAGTTTGTCTGCAGACAGTTTTTTCGGGTCATGTGGCCAGCATGACTAAGCCGCTTCTGGCAAAACCAGAGCAGCACACGTAAATGCCGTTTACCTTCCCGCCGGAGTTTATTTATCAACTTGCACTTTTTTGGCGTGCTTTTGAACTGCTAGGTGGGCAGGAGCTGGGACCGAGCAACGGGAGCTCACCCCATTGTGGGGATTCGAACCGCTGACCTTCTGATCAGCAAGCCCAAGAGGCTCATTGGTTTAGATCACAGCGCCACCCACGCTGTGAGTAAAAATGTATCAGTATTATAAAGTAACAGTGTTAACAATATGTTAAAGGTAAGTAAAAATGTATCAGTACTATAAAATAACAGTTTTAACAATATGTTAAAGGTAAGTAAAAACGTATCCGTTTTAGACCCCTAAATGCAGTCATTCTCGAATGTAAGTACAGTTGATTCTCGAACATAATCCGTTCTGGAAGTCTGTTTGACTTCCAAAATGTTCGAAAACCAAGGCGCAGCTTCCAATTGCACTCAAGCGGAAGTCGCATCGGACGTTTGGCTTCCAAAAAAGTTCAAAAACTGGAACACTTACTTCTGGGTTTTCGGCATTTGGGTGCCAAAACATACGAGTACCAAGGTGTTCGAGAACCAGGGTATGACTGTAGTAGCCATTTTCAGATCATTATCCCATTCACCTCTACATAGTTACATCCTTATTTCAGACATTATGATGATATATCGGTATATCACGACGTTTGGCTGGTGACATATCACAATGTTGAAAGCCAGACATCGCTCAGCCCTATACATCATGTTTTAATGATATTCTTTGGCACTGGGGAAGACATCAAGGTTTGTTGTCAGAGCAAACCTGGGCGTGGGAGAGAGAAAACATTTTGGAATAGGTATCTCCCCACTTAGGGACGCGGGGTGGCGCTGTGGTCTAAACCACAGAGCCTAGGGCTTGCTGATCAGAAGGTTGGCGGTTTGAATCCCTGCAACGGGGTGAGCTCCCGTTGTTCGGTCCCAGCTCCTGCCCACCTAGCAGTTCAAAAGCATGCCAAAAATGCAAGTAGATAAATAGGTACCGCTCCGGCAGGAAGGTAAACGGCATTTCCGTGCGCTGCTCTGGTTTCGCCAGAAGCGGCTTAGTCATGCTGGCCACATGACCCGGAAGCTGTCTGCGGACAAACGCCGGCTCCCTCGGCCTATAGAGCAAGATGAGCGCGCAATCCCAGAGTCGTCTGCGACTGGACCTAATGGTCAGGGATACCTTTACCTTTATCTGTCCACTTATGTGGGGGTTACATTCCTGGGTATCACACATACATGTGAAACCACGTATAAACACCACCTAAAAAACCAGACTCTGCCCAAAGTCCCCCAAACTCCACCATAATCACTCCCTCCAAACTTCCTTTCTCAAACTCCAAATCTCCACAGGCCTCAAAAGTCAGTGCAAAGGTTCCCGAGTTTGCCATTTCCCCACCATTTTTGCAGTTCTCCCCACTCTTTTAGGGTCATTTTTTTTGCTCTTCCCTCGCCTTTTTGCAGTTTAAATGGATTTATTGAATTATTTCCTGGTGGTGCGCATGTACACGGTTGTGAGCGACTCGAACATGCATAAGTCTGTGCTTAAGAAAACTACAGTTTTTGGAGCATTGCTTTTGCCTCCCTGGGGTTGCATATTTCCACTGTGGAGAGAGATGCGCAAGATGCACCACTTCAGAACAAAAAGTCCGCATGGGTTCTTGCAGAAAAGAAGCAGGGAAACACCCGGAACATGGTGCACAATAACAAAGAGTGTTCCCTTTTGCTTCGTTCGGCCCAACTTAGTGGCTGGCCTGTGTGTCAATAGAAACTGAAGTCTGTTTTAGGGAGTAATAAACTTGGAAACTCCTTCAAAAGCCTGAAGCACCATCAAAGAAAGACCGGTGACCCTGAGGCCTTTGCCGTCCATTCAGTTAAATATGTGCTTGAAAAACAATTTTCATTTAGATTCAGGAAGGGAGTTACTGGCTGCCAACATTCCAAGGGAAGAAGGAAGGGTGTGGGAACGAAAGAAACATCAACAATCACCTCCAGCCCGCTCAGTGTCACTGAATATTTTGCCCGTGTTACCATTTAATAGCTACGAGAAAAATCTAGATATCAACTAGGCAGGTTTTATTGCGGTTAGGGTGGGCTGGGGGGGACGGGACAACAGCAACATGCATTGCTTTTAGGTGTTGGGGGAAATGATTTGGGCTTTGGTTCTGCATAGAATTTGGTTAAAAGGTAAAGGGACCCCTGACCATTAGGTCCAGTCGTGACCGACTCTGGGGTTGCGGCGCTCATCTCGCATTATTAGCCGAGGGAGCCGGCGTACAGCTTACAGGTCATGTGGCCAGCATGACAAAGCCGCTTCTGGCGAACCAGAGCAGCACACGGAAACACTGTTTACCTTCCCACCAGAGTGGTACCTATTTATCTACTTGCACTTTGACGTGCTTTCGAACTGCTAGGTTGGCAGGAGCTGGGACCGAGCAACGGGAGCTCACCCCGTCGCGGGGATTCGAACTGCCGACCTTCTGATCGGCAAGCCCTAGGCTCTGTGGTTTAACCCACAGCACCACCCACGTCCCTTTACCTTTACCACGTCCCAATGTAAGAATTTGGTTACTTACATTGTTATTGGCTTCAATGGGACTTAATTCCATTTAAAGCAACCCTACCAAGGATGCTGGGAACTGCAGCTCTCTTAGGGGTAAACTACAGTTCCCAGGGTACTTTTGGGGAGGGTGCTCCAACTGTATGGTGTGTACACATCCTCTGTGCAGGCCTTTGCTAGAAATCATTTATATTTCCCTGTGGGTGTTTCCACCCTAGGCATTTTGTGTGGGATCAGGGAGAGAGATAAGGGAGAGAGATTCCAGCCCTGCCCCCTTGCAGAGGGAGGCTGTTTCCCCAGTGACATGTGACTGGCTGATTAGATTATCTGTCTGGAAACTGTAGAAATGGCTTCCTGAAGCTGCAGAACTGTGAGTTAAACCCCATAAAACAGGGTTTTTTCCCTTTGCAGAGTAAGCTCAACAACTTTGAGCTGATCCTCAAAAAAATGGGGCTTTTCTCCTTTGCAAAAGAAGCTGCAGAAATTTGAGCTGATCTTCAAAAAATGGGGCTTTTCTCCTTTGCAAAAGAAGCTGCAGAAATTTGAGCTGATCTTCAAAAAATGGGGCTTTTCTCCTTTGCAAAAGAAGCTGCAGAAATTTGAGCTGATCCTCAAAAAAATTGGGGCTTTTCCCCTCTAAAAACTAGGTGCGTCCTATGGTCAGGTGCACCTTATAGAGCGAAAAATACGGTATATACCACCTTTATCTTCCAAGGATCTCAAGGTGGTGTACACGGTTCTCCTCCTACCCATTTCACCCTCACAACAACCCTGTGAGGTAGGTCAGGCTAAGAGATGGTGACTGACTGGCCCAGGGTCGCCCAGTGAGCTTCATGCCTGGGTGGGGGATTCGAACCCCGCTCTCAGAGTTCATAGTCCAGCACTCTAACCATCATGCCACACTGGCTAGCTACTGCCATTGCACAGTGTGGGCCTTCCCCTGCCGCACGCACAACAGTTGTGGATGGAAGAGAGAGGGATATACACAAAGGAAAAGTGCAATTCTCAATAGCGTGGAAAGTCAATTGCAATTCCTCATATTTTCAGCAGAAAAGCAAGGCTGGGCATGAGAGGGCTAACATCTCATCTGAACCCATTAACACCAAGATCGAAAGGGAAAGCATGATTCAAGTGTCTGGGGAAATATCATTAGTTAATGTTGTGTATGATGCTTTGCATTTCTCTGTCCGATGCATATGATAACAGCGATTGTCGTCGTCCATATTAGACCTATAACAAGAAATAATATTATGTTAACTCAGCTGTCATGCCATTGCAGTCACTGGGCTTTTCCTTTAGCCCAGAGTTTTATTTTCTATTGGTGTTTCTGTTTTATACATAAAAGATTATTTTTAAATTGCTGCTTTGCCGTTTAAAAGGAAAATGCCACTGGGAACTAATAGGGTAGGTCAAATGCTTTTAGAGAAACCAAAATGACTCTAAATAATAATTGCATGCGAGCTGCGGGGAAGTGCCAATAAATGAAATATTACTCTTGAAGGCTGTATTCAAAGAGCAAATAGTTCTTAATGAGGTGGTTTCCTTTTAAAAAAAAATCTAGCTGAAAATGTTACAGGAAACAAAGAAAATTACTCGCGAGACAAAATAAGGTGTCTGGGGGATCATGCAAAACAGTAATTTGGGGTCCAACCAACATTAAGAAATATACCATCTTGTTTTGGGGACCTGCTCATAAATGCAACAAGAGTATCTCTTCCTCAGGTATTGGAAGTCAGGATTCTTTTTTTAAAAATATTTTATTTATTCAAACATTTATATAATCAGGATTTTTCTGTTCCTGCTCAGAAGGAAAATAAACCCGTCTGGTTATTCTTTTTATTTTGTACTTGGGCTTTTGTTCTGTGGTTCCCAACCCCCCCCCCCCCCCCGCAACCAACAGGGCTAGAAACTTGCTTTTTTGTTTTAAAAAGAGTAAAACATATGCACCAGGTGGAGATTGCAGGACCCAGAAAATGATGCAGAACAAGCCTATGAAATCTGACCTGAGGAAGGGACCATGTCGAGAGCCTGAGGAGGTGGTGATTGGACAAGTAGCAAGATAAACTATTTTGACTGCATAGACTTGTCTGGGTTTTTGGCGCTGCAGTTCACTCAGCGGCCAGGAAACAGATGCTGCTGGCCTCCTGTTAAACAGAAACATGTGGACTCTTTTTGACTGCAAACGGAACATGTGAGGATGTTTGGGAGCGGGGAGTTGTGTTGTGTTTTCTTTGCGGGCTCCGCTCCTGTGCGGCAGCTCGTAATGTAGGATTAACCGTTCAGGACAGCTTTGGAATTGGAGGGTGACGACAAAGCTGAAGCTGTACAAGGACAAGGCACTGCCTCAAACATGGGGGTGTGCTTCACTCAGCTCTCAAATGCTCTCCCTTCCCCAGATCACAGCCTCTAGAAAGCGTACCATAATATACAAAGGATCTACCGTATTGACTTGAATATAAGCCTCACTTCCCTCCCCCCCCCATCCCCAATTCCGACCGCAAAAAGTTAAAGCGCAGCTTAAATTCGCGACCTTACAAAAATGGGCTTTTACGATGTCGCTGCTGAAACAGACATACGCTAAAACGGAACAAAAAAAGTTTTCTTGCCAATTCGCGAGCTCGAGACTGTTCATTTGCCATTTACGGGTGTGAGTGAGATTATGGGGTTGTCTTGTTTTTATTTTTAATTTGTATTTCTTGTTTTTTTATTGTGATTTTAAGTTGAGAACTGCCCTGAGACCTGCAGGTATAGAATGATGATGATGATGATGATGATGATGGATGTCAGGGATCTGCCTGCCCCTGCCAGTCCAGCTCTGAGTGTTTATAGAGAGCCACAATCTGTGTTAACAACAGATTCGTCTTCGAGTGAAACTGGCAGCCCCTCTTTGGGGGAGGAGCAGTTAGTGGCTGGGAGCCAGGGAGTGCCAGGTGTCCAGGGAGTTACTGGGAGACCTGGCACCACCCAGCAGACTGGCTTGGAGGGGGAAGCGTCAGTTCCGGCGCAGATATCACGTAGGAGGAGAAGGCGGCAATTTAGGCTGCCGAGACTTTGGTGTTGGCGCCAAAACAGGAGGGAGGCACTTCCGGATTCTGCTAGTGACTGAGCAGACATGATAAGACTGAGCTCTGCTCTGTAAATAGCTTGGCACTGAATAAAAAGACTTAAAGACAAATGGCTTTGACTTTTCTATTGAACAACCGATAAGAGAACCTGATAATAATAATAATAATAATAATAATAATAATAATAATACATCTTCAGAATACGGCAGCTTGGCACATATGAGAAGAGTATCTGTGGCTTTGGTGCCAAATTGGGTGTTTCCAGACAATATATTTTACTTTACAATATCTATGCTTTTGTACACTCACTTTTTACAACTTGTTACTTTTTACAGTGTTGTCAGAAAATAGTCCCAGTTAGGGACAGAGGAGGAATTGGTTCAGTATGCATTTAAAGCTGAATCTATAAAATTTGCACTTTCCAAAGCAATATGCACACTGAAACACAGCCGTCCTTCGAAATCCAGGGAGGGGAGCGGATGGCTTTCACCATTCCCCTCTTTTTGCATAAAAGGTGTCTCTCTCTTTGATGGGGGCCAAACATTTTCTAGTTTGTCTTTTCGTTTCACAGGAAACTGACATTTTAAAATTACAAATTAGTATGTTTTATCTAGGCATCAGGCCATCTCCTTTCCCTGGCCCCATTTTGCATTTTTGTTAATGGGGGTGGGTGGGGGGAAAGCATGACAACAAAGAACCTGGCAGTCTCTACTCTGTCCAATCCTGCCCCTCCAAGTGCAGTGGGAAGGAGAAAGGTGGCGAATCCTCTTGTCCCTGCCCCACATGGCTATATTTCACCCATGAGTGTGGATGACAGGTATTGGGATGTAGGTACACAAAAAGCCCTCTGCTGCTAGTACAACTTGTGGAGTGTATGAGGTGTTAGGGGAGCGGGTCGTACTTCTGGTGGGGGACACATTGTGCTCCTTCCTTCCAGGGTAGGAGGACAGTATAGATTTGGAACAGTGGTTTGCAGAGGGGCATAGTTCAGAAGGCAGAAGCTGGGAAATACTGGATGGGGAACAGCTAGGAGAAGAAACACTGGAAGAGAGAGGGTTAACAGATTCACAGTCGTTGGACAGCGTTCCTCCGCTCTCCCCAAGGTCAAGAAGAGCTCAGAAAGTCTCAGAACAGAAAGCGCAGAGGGTACAAGCTCAGTTGACAAGACGTAGGAGTGATATAGATTAACAGGGATGGAGGAGGGTGTAGTCCTTCATTGGGAGCACCACCATTTCTAGGAGACGTGTTCTTTGTTCCCTCACTGTGATTATTAAAGATCCTAACTGGTAAGACGCTCCTTTTGTTTGATCTTTTGTTTACTGCCACGAGGGAGGAACCCGATTCCTTGAAGCCTGGCTTCTGTCCACCTTTGGTCCCCACCCTGCACTCGGCTCTCACCTCTGGCTCCTAGAAGCTGTCGGTATGCGACATCCCAGAAAACGGCTTTGACTGGCCAGCTGTGATGGCCTGGGATTCGGACTCAGATGCTGAACCTGAGGGATCCCAGCCTGCACAGGATTCCCCGCCTCCAGAACCAGCAGAGCCAGGGCTTGGGCTTGAGTCTGAAGGGTCCTCGCCTGTGCTGGATCCTCAGGTGCAGGCATCTGCTGAGTCTGCTCTGCCTCCTGATGGGATGGAGGACCCATTGCCTGCAGGTGCTCCACTCCCAGCCCCGTCAGGGGAAACTTAGGTTGCCTCTGGGTCCGGTAACCCTCCAGCCTCTCCTGAGCTGCAGAGGCTCAGGGCAGAGAGGCGAAGGGAACTGAGTTCCTGCAGGAGGAGTGCTCACCTCCAAGCCAATGGGTCACATGCCCTCAGTGAGTAGGGATTTTTATTTTGTTTTTATATATGTTGGAAGCTGCCCAGAGTGGCTGGGGCAACCTAGTCAGTTGAGTGGGGTATTATTATTATTATTATTATTATTATTATTATTATTATTATTAGTTAATAATACTATTATTGAATAGGATGCCCCTATTTTCATCAGAGAAATGTGGGGGGGGGGGGCATGCAAGTTGCAAATATTAACAGGAACTACAATCTGGCGAACTGAAAATGTGGGCCCTGAGGCAGCTATCCAAACATATCCTATTATCAGTCTGGTCCTGGAGTTGCTGAAATGCTAAATATGTAAACTTTTATATGCATGTGTTTTCCCCGATCCTATTAATAAAGGGTAGAAATGCATTGTTGCAAGGTACCTAAGCGTTTTCGAAATCCTTTACCAGCTCTCCCAAAATGCAAGCTAAGCATTTTCGCCTGACATTTCTGATTAATACCATAACAACCACCAGTTAATAACAAGAGTCGGCAGGAGAAAATAATTCTAATTGCCATCTTGCCAGATAAATGCCCTCCTTGGTATTAATTGTGTGATGCAGATTAATATTTTGAAGGGTTCTTCGTTCCCCTTTTAGAGTATTAAAAGTTGTGTGTCTGTGTTTTTTATATCCTCCAAAGGATGTTTATCCCAGAGTAAAATCGGCAAGGTTAAACAGTAACCATAAAATGAAACCCAACCATGCCAGGGAATGAATTACATAATATATCACCCATCAATCCAGCTTTTCAAAAATTTGCAAATATTTCCCCCTCTTTATCATGGATGAGTATTTTATATGTGGCTTCTCTTTCCATGAAGGTAAAAATGACCTTGGGTATTAGAAAGCGAGGATATATTGAGTTGGTTAGAACCAACACTGTTCCATTTCATTTAGCCTCCACTAAAATTGCAAGGAGTGAAAATGGAGATTGAATTTATTTTACTATATATTGCCTCATTTGAACTTTAGTAAGGCATTAGCCACCAAGGGAAACCCTCCCCACCCCCTTCTTCCATAATCTCTTCTAGATGGCATGTTAAGGAAATTGCCTTGACTTTATTGATTCTCGGGTTTGAGGTACATTGTAACGGTCGGTGTGTTAAAGTGGAAAAAATTATGCTGTACTACACTTGCAGAGAGGCAGCTCTTTGACCCCGTGGCTGTATCTCCCTTCACAGGAAACTGACATTTTAAAATTACAAATTAGTATGTTTTATCTAGGCATCAGGCCATCTGCTTTCCCTGGCCCTGTTTTTAAAAAGTTGTATTGGATCAATCGGAGCCATTTCTGAAAGACAGAAGGCAGCCCTGGGCTTAGCAGAAGGGGTTGGAAACCCAAGCTGGTTCCGGTTGTTATATTAAGCCAACCCATCATCGGTACAGCGATCTCTTCCCCGAAAACACATTTCTTGCTTTTAAATAGAAGCAAGTGTGGGGCATTTGGACTTCCGAGTGAGTCCTGTGGGGGCCAGCGCTTCGGTGAACTTCTTGCCCTCCTCCACCAGATTAGGTTAAGGTAAAGGGACCCCTGACCATTAGGTCCAGTCATGTCCGACTCTGGGGTTGCGGCGCTCATCTCGCTTTATTGGCCGAGGGAGCCGGCGTACAGCTTCCAGGTCATGTGGCCAGCATGACTAAGCCACTTCTGGCAAACCAGAGCAGTGCACAGAAACGCCGTTTACCTTCCTGCCAGAGCGGTACCTATTTATCTACTTGCACTTTGACGTGCTTTCGAACTGCTAGGTGGGCAGGAGCTGGGACCGAGCAACGGGAGCTCACCCCGTCGCAGGGATTCGAACCGCCGACCTTCTGATCAGCAAGCCCTAGGCTCTGGGGTTTAACCCACAGTGCCACCTGGGTCCCCTTCCACCAGATTAGCTCCCCCTTAAAGACAGGGGGAAATGAAAGTGCGCACACACAGCTTTCTCAAGCGATCTGGGAGAAAGTCAGATCCAGGAGAATTAATCTGAGCAGGTGTTTTTTAAAACAAAAAACAAAAGCAAAAAGCAGCTGAAACACACATGCATTTCTTTGTGTTTACCTTTGCCTTACAAACAAAAATCATGAATGTTTAACTTAAAGTTGCAAAAGTGCTCTGGCTATTGGGAAGAGGTTGATGACGTCACAGTACCAGCCAATAGGTGCCTTCCACATTCAACCCCAAACCTGTTTTTTGGTTTTTTTTTAAAGAGCTTGAACAGAAATATTGCTGGGGGAAACAATATGTACTTGGGAATAAGACTGGAAGAAAGTTAGGTGTAATTGGAGAACAGTTGATAATGTTGATAATGTTGGGGGGGGTGAACAGTTTTCTGGAGCCTTAAAGACTAATTAATTTAATAATTATTGTTGTTGTTGTTGTTGTTTTTGTTTGTTTATTTCCTGCCCATCTGGCTGGGTTTCCCCAGAATGACTTAGGGTTGTATTCAGCTAACTTCTAATCAGAGTAGACCCACTGGAATCAGTGGAATTAAGTTAGTCACTTCCATTAATTTCAATGGCTCTGCTTCGAGCAGAACTAAAGTTTGATACAACGCTTAAGTTTACAAAGACATAGTTCCCTCCAAAGAAGAGTTTATTAAGTGTGCTGAGAATCCTCTTCCAGAGCCACAATTCGCCAAACTCACTGTAAAGAAGGTTTGTTAAAGCACTTTGGAAAGCATAGCTCTGGAAAGGGAATAGAGGCCTCCTAAAAACTCCAACATACATAAAAACATAATAAAACATTAAACATTTAAAAACTTCCCTATACAAGGCCATCATCAGATTTCTAAAGGTTATATAGTTACTTATCTCCTTGGGGGGTCGCATAACACCATACCCTCCAACATTTCTCTGATGAAAATAGGGACGTCCTAAGGCAGTGATGGCTAACCTTGACACTCCAGATGTTTTGGGACTACAACTCCCATCATCCCTGACCACTGGTCCTGTTAGCTAGGGATGATGGGAGTTGTAGTTCCAAAACATCTGGAGTGTCAAGGTTAGCCATCACTGTCCTAAGGAAAAGCAGGGACATTCAGGGATCGAATCAGAAACCAGGACAGCCTCTGTAAATCCAGCACTGTCCCTGGAAAATAGCGACACTCGAAGGGTCTGCAGTGGAGACTGAGCTGCAGCCTCATGCAAATTTCACAGAGACTGCAATATATAGATGCATATCATTAAAATTTGCTAAATTTGCTGAATAACTACACAGCAAAAGCTGAGCACAGATTTACTCTGCAGGTTTTTTTTATTCCTGACTGGCATGGCAAAGTGCCTCAAGATCTAATTTTTCTATTACTTAAGAGTTTTTTATTTCCCTTTCTTAAGATTAAGAAATGACGAGAAACACTACGGCTAGATTTCTTCGTTTTCCTAGGCATGGGTCGGTATTTCCCCCCTTCGTTTCCTCAAAATCTGGATGACTTTGAAGGATAAAGAGACTGTCTTTGAGAATCGGGTCCATTCTGAGCTGTATTTCATGCAGCATTAGATCATGTTAATATTAGATATAATCCACTGCAAATCCTCTTAGTGTCCCTGGCACTGTAATCGTTGCTATAATTGCTCAGTGCTAAAAACACTTTTGTAGCTTTTCCTCCACTCAGACTGTCAGTCCCAATTAGACCAAGCTAAACTTTCTGAATCTGTAGTGGTTGTACTGAGGACTCGGCTTTTGTCTGTGGAATATGCAGTTTCTCCTAATGGGGTGTGATGAATGACTGTGCCATTGCCTCATGCCAGTGGTTCTCACTTTTTTTCTCTGGGCCACACTTTCAGAATAAAGATTTGCTGGTGCCACACCGAATTTTTTTTATTGATAAGAGAGACATTGGAAAACAATCTAGTGTCACGGGGGTCCTCAGAGTGATTGACTTGGGATTGAAGTAAGCAAATGTAATTTCAATCAACAAACTCAGGCTGAAGTTGTTATGAAACGGTCTCTACTCACGAGTAGAGGCTCAGCAGAGACACACGTTCCCTCCTTCCTGGGCGATCATTCGGGAGCTTCTCAACTTCTTCAGCCCGAACATCACAGTGACTGGTGTCAGAAGACATCCAGCACACTTAGGGATCCGCAGAGTGTGCGCAGTAGCGTAACAGACCACAGCAGCTCAGCATCTTGGCTAAATCTACTTTATTACATATCTACACACACGGAGCTCTACATCATGGCTCCCTCTCTCACTAGCATCAGGCAGCAAAGAGAAAGGACAAAGGACAATAGTCCTACTTTAGGGAACATAGCAAGACAAGACATCCTGTCTGCCGTCACTTCCCACTTCCCACTTTGTGGAAGGAAAACATATACCCAGTCATGTGAAAAACAATAAACCCATGACTGCACACAGGGAATGAATATTACAACAGAAATGACTGACCTGTGGTGTAATCCTGATTTTAGAGCAGGAGTCAGCAACCTTTTTCAGCCGTGGGCCGGTCCACTGTCCCTCAGACCATGTGGTGGGCAGGACTATATTTTTTTGGGGGGGGGGGAATGAACGAATTCCTATGCCCCACAAATAACCCAGAGATGCATTCTAAATAAAAACACACATTCTACTCATGCAAAAACACCAGGCAGGCTCCACAAATAACCCAGAGATGCATTTTAAATAAAAGGACACATTCTACTCATGTAAAAACACGCTGATTCCCGGACCGTCCATGGGCCGGATTGAGAAGGCGATTGGGCCGCATCTGGTCCACGGGCCTTAGGTTGCCTACCCCTGTTTTAGAGCCTCTGTAAAAACTGAGCACTGTTTCCCACATGATCATTAACTTTCACAGCACTTGATGAACTGTTTGCGAGAAGAGATCCCACTGCTTTTAGAAACCATTGCTTCTTTGAGGTGCAGTTGACATTTTGCGTGCGACATTTGATCTGAGATGCAAGTTGCTGCTTGCTGCTGCAGTCGTCTATTGGCGAGCGCACGAACCTGAACTTCAGAGATTATGCAAGCAAACTTTCCTTGGCAACCCAGAGCCAATGCAATGGCCTTGTACCTCAGGCTGATTGGCATCACGGGTTTCAAGGGAATTCTGGCTGCTCCTTGTGTTTCCTCTATGGATAAGAATCTAGTTCATGAATAAGCGGGCAGCCAATTGCCTTGGGAATAGTTCCGTATAATAGAAGGCCATCAGCTTCTCTCTCTGTTCCTTTGACAGCCATTCATCTTCCCATGCACCTCATCCCTCTTGGTTTTGACAAAGGCCTTGCTGCAGTAGACGGGAATGCTATCAATGTATGCACTGACACCTCATCTGAAACTGAGATTTGTAGAAAGGTTACAAGAGGTCACCGGGAGAAACAGAACTAAGTTTTCTAAAACGGCTGCCTGAATGAATAGCATCCTAATCCTACTATTACCCCTCTGCCAACCTTGCAATGAACAGGATTTTAATGGAATTGAGAATCAGTCTCAAATATACATTAATAACAGTGTGATCCATGCATTTTCCAATGTTAGAGTAACAGAAAATGCAAAATATTTGAAGAAAATAACTAAATCATTTCTTTGGGGAGGGATGAAATGTATTGAGGAGACTAAGAGGTCAGAATTATGGGATAGTGGTAAACATCTGTAATGTTTCCCCAATGGAGTTCTGTTTCATACAAATCAAATATCTCAATGTTAAACCACAGAGTCGATCAGAAGGTCGCGGTTCGAATCCCCGCGACAGGGTGAGCTCCCATTGCTCGGTCCCTGCTCCTGCCAACCTAGCAGTTCGAAAGCACGTCAAAGTGCAAGTAGATAAATAGGAACCACTCCGGCGGGAAGGTAAACAGCGTTTCCGTGCGCTGCTCTGGTTCGCCAGAAGCGGCTTAGTCTTGCTGGCCACATGACCCGGAAGCTGTACGCAGACTCCCTTGGCCAATAAAGCGAGATGAGCGCCGCAACCCCAGAGTCGGTCGTGACTGGACCTAATGGTCAGGGGTCCCTTTACCTTTACCTTACCAGGAAAAATGGCTCAAAATATGAATTTCAATAATGCTCAATTTCAGGACATTAGTAAACCATAGAGATGTGTGTGGAACTTTAGGGGAAAGATTGTCTTTAAAAAAAACAACCCCATAGCTAACCTCATGGAAAGGGAGGGTAGAGATAAAGCACTGTGATAAAGGAGAATTATTTTTTCTTCAGATGCACAGTACAATGTCAAATCAGATTCATTTATGTGCTTCAACTTTTGCAAATGAGAGGAAGCCGTCTCTAAAACTATTTCTGTTTTCAAGGTCAATAAGCAAAGAGCTAGTCCTAGTTCTTTGGAGATAGCGTCCAGTCACATTCAGCAACTCCCTTGTCAGCCAGCTGTTATCTACACAGCCCACTTCTGCTATTTGATGTGCTACTGGTTTCTTGTCACTAGAGCGCGAGATATTTTCATCCTTCCTTTAGCGGGCACCCTTAACATTCCACATTTTCCAACGCAGAAATCTCCATCCATGTCCTTAAAGCGGCAATTGGCTTGGGAAAGGAAACAGAGAGAGCTCTTTTTTAAAAAAATTAAAATTATCACCCTAGTAATGTGTGACTCAAATACTCCGGCATACTCCATGTGATCTTGCTGACCAAGAATGGCAATTTGCATGTTTTTATGAGAAATTAAATGTCCAGTGAGAGATGAACTGTGTGCTCTTAGAAGACCAGAGTATCAAGTCTTGAAATTTTGGAGTGTTTCTGAGTAACAAATCTCCAGACTCACTAAGGTACAATTAGAAGTTGATGTCGCTGATCTTGTTCTCGGAGTTATTACATCTCCTTTTGTGGGAGCGACTCCATCTGCGCTCTGCAATTAAAGCTGAAGCAATTGCTTTTCGCTAGTCATTAGTGGTGACTAAATTAGTGTTTGCCTACATCCAGTTATGGTAGGAGACCGTAAGGGTGTGGACCGAGTGAGGCTGGGATTAGGCAATTTTGAAGTAATGAAAGTACTGACAGCCTTATAACTTGGTGGCAACTCCTCTCAGCAACAGAATTCGCCCTTCCTAGCAGTGCAAGGCGATGCATGTTTCCTCAGAGGTTCAACGCCTGCTCACTCGCTGTATTGTTTTCTGCCTTGTAAATTTCATATATTTTAAAGCTTCCCAACCAAGTTTGTTCTCTTAGTGGCTCTGTCTGGTATCATCATCATCATCTGTCTTTCCATTTGCTTCCCTTTGTTCCTAGCAAGCCAAAAGCACTTGGAAAATGAAATCAAAAATAAAAGCTAAACAATGAATTGGCCACTTTTTCATTGCAGCCAGATTGACATTGTCTAAACACTGGAGAGAATTGTAATGTGTGCCATTTGACTACAGGTGTGATATTTTGCCCTCATGGAAATAGTGACTCAAAATGATATTTCTTTGAGGTATTAAAAAAAAATCAAATAAATTTGTTTTGACTTGGCACTCACTTATTTTTTTATGTTAGCAATAAGGGCCACAATAAAAAGCCACCATCCTGTTATGCTAGAATTTGGGATGCATGGCACTGTATTGTTGTTGTTTTTTATTTACACACACACACACACACACACACACACACACACACACACACACACACAACTTTTTTGTGGTCCATAGAACCAAAATACACAGTACATTGTTTAAAAATTTACATTGTTGCTGTTGTGTTAAGTTCATTTTTTAATTATTCCCTTGTATTGCTTTTAATATTGTTGCAACCTGCTCTGGGACCTTATTGTGGAGGGCAGGTAAGAAACCCATGATATAATTATAATAATAAAAACAAGAAGAAGAAATCCAACTAAATAAAAATGATAGGAAAAAACAATACGTGACGCAGGGATGAATTGCCCTATTTCTTCATGGACTTTAGAAAATATAAACGTGAAATGCGGGCTGCCATTCCCCCACCCACCCACCAGATTTTATATATATATATATATATATATATATATATATATATATATATATATATATATATGTATATATATATAACACATAACCATGTGATTAATTGCTTTATATTAAAAGCAAATGGCTGGGAATTTAGACAACAAAATTTAGACAACAAAACCACCAAGTACAGTGGTACCTTGGTTCTCAAACGCCGAAAACCCAGAAGTAAGTGTTCCGGTTTTCGGATGCTTTTCGGAAGCCGAACTTCTTATGTGGCTGCTCGCTATTGTTTCTAGGGTGCCTGCCATAGCTGTCAACTTTCGGATTTGAAAATAAGGGATTTTTCCAAACTTTCGGATTTGAAAATAAGGGATGCCACGAGGGCGGTGCAATGGCACCAAGTAGCCTCGCCACCCTGCGCTCCAGAGGCTGCGCGCGAACGGGAGAGCGAAAGAGCGAGCGTGTAGACGGCAGGCAGGCTGTCTGTCTGGTTGGGCGTGAGGGTCTGGCTGCACAAGGCATGCAAGCTCCGCCCCCAGTCGGTCTCAGACTCCTTATTGGCAGCTGAGCAACGCAGCTGAGGAGCCTCCCTGGCCGGCAGGGAGGGAGAGGAGCTGCTTCCTTTGAAATCCGGGAAATTTAAGGGATATCAACAATCCGGGATAGCAGCGGGAAACGGCATTGGAATAAGGGAGTTTCCCGCCAAAAAAGGGAGGGTTGACAGCTATGGTGCCTGCACCAATGAGAAGCTGCACCTTGGTTTTCGAACATTTCAGAAGCCAAACGGACTTCCAGAACCGATTAAGTTTGGTGCTCCCCTTTTTTTAATTTCGGAAGAACGGAGATACTTGTCGCTTTCAGCCAGATATCTAACTCGGCTTGAGGTACCATCTCATAGAAGAGCGTTCACCCTGGCCAGCTATCATATTTTCAAACTAAACAAAGTATCACGGTGGTGATAATAATGTAACAATAAACCCAAACCAAACCAGATCCAGCCCCTGGGCCTTAGTTTGCCTACCCATGGTCTAATGCAGGGGTAGGCAACCCAAGGCCCGGGGGCCAGATGCGGACCAATCGCCTTCTCAATCCGGCCCACGGACAGTTCCGGAATCAGTGTGTTTTTGCATGAGTAGAATGTGCCCTTTTATTTAAAATGCATCTCTGGGTTATTTGTGGGGCATAGGAATTCGTTCATATTTTTTTTCAAAATATAGTCCGGCTCCCCACATGGTCTGAGGGACGGTGGACAAGCCCACGGCTGAAAAAGGTTGCTGACCCCTGGTCTAATGCTATGCAAGAGAATGAACTTCTACACAAGCCAGACCATAAGAATGGTTGCACCCAGAATCCAATCTCTTAAGTGTCTAGACGCTCAAAAACAGGTCAGAAAGTTGCCACATTTCAACCATGAAGAGCCTCCAGCGTGAAACTGCTGAGCTGGACTTTATTGGAAGATCGGATCCTATCAGACTTGGGCTCTATAAGAAATGGGAGCGGCTAGCTTTCTGTAGAAAGCAATTGTCTCTCATTAGGTCTTTTAAGGACACTATTCATCTTGATCTGCCAATTTAATACAACTATTGCACCCACTCCGATTGGATCTTTTAAACGCTTTTGAATGGATATTTCATTCAGCTGTGCTTTGCATAATAACATGACACACCTATTTCTTGCCCATCCTACTCTCTCTCTGACCAACTGAGAAGAACATTTTATGTACTGTATTTTTCGCTCCATAAGACGCACCTGAACATAAGATGCACCTAGTTTTTAGAGGAGGAAAGGGGGAAAGCCCTGTTTTTTTGAGGATCAGCTCAAAGTGGTGCAGCTTCTTTTGCAAAGGGAAAAGCCCTGTTTTTTTGAGGATCAGCTCAAAGTGGTGCAGCTTCTTTTGCAAAGGGAAAAGCCCTGTTTTTTTAGGATCAGCTCAAAGTGGTGCAGCTTTTTTTGCAAAGGGCTGCTTTTTTGAGGATCAGCTCAAAGTGGTGCAGCTTCTTTTGCAAAGGGAAAAGCCCTGCTTTTTTGAGGATCAGCTCAAAGTGGTGCAGCTTCTTTTGCAAAGGGAAAAGCCCTGGGGTTTTTTTGAGGATCAGCTCAAAGTGGTGCAGCTTCTTTTTCAAAGAGGAAAAGCCCCGTTTTTATGGGGTTCAACTCAGTTTGCAGCTTCTAGTCCTACAGGTAAGGGAGCCATTTCTACAGTTTCCAGACAGATAATCTAATCAGCCAGGCACATGTCGCTGGGGAAACAAACAGCCTCCCTCTGCATTCAACAACGGAGGCCTGGGCAAGGGGGCGGGGCTGGAAAGGGAGCCTTATCTCTCTCCCCGATCGCTTGCTAAACAGCTGTTCAGCGGCTTCCTTTCAACACCCTCTTCTCTCTTTGTAAAAAAGAGAGCACAATCTGCTTTTGGCCCCTAGGCAATTTGGCTCCAGGGACCATACATTCGCTCCATAAGACGCACAGACATTTCGCCTTACTTTTTAGGAGGAAAAAAGTGTGTCTTATGGAGCGAAAAATACGTCTGATGAAATCAGCTTTAGCCACCATAGCTTTTCAGTTGTTAAGGTGTTGCCAGGCCCTTTTGAATTTTCATTTTAAAGTTCTCTCGTTCTACTCTAAAAGTTTTAATGTGACTTGGTGGTTCTCAGGAACCACCAAGGCCAATTTGGCAATGTGCATTGTTGAAAAGGAGCACTTGAACCAGCTTTTTTATGGAAGGGGAAGTGAGGTATCCGTTCTCCTACGTGTGGAATTCATGAGCTTTCATTCACCGCAGGCCAGAAAGCCCTCAGCCATGTCTCCAGCGCTTTGTTTCAGAGGTATCTGACATCCTAACCTAAAGGGATTTCGGGACTGAGTGTCAGAGCCATAACTATTCTTGCTTCTTCAACGGATTCTCTAAATAGGTTTTGTGGATTGTTGTAGTTTTAATCCAGTACGGTATTGACCAGTTTCCACAAGCACCGTGATGTTGCTAAGCAACAACCTTTCCCTCTTTCGATCTGTTCCCCCACCCCCCACCATATGTTTGTAAAGACTAAAAAAGAGAGAGAAACAAAATGGGGGGGGGGGAAGGTTGCCATTCTATAATATATTCATTAGAATATCACTAAATACAGGGCCTCTGAAGTAAAAAAAATTTTTTGCCGTTTTTATTTATTTTCATGGTGCAGAAGATAAATTTTGAGAGAACAACTGTTACAACAGTAAGCAACAAGTAACTTGTCCTGATAACATTACACACTTTTATCATGCCATCAATAATGGCAGTGCCTACTTTGAGAGACCTCAGAATCTAAATTCTGAGCAAAGCTGTGGTGTGGGGAAGAGTATCCGATTTCAACTGGAGAAACTGTGGTACAAACCCCTCCTTCATCACGAAGTTCACTGGCTGATTTTGGTCAGCAAACTATTTCGCACCCTAGCCTACTTCACAGGGTTGGTGTGAGGATAAAATAACCCCATGTACATCTTCTTCAGGAAACTGTACTGCACAAATGTGATAAATAATTATATAAAATAAATCCTTCCAGTAGCACCTTAGAGACCAGCTCAGTTTGTTCTCTTAGAGACCAACTAAGCATGCACACGAAAGCTCATACCAAGAACAAACTTAGTTGGTCTCTAAGGTGCTACTGGAAGGATTTATTTTATTTTATTTTGTTTTGACTATGACAGACCAACACGGCTATCTACCTTTAACTGAAATAATTATATAGTTTGGCGTAAATTTGTTAGCTGTAGCTTTCACAGAAGAATCCTTGACACGTAGATCTCAACTTCTTTACAAATGTTCTGTTTGTCTGAATACTGTGCACAAATAATAATAATAATAATAATAATAATAATAATAATAATGGTAATAATAATATACTTATACCCTGCCCATCTGGCCGGGCCTCCCCAGCCACCCTGGGTGGCTTCCAACAGGATATTAAAAACACAATAAAAGATCAAAATTAAAAACTTCCCACAAATATTTCTGAGATATGATAACGTTGCTGGGAATACGGAATACTTTCAATATTCACGGGGCAATTGGTATTTCACTGCTGGTTCTAAACGTGTTTTGGTGTATTTAGCTACTGTTTCTAACTAGTTTCTTTTTTATTATTTGTATTTTATCATGATATTTTGAAAATGTTGTATGTGGAGCTATCCCAAGCACCATATTGCCCAACAATATGGTCTTTTTGGAAAGATGTTTTTGTGTGGTAGTCAGAGAAGTATTTCTTCCACTATTTCATCCGAAACCTGAACCGAGCCTTGTAGGATCACCAGGAAGTATTTTAACATTATGGTCACACATAACTTGTCAGCTCCTTGTTAGTATATAGATTTTTGTAGAATATGGGCTTGAATCAAACATGAGTCATATTATTATTCATTAGGACTAATCACCTGCATGAAATTATTTGCAGAGTCAAACCTGAAAGATTTATGCGATCTAAAGAGTATTTGTAGAGTCAAACCCAATGGAAGTATCAATTTATTTTCCCCCATCATTGAAAAGGGGGGGGGGCAACTGGGAATATGTATAATTTATTTACCTGAGCCATATTGTGTATGTGTGTGTGTGTGTGTGTGTGTGTGTCACCTGATTATATGCTTGATTCTGTTTGAAGGATGCAATCTACACTCCCAGTAGATATTTTGACTTCAATAGAAATGATGGGAAAATCACTGGAAGAGGACCCTGATCTACTCTCATTTCTTGGTTCCATTGATTCTCAATTCCTTGGTACAAAACTAGGGAAGAAAGAATTAAATCATAGAATTGTTGAGTTGGAAAAGATCCCAAGGGTCATCTAGTCCAACCCCCTGCAATGCAGGAATCTCAGCTAAAGCATCCATGACAGATGGTCATCCAACCTCTGCTTGAAAACTTCTAGTGAAGAACAGCCCACCACCTTCAGAGGGAGTCCGTTCCACTGTCAAACAGCTTTTACCACCAGGGAGTTATTCCTAATATTTACCAGTAGTTGGAACAGCAACCAATCCCACAGCATTCCCAGTTAATTTTGGGAAGATGTAAGTCTTCTGTCCAACTCCCTAGACATTTTGTTCACACATAAATGTCATAGCCATTAGTAGTAGTAGTAGTATTCTTTATTACGGTCACCGACCAGCACAGTAAATTGCATTACATCTTCAATATTTAAATTTTTTGAAATAAACGAAAATAACTTATCTAAAATAAACTAAAATGACTTATCATTTATTATTATTATTTATATGCCGTCCATCTGACTGGGTTGCCCCAGCCACTCTGGGCTGCTCCCAACAAAATATTAAAAACACAATAAAACATCAACCTTAAAAAACTTCCCCGTACAGGGCGGCCTTCAGATGTCTTCTAAAGTCATCTATTTATCTGTTTTACATCTCATGGGAGGGCGTTCCACAGGGCGGGCGCCACTACCAAGAAGGCCCTCTGCCTGGTTCCCTGTAACTTCATTTCTCGCAGTGGGGGAACTGCCAGAAGGCCCTCGGAGCTGGACCTCAGTGTCCGGGCTGAACGATGGGGTTGGAGATGCTCCTTCAAGTATACAGGGTTGAGGCCATTTAGGGCTTTAAACTTCAGCACCAACACTTTGAATTGTGTTTGGACACAGTTGTCCAACACAGTTCTGCAGCTTGTACTTTCATCCATATCCCAACTAATCAAAATCCTACTACTTCTAGGGTAACTATAATAATAATTTTTCTGGCTTTGCAGTCTTCTCCCCACTTCTCAAGCAACTGTTATAAGAATTCTAAGGTCTCAAATATAAAATAAATGTTCATAAATGTACAAGGCAAACACATACATAAGGATATAAACCACGTGTCTGAAATAGTACAGGAGAGCAATCCTGACACCATTTTGACTCTCCCAGTGTCCTCTGCAGTAAGGGATAAAAAACGGGGGAAACCTTCCCATTGTCTTTTGCTTAGAAATTCTGTATTAAGGGCGTATTTGTGTATGAATAGGGTGAGTCTATGGGGGACCCAGGTGGCGCTGTGGGTTAAACCACAGAGCCTAGGGCTTGCTGATCAGAAGGTCAACGGTTCGAATCCCTGCGACGGGGTGAGCTCCCATTGCTCGGTCCCAGCTCCTGCCCACCTAGCAGTTCGAAAGCATGTCAAAGTGCAAGTAGATAAATAGGTACCGCTGCAGCGGGAAGGTAAACGGCGTTTCCGTGCGCTGCTCTGGTTCGCTAGAAGCGGCTTTGTCATGCTGGCCACATGACCTGGAAGCTGTACGCCGGCTCTCGGCCAATAAAGCGAGATCAGCGCCGCAACCCCAGAGTCGGACATGACTGGACCTAATGGTCAGGGGTCCCTTTACCTTACCTAGGGTGAGTCTGTGACCTGGATTCAGGAACTAAAGTATTTACCATCACAAAAGGATGGCCAGGCTGCTCAGGTAAAGCAATCAGTGACCATTAAGAGATATCCTGGCAAACAAGATTTCTGCTGTAGACCACCTCCTTCTGTGATGTATGTATGATGTTTTGGGGGGTGGTCTTGGGGTACAGGGCGGGTAATTTCAAAAGTCTATATAAGGGCGGGCACACCTTTGTTCTGGGTTCTCCTCTTCTCTCCTGCGTGGGGGAGGGAGCACCCTGTTGCAACAGTTTAATAAAGATCAGGCTTACTAGCTGCTTTGCTTCACAATATTCTCTCGTTGGCCTCTGTTATTTTCTCCTACCGATAGGGAACCCACTTAAGGACTCTGTACGGGCTCTTGGATACCCCATAAGGGGAAAGGAGAAGTTTTTTTTCTTATAACACAACCTAGGAGCAATTCCCGCTGTGGACCAGGCAGGAGCAAAAGTTGATACTGATAATACGTCCATAGGTGTCAACCTTCCCTTTTTTTGCAGGAAATTCCCTTATTCCAGCACCGTTTTCTGCTGCTATCCCGGATTGTTAGATATGCCGTAAATTTCCCGGATTTCAAAGGAAGCAGCTCCTCTCCCTCCCTGCCGGTCAGGGAGGCTCCTCAGCTGCGTTGCTCACCAATAGTTACAGAGAATAGGATGCCATTAGACAACAGCACTGTTTGTGCTTTGCTTGCATGTAAAATCAACCATTCTGGCCCAGCCCACAAATACACTCCTTCCAAAAGAGTGTTAAAGGATGCAAAGTCTGCAACACATTTGTATAATAAGTCATTAATGGATGCCAGAGAGCCAAAAGAGTGAACCTGATCAATCCCCCCCATGAAGAATTGACGCTTTTGAATTGTGGTGCTGGAGTCCCGTAAACTGCAAGAAGATCAAACCGATCCATTCTGAAGGACATCGGCCCTGGCTGCTTACCGGAAGGACAGATCCTGAAGCATCACATGAGAAGAGAAGACTCCCTGGAAAAGAGACCCTGAGGTGGGGAAAGATGATGGTGTGTAGCCTGGTGTAAATTAATTGTAGCCTGGGGGGATTACCGCGGCGTGGACTGTCCCCGAGAACCGTAGACTGTCCCCGGGACAGGTGAGGCTGCTGATCCCTTATTTTCAAATCCAAAAGTTGACAGTTATGAATATGTCTAGAATGGGTGGCCCCTCATTTTAAAAAAAAACCATTGTGGAAAATCAAACCAATTTAATTTTGAGGCCAAAGTTGCCTCCACTTTATGACTCAAATGAAGAAAATTTCAATTAGCCCTTTAAAGGAAAGTCAAAGAACGACTATTCCCATCCTACAAAGTCTTGCTGTTTAGTATTTCCTTTTCTTTTTGTTTGTGCTTTTTAACAAACCAGGGGCGCATGGATCCAAAATCGAGCACTTCAGTGAGTCCTGTTGATTTCAATGGGAAAGTTAAGCATTTTATCAAATCTCTGCCATTGACTTTAAAGTGTTTTGCGTTGGTTAGATATAAACAACTAGCGTTATTTTTTTTAAATCAGAATTGCTTTGTTACTTTCAGCGGAATTGTTAAAGGCTGGTTTTATTCTAAATTTCAGAAAAATCTTGTTTGACAATAGGCCTGCTTGAAATAAATAAATAAACCATATCCTTAGTTGCTCTTTTCAGTTTTCAAAGCTCAGGACTTCTGTCTCCAATGCTGGAACACACAATTCCCATGACGTAAGTGTTTTATTTTTATTTTTAGCCGAAGGGACGCTATTTAGAGAGAACAGGGGGCAATCACCTCACCCACACACCCGCAATTCATCTCCCTTCCAGGAAAAGCTTCATCTGCTTGATTTCTGGAAGTCAAGCTGCTGCAAAAGGCACAGAGGCAGTTAAAAAACAGGTGACAACAATAAGAAGCACTGCACCACCTTAAAAAAACACCCAAATATATTTCTGCCTTTGGTATGCATACCTCAGTGCTTTGGCCCATTTAACTGACAATAGCAATCTTTTCAGTATGCAAAACCTGGAGCATCTCTCATGGATGCTTTAGCTGAGATTCCTGCATTGAAGGGGGTTGGACTAGATGACTCTTGGGGTCCCTTCCAACTATACAATTCTGTGATCTTATGTGGAAGTTGCTGCCTGCTGCCTAGATGTCCCAGGCCAGTAGTTGTCAAAATCATCACCCAATAATAATAATAATAATAATAATAATAATAATAATTTATTATTTGTACCCCGCCCATCTGGCTGGGTCTCCCCAGCCACTCTGGGCGGCTTCCAGCAATATTAAAAACAAACCAAAACAATACATTAACATATTACAGATTAAAAACTTCCCTAAACAGGGCTGCCTTCAGGTATTTCCTAAATGTTAGATAGTTGTTAATCACTTTGACCTCTGCTGGGAGGGCATTCAACAGGGCGGGCGCCACTACCGAGAAGGCCCTCTGCCTGGTTCCCTGTAGCTTTGCTTCTCGCAGTGAGGGAACCGCCAGAAGGCCCTCGGCGCTGGACCTCAGTGTCCGGGCTGAATGGTGGGGGTGGAGACGCTCCTTCAGGTATACTGGGTGGTGGCCGTTTAGGGCTTTAAAGGTCAGCACCAACACTTTGAATTGTGCTCAGAAACGTACTGGGAGCCAATGTAGATCTCTCAGGACCGGTGTTATGTGGTCCCGGCGGCCACTCCCAGTCACCAGTCTAGCTGCCGCATTCTGGATTAATTGCAGTTTCCGGGTCACCTTCAAAGGTAGCCCCACGTAGAGCGCATTGCAGTAGTCCAAGCGGGAGATAACTAGAGCATGCACCACTCTGGCAAGACAGTCTGCGGGCAGGTAGGGTCTCAGCCTGCGTACCAGATGGACACAGAATTAACCTGCGCCTCCATGGACAGCTGTGAGTCCAAAATGACTCCCAGGCTGCACAGTTACCCCATTCAGGACCAGGGAGTCCCCCACACCCGCTCGCACCCTGTCCCCCAAAAACAGTACTTCTGTCTTGTCAGGATTCAACCTCAATCTGTTAGCTGCTATCCATCCTCCAACCGCCTCCAGGCACTCACACAGGACCTTCACCGCCTTCACTGGTTCTGATTTGAAAGAGAGGTAGAGCTGGGTATCATCCGCATATTGATGAACACCCAGCCCAAACCCCCTGATGATCTCTCCCAGTGGCTTCATATAGATATTAAAAAGCATGGGGGAGAGGACGGAACCCTGAGGCACCCCACAAGTGAGAGCCCAGGGGTCTGAACACTCATCTCCCACCACCACTTTCTGAACACAGCCCAGGAGGAAGGAGCAGAACCACTGTATAACAGTGCCCCCAGCTCCCAGCCCCTCTAGACGGTCCAGAAGGATGTTATGGTCAATGGTGTGAAAGGCCGCTGAGAGATCCAGCAGAACTAGGAAACAGCTCTCACCTTCTGGTGCAGAACGAGAAAGGCTGGAAATAATTTATTTCCGTATTAACTTTGAATATCTCAAAGAATGGGCTCCTAAGTCTTGCCGACAGTGACGCAGGATCTGGGTTAGTGCTAAAAATAAAACCCAGGGTGGTTGATTCCCCTCCCCCACACCCCTTCCAATAAGGTCCCAAATCAACGGTTTTGAGTCATTTCCACTGTTTTACAGAGGGTTTCTTCTTCTTCTTCTTCCCAGCATGCAATGGGAAAGTGTTAAAATGCCTGAAGTACTGTAGGACTCTGGAGGAAGGAAATGGCAGCTTGTAGATTTGAGAAGGTGATGATAAGATCTTGGGAATATTTAAGACTTAACACTGAATATTTTGTTGGTGTTTAATTCCAAGTCATTTTGCAAAAGTACTTTAAGTTTTCACGCTCAGGCACAAGCTGCATATGCTTCCGGCAGACCTGTGTATTGAACATAGCTGTCAACCCTCCCTTTTTTGGCAGGAAACTCCCTTATTCCAATTTCCCGCTGCTATCCCGGATTGTTGATACACAACAACAACACCCCACCCATCAGACTGGGTCGCCCCAGTCACTCTAGGTGGCTTCCACAATAAAACATTAAACATTAAAAAAACTTCCCTACACAGGGCTGCCTTCAGATGTCTTCTGAAGGTTTTATAGTTACTTATCTCCTTGGCTTAGGGGTTGCATAACTCCATCCCCTTCCATACATACGCAGCTTCCAACATATATAAAAACATAATAAAACATTCAACATTTTTTAAAAACTTCCCTATACAGGGCTGCCTTCTGATGGCTCAGGGGTTGGATAACTCCATACCCTCCAACATTTCTCCAATGAAAATAGCGACGTCCTAAGGAAAAACGGGACATTCTGGGATCAAATCAGAAACTAGGATTGCTTCTGTAAATCTGGGACTGTCCCTAGAAAATAGGGACACTTGGAGGGTCTGTCATCATGGTCCTCTTTGGAAGCAATCAGTAAGGAAGTGGTTGAAGAAAAGCACCACAATCAGTGACAAATTCTGACCATGCTATCCTCTATGATATTTGTATTTAGTGCATCTATAGAGTGCTTTGTATTTCAAACAAAATTGCTAAGCAGTTTACAACATCCTCAAATACAGAAAAAATATAGTGAAAATTCCACATTTTAGAGCAGGGCACATAACAATTATATGGTACCCTCTTAAGCCTCAATATAAATGAAAACTAGCACATGGGGACCATAATAAATGGTAGCAGATCCAAAATCTAGAAACCCAGTAGAGAGAACCAGCTCTACCCACCAATTATACAAGCCTGTATTTATAGACAGCAAGAACACTCTCATTTCTGCTGCTCCCTCTCCAAATTAAGCAGATTTTAAAAATTATGTAAGATAGTTTTAGGTCATATTTTCGGAGCAACCTCCCGCAAGGCAGCTTCCACCAAATGAAATGCAGAATGTGTACTTATCATTTATATTTAACCATAAAACAGAAATCAGCAATAAAATAATGCGAAATGGGCAGAATCATTAGCAATAACAACATCCGGCCCAGCATATTAACAATAAAAATCAATTCAAAGCTATTTTGGTACAAAGGGTTCTCTGTATGTATTGTGCCTTTTCGTCCTCCTAGATCTCCCTATCTGACAGTTTCTTCTCTGCACAGTTTCATTTATAACTGGTCATCCATTTGTTTGAACCATCTTCTGCAATTTGTCTGATGGAATCATCTATCTATCAGAATTCACATTGTGTGAGAAGAGAATATTTTGCTTTCTAGGGCTGCTTTTAAAGCCCCAGGACCAGGTTACTGGAAAGACCACCTTCCCCTATATGTATCTACTGGACTTTTAAGATCTTCTTCAGAGTCCCTGTTTTGACTGTGACTGCCAAGTGAAGTGAAGTCGGTAAGATAACCATGAGGATGGGGGTCTTTTTAGTGGTGGCACCTGGGCGTGGAACAGACTTGCCAGAGAGATTCACCGGGCACTTTCTTTGTGGTCTTTCAACCCCTGGTGAAGATCATTTTGTTTATCCAGGCCTTGTAAATATATTGTGGTCTGGCCATGATACCTTTTAAAATTCTGTGTCTTGATTGCTTTTAGTTTTCAATAGCTTTTATTGTCTATACTGCATTTTAATTGTTGCATTTGTTTTATGAGCCACCTTGAGAACTTGCGTTATGGAGCAGCAATATATATTTAGTTAATAACGAAATAAACCCAGTGAGAATTCTTCTGTTGAAAATTACAGGATGTGTATTGTGTGTTGTCGAAACCTGTTCTGTGTCCTGTTTCCACTTTCCCCCTTCAGCAACTGAGGCTCTTATCATTTTGCCAGAGGTTCTCATTAATCTTTCTCCTTCTCCATTTGCTTTGGTTCAGTGAGTTGTAATTTTCCTGTGAGCAAATCCTCCGTAATCTGCAAACAGTTCTAATTCCAGTCATTGCAAAGGCAATCCATTGCCTGTTTTGAGTGTGTCTGGGATTCCAGAAGATACGTCACCTGACTTGAGGGTGTCTGCTTTTGCATATGTGGATTTCGCAACATCCACCAGAAATCCTCAACCATGACAATCAGCAAGAAATGCAACAGAAAAGACTCACAAAACTCTGCAAACATTTCTGACCGTGGTCTTGGAGTAATGTAATCATACTGAAGGGGTCCACAACTATATGAAGCATAGCAGCAAAATGAGGCTGACATCCTTTTGAACAAAAGGGTACAGACCCTCCAAGTGTCCCTATTTTCCAGGGGCATCCCTGATTTAGAAAAGCTCTATAGGTTTCTGGTTTGATCCCGGAATGTCCCACTTTTCCTTAAAGGGTAAACGTAAAGGGACCCCTGACCATTAGGTCCAGTTGTGGACGACTCTGGGGTTGCAGTGCTCATCTCGCTCTACAGGCCGAGGGAGCTGGCGTACAGCTTCCGGGTCATGTGGCCAGCATGACTAAGCCGCTTCTGGCGAACCAGAGCAGCGCACGGAAACGCCATTTACCTTCCCGTCAGAGCGGTTCCTATTTATCTACTTGCACTTTGACGTGCTTTCGAACTGCTAGGTGGGCAGAAGCAGGGACCGAGCAACGGGAGCTCACCCCGTCGCGGGGATTCGAACTGCCGACCTTCTGATCGGCAAGCCCTAGGCTCTGTGGTTTAACCCACAGCGCCACCCGCGTCCCTCACGTTTCCTTAGGATGTGCCTATTTTTATTGGAGAAATGTTGGAGGGTATGGAGTTATCCGACCCCCAAGCCGTCTGAAGTCAATCCTGTATAGGGAAGCTTTTTTAAAAAAATGTTTATTGTTTTATTACGTGTTTATATGTGTTGGAAGCTGCCCAGAGTGGCTGAGGCAACTCAACCAGATGTGTGGGGTACAAACAGTAAAATTATCGTTATGGACTGGGACCATAGCTGTCAACTTTCGGATTTGAAAATAAGGGATGCCACGAGGGCGATGCAATGGCACCAAGTAGCGTCGCCACCCTGCGCTCCAGAGACTGCACGCGAACGGGAGAGCGAAAGAGCGAGCGCATAGACGGCAGGCAGGCTGGCTGTCTGGTTGGGCGTGAGGGTCTGGCTGCACAAGGCATGCAAGCTCCGCCCCCAGTCGGTCTCAGACTCCTTATTGGCAGCTGAGCAACGCAGCTGAGGAGCCTCCCTGGCCGGCAGGGAGGGAGAGGAGCTGCTTCCTTTGAAATCCGGGAAATTTAAGGGATATCAACAATCCGGGATAGCAGCGGGAAATGGCATTGGAATAAGGGAGTTTCCTGCAAAAAAAGGGAGGGTTGACAGCTATGACTGGGACGTCCCTATTTTCATTAGAGAAATGTTGGAAGGTATGTGGGTGTTCGAATCAAAACAGTTTGACTATTTATATTTCTCTAAAGGGAGAAATGTTATTTCTTTTCCTCCATTCGTTTCAATCCTGAACCTGACCCATTATTTTACACAAGTTGCAACTGCACTCAAAGGCTGCAGTTTCCTCTCTGCTGCAAATGCTATGCTGCCTGCGGTTTTGAATTTGAGATTGGAAAGGAAAATAAGGAGTCAGGTGGCTCCGAGCACCAGTCCAACAAGCTCTGGGAATGGTCAGGACACTCCTGGAATACATAACGTGAGGGTGTAATTGTCGCTCTGAAAAGCAGCCAGGTTACACCACAAAGAGAGGGTTGCTTGCTTCCAGCAGAGCAGATGTTTAATGGATGGGTGTGGTCACTCACTCAGTAGCATAAACACAAAGCATGTGCTGTTTCCATCTCTTCTGTTTCCTTTTTCTCCCTTCCCCTGCTGTGAAAATGCTAGGCTGGATAGCAATGACAGAATGTTCTGCAAGGAAATGTCAGTGTTACCAGCCCCCGTTCTGTACGAAGAAATGTAAACAAGGTGGCATTTTTTTTTTTTATTGCTGAAGACCTTCATCACAAAGGAAAGCCAGCCATACTAAGACATTTTTTTTCCAAGGAAGCCAATCGTTGAACCTCGTTGATGCTCCTTTTTATGTGTAACACTGGGATGGAGCCGATATTCAGTTTGGTTTCCATTTTCATGCAAGCTTGCATAATTTGCTCTTCTTGAAGCAATGCATGGACCACAACACAGCTGTCCTTCAGAAGTCACACCGCTCTGAATTCCGTGATGGGGAAATTTCGTGATTGGGTCTCCAACCCAAAAATGCGTACAAGCAGTTTAGCGGGGAAGGGGTGTGTTAAAAGGCATACCGTATTTTTTGCTCCATAACGCGCACTTTTTTCCTTCTAAAAAGGAAGGGGAAAAGTCTTGTGCGCGTTATGGAGCGAATGCATGGTCCCTGGAGCTGAATTGCCCAGGGACCAAAAGAAGATCGAGCTTTTTCTTTTGCAAAGAGAGAAGGGGGTGTTGAAAGGCTGCCGCTTGACAGCTGATCAGCAAGAGATCGGGAAGAGAGATAAGGTCGCTGGCTCCCTTCCTGCAGAGGAGGCTGTTGGTTTCCCCAGCGACATGTGACTGGCTGATTAGATTATCTGTTTGGAAACTGTAGAAAGGGCTTTGAGCTGATCCTTTTGCAACTGGGGCTTTTCTTTGCAAAAGCAGCAGCACAACTTTGAGCTGCTCCTTTTGCAAATGTGTCTTTTCTCCTTTGCAAAAGCAGCAGCAGCACAACTTTGAGCTGCTCCTTTTACAAATGTGTCTTTTCTCCTTTGCAAAAGCAGCAGCACAACAACTTTGAGCTGCTCCTTTTGCAGATGGGTCTTTTCTCCTTTGCAAAAGCAGCAGCACAACAACTTTGAGCTGATCCTTTTGCAAATGGGGCTTTTCTTCTTTGCAAAAGCAGGAGCAGCACAACTTTGAGCTGCTCCTTTTGCAAATGTGTCTTTTCTCCTTTGCAAAAGCAGCAGCACAACAACTTTGAGCTGCTCCTTTTGCAGATGGGTCTTTTCTCCTTTGCAAAAGCAGCAGCAGCACAACTTTGAGCTGCTCCTTTTGCAAATGTGTCTTTTCTCCTTTGCAAAAGCAGCAGCACAACAACTTTGAGCTGCTTCTTTTGCAAATGGGTCTTTTCTCCTTTGCAAAAGCAGCAGCACAACTTTGAGCTGATCCTTTTGCAAATGGGGCTTTTCTTCTTCCAAAAGAAGATGCACAACTTTGAACTGATCCTCAAAAAGGGGGGCTTTCCCCCTTTCCTCCTCAAAAAACTAGGTGCGCGTTATGGTCCGGTGCGCGTTATGGAGCAAAAAATACGGTATATTGGTAAAAAAACAAACCAACAACCAAAAAACCCAAATTTCTTTATAGTTGGGGAAATGGTTTGCTAAAATGAGTTTAATAGGCAAAATTGGAGTGTATATTAGGATGAAAATGCATGTAAATGTAGGTGAATCTTCATGCAATTTTTTAAAATGAAAAATTTGTGTGGAAATGTGACAAACTAGCTTTAGGATTAGAAAAATAAGTAACTGAGAGAAACTAAATGCATCAAAGTCATTTTGTTACTGCAATGACTTTTGGCTGCACAATGTAACTCCACTCCTCTCCTCTCCCAGTATGCCCCATAAACTTATTCCAGGGGTTTCCCCAGTCCTCCAGGGAATATTTTTGGTAGGGTGCAGGGGGCATTTGGAGAAATGAAATAGGGAGGGAAAGTTCTGTTGGAAAAACATAAATACTTGTTTTAACAGAACTGCTTTGTTGGATGCCACCCATTGCATTTTTGCTGGTTTGAGGTAATAGAATCATAGAATCATAGAGTTGGAAGGGACCCTGAGGCTCATCTAGTCCAACCCCCTGAAATGCAAGAAATATGCTGCTGTCCAATACAGGGATCGAACCTGCAACCTTGGCATTATCAGCACCACGCTCTAACCAACTGAGCTATGTGGTTTTAAATTGCTGTACTGTAATCCACTGTGTAGGCACATAGCTGTCAACTTTCGGATTTGAAAATAAGGGATTTTTTCAAACTTTCGGATTTGAAAATAAGGGATGCCGCAAGGGCGGTGCATTGGCACCAAGTAGCCTCGCCACCCTGCGCTCCAGAGGCTGCGTGCGAAGGGGTGAGCGAAAGAGCGAGCGCATAGACGGCAGGCAGGCTGTCTGGTTGGGCCTGAGGGTCTGGCTGCACAAGGCATGCAAGCTCCGCCCCCAGTCGGTCTCAGACTCCTTATTGGCAGCCGAGCAACGCAGCTGAGGGGCCTCCCTGGCCGGCAGGGAGGGAGAGGAGCTGCTTCCTTTGAAATCTGGGAAATTTAAGGGATATCAACAATCCGGGATAGCAGCGGGAAACGGCATTGGAATAAGGGAGTTTCCTGCAAAAAAAAGGGAGGGCTGACAGCTTGCAGAAAAGGTAAATAAAAATAAAATAAAAGTGACTTCACAGCTTGGGCTGCAATAGTAAATCCATTGAATTCAGTAGGATTGCTCTCCTTCCTAGGAGGCTGTGATTCAGAATATTTCCCCCCCTTGTTTTCCTGCTCTAAAAACTAGGTGCACCTTATGGTCAGGTGCGTCCTATGGTATATGTAAATCCGGCACTACTCTCTCCTCTCACTCCCTATCTCCCTACCCATTCTCCCAACCTCTATCCCAACCTACCAACTGTCTCTCAAAATCCTCTCCTTTTCAACTCCCCCTCCTGGAACCTCAGCCAATCATAAACTGCCATTCGTCAACCGTTTGCTGGCAGGAAAACAGCGGGGGGGAGCACTTGTTGACCCAACCTGCCCAGCAAAAACAAACTCCTTCCTCAGAGTGGTGCATTCTGGGCGACGCGGTTGGGAGATTGGCTTAAGCTTGGATTAAAACGTACAGCTGGTTCTTAGGTTAAGACATTTATCGTATTTTTCGCTCCATAAGACGCACTTTTTTCCACCTAAAAAGTAAGGGGAAATGTCTGCGCGTCTTATGGAGCGAATGTGTGGTCCCTGGAGCTGAACTGCCCAGGGGCAAAAGCAGAGCGTGCTTTTTTAAAAAAAGAGAGGGGGGGTGTTGAAAGGAAGCCCTCTGAGCAGCTGCTCAGCAAACGATGGGGAGAGAGATAAGGGAGAGAGATTCCAGCCCCGCCCCCTTGCAGAGGGAGGCTGTTTCCACAGCGACATGTGACTGGCTGATTAGATTATCTGTCTGGAAACTGTAGAAATGGCTTCCTGAAGCTGCAGAACTGTGAGTTAAACCCCACAACACAGGGTTTTTTCCCATTGCAAAGTAAGCTCAACAACTTTGAGCTGATCCTCAAAAAATTGGGCTTTTCTCCTTTGCAAAAGAAGCTGCAGAAATTTGAGCTGATCCTCAAAAAAACGGGGCTTTTCCCCTCTAAAAACTAGGTGCGTCCTATGGTCAGGTGCACCTTATAGAGCGAAAAATACGGTAGCTAAGGCGAAAATGTAAATTTAAATATTTAAGCTTCCAGCTGCAGCGGCAAAGTGGTGGCGTTGCAGGCGGTTTCTTGCCCAGAATGCATCACTCTTTGAACCTCCTCCCCAACTCCCCCCCCAAAAAAAAACTACTTCAGTAAAACAGGTTGTGCGACCCCGTGGGAGATAATGTTAACATCTATAGAGCTGGCTCCTTGAGAATTTAATGCACCTTCAACTAATGCATTGTGAAACAAGATGGAACACAATCAACAGACATCTTTTGCAAATTTCCAGTTCAATACTCACCCTCTTTTGAGTTCGTTGCACGACTGAACTAACTGGGTCATTTGCTTTGGGTGGCTAGGGTATTTTCCTCCTTTCTTAAAGTAAATTGGCTTTTATGTAAATAATTTCTAGACCCGCTGCACTGAACTAATTATCTGGGTCATTCAAATTTTTGCTTCTGGAAGTAATTATGGCCTTTGGGAGTGTACTGTATAATACAGGCTTCTGATTGGAGCGGAAGTGAGAGGCCTCCTTATCTGCGTGAACAGTAGGAAGCAAGGTTAGCAAATCTTCCTTATATCCTAAGGGCCCCCGTTTCATGCATAAAACTCCCATGGATTTGAATGGAAATCACACACAAACACACACATAAACCGAGAACTATACGGGGACCTTGTTACCTCCGCATTGTGTCTTCCTGTTTGCCTGAACAGTCCAGAACTGTTTTCCTCAAGGCAGTTTCCAACTGGTTCCTGCCCCATAGGAACCAGAGACAACATGGGAGCCAACCCAGTTCCCGATTAGAGCATGCAGTTGTCATCTCCACAGGGGTGAGGGGTGGAATAATAGAGGTTAGGACGCTCCCATTCTCATGATTCCTCTTTTAATCCATTGCTGTGTTTACGTGCAGCCAGAGGTGTCTTTAAACTATTGTCTAGCATGGCAGCTAAAAAGAAGGAATGCCAAACTATCGTTGTGAAGTATTGTCACAATACTTCACCTAAGCGTAACGATTCATTGTTCCCATTCAGAGGCAGACTATATTGGATTTCCAAATGTGGGTGGGGAGAGGGGGGGCCCAATTGGGAATGCCATTTATGAAAATAGAGTTGCCCTACTCCATCATCGGGTGGCGCTGTGGGTTAAACCACAGAGCCTAGGGCTTGCCGATCAGAAGGTCGGCGGTTCGAATCCCCGCGACGGGGTGAGCTCCCGTTGCTCGGTCCCTGCTCCTGCCAACCTAGCAGTTCAAAAGCACGTCAAAGTGCAAGTAGATCAATAGGTTCCGCTCCGGCGGGAAGGTAAACGGCGTTTCCGTGCGCTGCTCTGGTTCACCAGAAGCGGCTTTGTCATGCTGGCCACATGACTCGGAAGCTGTACTCCGGCTCCCTTGGCCAATAAAGCGAGATGAGCGTCGCAACCCCAGAGTCGTCCGCGACTGGATCTAATGGTCAGGGGTCCCTTTACCTTTACTCCATCATCATCATCAACAACATTTTATTATTTGTACCCTGCCCATCTGGCTAGGTTGCCCCAGCTGCTCTGGGTAGCTTCCAACATATATAAAACATAATAAAACATTTAAAAACGCTTCCCTATACAGGGCTGCCTTCAGATGTCTTCTAAAGGTTGCATAGTTACTGATCTCCTTGGCTCGGGGGCTGCATAACTCCATACCCTCCAAAATTTCTCTGATGAAAATGGGGACGTCCTAAGGAAAAGCGGGACATTCTGGGATCAAATCAGAAACCAGGACGGCTTCTGTAAATCTGGGACTGTCCCTGGAAAATAGGGACACTTGGAGGGTTTGGGGTTGCCTTGCAGTCACTGGCCTGGTTCACATATTACGGAAAGCCTTTAATAACATAACAAAGATGGGGGAGTGTTTCAGTTGCTGGACTTGCCTCTCCATTCATAATCCATACGGAGAATCCTTTTTTTGTTCTTGCCTTTGGTGCCCTGCCCATTCCTCCTAATGGCATTCACAGTGACCCTTGGAATTTAGGGAATTCTGGAGTCAGTGAAGCTATGCTGGTGCTCACCAGATGTTTTGGACTACAATTCCCATCAGCCCCAGCCTTCTTTGCCAGTAGTGATGGGAGTTGTAGTCCAAAACATCTCAAAAGGAACCAGCCTGGGAAAACATGCAGTGAAAGGAAGTCTGTAAAGTAAAGAGAGAGGAGAGTTTTTCTTTTGCACCAAAAAACAAAACAAAACGAAAACCCTTCAGGTTTTGCTTGGTTCCCCCTGATCTAACAATAATGGCACTTGCTGCTTAATGAATTGGAATGGATCCCAAGATTGCTCACGACCAGCAGAAGGCTTTTATCCGTGTTAATTTTTTTTATAAACTTTAAACCCAAAATAAACAACACGACATATCTGAATTTGAGAAAACATTGGGCCCAGCAGTTTCCAAATATGTATATTTAAGAATGCGCTTGGCAAATCTCCCCTGCTCTCGATTGCTTACATTTTCCTTCCTGTTATTCAGTCCCAAACTCAACTGCTGCTGAATAAAATATTTCTATTACAAAACAGAAGTCCAGCTCAAGTCTGGTCAATGTTCTACCCTCAGATACTAGGACAGCGTTATATGTTCTCCCAATTACCAGGTATGCCTCCAGAGTTAATTGATTTATGAGAAATCTCTGCTAGTGGGCCTCCTATTTCATGCACCAACTCTTTTAATATTCTTAAATGAGCTTTATCTCTCCTCTCCCCACCCCTTCGTTGAAGTGCATTAAGAGCTTAAATGTCTATAGCTCCACTGTAATAACTTCCACTTTGCCACATTTTGGCGTGTGCTTTTGTTTCAGGCACCTTTTCAGAACCGGCCAATGAGGGCTGGACCCAGGTGGCGCTGTGGGTTAAACCACAGAGCCTAGGGCTTGCCGATCAGAAGGTCGGCGGTTCGAATCCTTGCAACGGGGTGAGCTCCCGTTGCTCGGTCCCTGCTCCTGCCCACCTAGCAGGTCGAGAGCACGTCAAAGTGCAAGTAGATCAATAGGTACCGCTCCGGCGGGAAGGTAAACGGCGTTTCCGTGCGCTGCTCTGGTTCGCCAGAAGTGGCTTTGTCATGCTGCCCACATGACCTGGAAGCTGTACGCTGGCTCTCGGCCAATAAAGCGAGATGAGCGCCGCAACCCGAGTCGGACATGACTGGACCTAATGGTCAGGGGTCCCTTTACCTTTACCGTACCCCTTTGGGACTGATGGCTGGGAAGGCTGGGAAGCCAGCAGTAGGGGGCGCCAGAGCAAATAATAATAATAATAATAATAATAATAATAATAATAATAATAATAATAATAATAATAATTTATTATTTATACCCCGCCCATCTGGCTGGGTTTCCCCAGCCACTCTGGGCGGCTTTCAACAGAACAATAAAATACAATAATCTATTAAACATTAAAAGCCTCCCTAAACAGGGCTGCCTTCAGATGTCTTCTAAAGGTCCGGTAGTTGTTGTTCTCTTTGACATCTGAAGGGAGGGCGTTCCACAGGGTGGGTGCCACTACCGAGAAGCACTCTGCCTGGTTCCCTGTAACTTGGCTTCTCGTAGTGAGGGAACCGCCAGAAGGCCCTCGGCACTGGACCTCAGTGTCCAGGCAGAACGATGGGGGTGGAGACGCTCCTTCAGGTATACTGGATGACAGGCAGGGCCATACTCTGGTTGTAAGGAAGAAGACAAAGAAGTGGAGACTGTCTAGGGCGGACTGGTGAGGTTGGTGGGAGCGGTGCCCCATTTGCCGTAACGGGTCAACCTCCCCTCTATTAAGCTTCTGTTGTCGTTGCTTGTTGCAGCAGACTTAGCTTAAACTTACAACAACTTATAATAAGCCTAAACCCTAACACTATAGCATACTATGTACAGAACACCACACCAGAAGGAAAAGAGATAGAAAGTGAAAGTAAAACCCAGGCTCCTTCTGGCCTTATAATTATAGTCAGCATGACCTTGACAGAAGAGATAAGAGAACCAGTTTAAGCCAGCTGTACTTGGCTTCTCTAAAGGAATAACCCAAACACCATGAACCTTCTGATTGTTTCTTTCACACAGAAAGAAACCTTCCAGAACCCTCTTGAATTAAGTAGAAGAGGAAAGATCTCTACACATCAGATCAATACTTTCTGCACTAAGAAATGCAAACTGACAGTACACAATGCCAGATTTCCACACAGTGGTCTGCAAACGGGACCTGAAGGCTGGCGGCATTGACCCCGCCATGTGGAAGTCCCTTGCAGATGTCCACAGTGCCTGGAGATAGCCAGGTCATATAATACATTAACAGCAGCAACCAGAGGAGGAATGACAAGCTAAGAGGAGCTCAGAGAGTAGCATCTGCAGCACAACCAGATGCCTTCATCTACCCCAGCTGCAACAAAACATATTTCTCCCATATCGGTCTCTAGAGCCACAGCAGGCTTTATACCCTTCCAACAGTTTGACTTCACCCCCAAAGGCGCACTCCTCCCGAGACACACAGACGCCAACAACAACACTATGGTCAAAGTGGTCTACACGATGCAAGATGTCCACACAATTCATACTGATAAGATAATATTTCCTTATTGTCATTGTACAAGTACAAGTACAACGTTGTACAAGTGCAACAAAATTGAATGCCATCCCATAAAAACATCACAAAAACAGCACACAAAAACAACACATTTTCAGCCACACATGCACATGCGTACACACCCATCACAACTCTCCAAGGTCATATTATCTAGTTACAGCATTTAAGATGGTTATAGCTCTTGGGTAGAAACTATTCTTCAATCTATTTGTTCTTGATCTAAGATAAGATAAGATAAGATAAGATAATTTATTGTCATTGCACAAGTACAAGCACAACGCTATACAAGTGCAACGAAATTGCATGCCATCCCGTAAAAAACAGAAAGAAAAAACAAAACAAAAAACAGCACAAAACACACACACACCAAAAAAAGCCACACACACATACACCCATCACAGCTCTCCAAGGTCATGTTATCTGGTTACAGCATTTAAGATGGTTATAGCTCTTGGGTAGAAACTGTTCTTCAGTCTATTTGTTCTTGATCTAATTGTTCTATATCTTCTGCCAAAAGGCAGTGGTGCAAAGAGGCTATATCCTGGATGAGATGGATCCTTTAAAATATTGTTAACCTTTTTAAGGCAACGGGAACTGTATAGTTCTTCCAGAGATGGGAGAGGATGACCAATAATATTTTGGGCTGTGGTTATGACCTTCTGAAGTATCTTCTTCTCCCTGGCTGTGCAGCTGGAGAACCAAGCACAAATACAATATGTAAGAATGATCTCTATGGAGCCTCGGTAGAAGGACACCAGCAGTCTCTCACTCAGGTTGTTCTTCTTTAAAAGTCTGAGGAAATAAATTCTCTGCTGGGCCTTCTTTACCAGAGCAGTAGTATCTAGTATCTGTTATAGGATGGCATTTATCATCTGCGAGTGTTTCTTCACCCTCTTGCCTGACCAGTTGTGGAGTTGCCTTGACACAGGGGGCCAATGGGGCCCCTTTCCTAGGAATGGCTCCTCTACGTCTCGGGGGACCCAACCACATAGGCAAAGGCTAGTCGCATGGGTGACCCAGAAACCATGCGGTGTAGAGGTCAAATGCTTTATCTGGTTTCTACAAAAACTGTGAAGCAGTTCATGATAACGCAAGCATTTCCTCTGCCCATATTTAAGAGATTATAAACTTGCCGGATGCCTGCCTGCCTGCCTGTCGCCTGTGAGCCACACGCTCCAGCTTTAATAAATATTTTTGACAGCTCCTGGGAGGAGTTGTCAGTGATGGAACATCGATAAACAGTGCACTCCTGTGAGCGAAATGAAAGGTCAATTTGCCCCGAATGAAAGCTTCACATAGAGCCTAGGGACAGGATAAATTGTGTTAAGTTGCCAGGAAAAGGTGTGGGCAAGGAACGTTCAGTACATGGAGACAGAACCAAAGGATATTGGGGTGGGGGAGGAGAACAATGTAGGTTGAGATTTGGGCTCTGCGATGCCCTCAGTGGGAAGTTAACTTGATGCCTCCTCTTTATTGCATTTCCACTAAGTTCTGAAAGCTGGTGACGTATCATCTTTCCCCATCCTGCTTAGCCCTGATTTGTCCGCCATCTATCATATTACTTCCATTCCTGGATCCTAATTACATCCTACCACTTGCCCCAACTGGAGCTCGATGGAGTCTTGAAAACTTGACCAAGTCATCTCACGGGACTTCACCATCCAATGGAAGCACCCCCTTGAGAACATAGAGCCCTGTGTCAGAACATTGTCGTGGTGTGTTCTGACTTCAAAGCTGTGCTTTCAGACAAATAATTCCTGAAAGCAGAGGTTGCGGAAACCTCGTGAGAAGCCACCGCCACCGTTAGAGTTTGCATCAAAAGTAATCCCTGAAGTCCAATGGTCTGCCTGGAAACTCTTTGAGGTAGTTTTGGCTGAGAGTAAGTGACCGGACCAGTGAGTAGCGGAGAGGGGATCTGAAACCCTGATCTACCACTACACCACAATTGGGAGTCAGAGTCAACTGCTAATCTGCTGCAAGGCACTCAGTGATCCACTAGCAGATTTTAATCTGCGTTCTGCCCACCCCTGACTCATAGCTGTCAACTTTCGGATTTGAAAATAAGGGATTTTTTCAAACTTTCGGATTTGAAAATAAGGGATGCCGCGAGGGTGGTGCAATGGCACCAAGTAGCCTCGCCACCCTGCGCTCCAGAGGCTGCGCGTGAACGGGTGAGCGAAAGAGCGAGCATGTAGACGGCAGGCAGGCTGGCTGGTCTGGCTGCACAAGGCATGCAAGCTCCGCCCCCAGTCGGTCTCAGACTCCTTATTGGCAGCCGAGCAACGCAGCTGAGGAGCCTCCCTGGCCGGCAGGGAGGGAGAGGAGCTGCTTCCTTTGAAATCCGGGAAATTTAAGGGATATCAACAATCCGGGATAGCAGCGGGAAACGGCATTGGAATAAGGGAGTTTCCCGCAAAAAAGGGGAGGGTTGACAGCTATGCCCTGACTTAGCAGGTGCAGCATACATGGCTGCATCCTTCAACACCTGACTGCCCCTGCAATCTGTTGCCACACCTACCTCATTCTGCCCAATGAAAGAGCTGGCCCTGGTTTGCTGCAGTGCACACGCACAAATCCCTGCTTCCCCACCCTTAGCTTTGCCTGGGATCACTTCCCTGTCCCCTAGTCCTTTCATAGCAGCAACTCTGCAGCTTTGAAGAGGAAATGCCTGCCCGCCCTCCCACTGCTGCTGCAGTATTTGCAGCATGCTGCCTTCAAATCTGAAAGCCGCTAGCTGGCCTGGGAGAAGCCGCATGCTCCTTTAAGAACCACTAACTAAGGGGTTATCCATACTTACTTTTTGCCCCGCAAAGGGGTTGGACTAGATGAACGCTTCCAACTCCACAATTCTATGATTCTACAATTAATTCCAGGCACAGATCTGTGCTTTTTGCTTCAGGAGCTTTCCCTGTGAAAACACACTTTTTAGAGCTCAATCATAGCAAACGTCAATTTAGATTTACTGTGGGTTGATGTTTACTCCAATGGAACACTAAAAAGCAGGTTTCTGTGGGGGAAAGCTCTAGAGCAGAAGAAAATGGTGCTTGGGCATGGAGTTTTAAAGCCAGGATTGGGCCTGGAAAGAGCGGAGGAAAGGTGTTATGTATTCAGTGGTCTGTGTTTGCCTGAGCTTGAGTCTGGACTAAGGATTCTGAACCCCTGTGTTCTGATTCGATACATGATATCCAATCACAGAACATTTCAGGATTTGGGCCTCTGCCATTGGCCCTTAAACTCTGAGTCATGATTCGCAGCTTGGAAGTTTAGAAAGCCAATCACGTAGGGAGTGGGAGTGGCCCAGGCCTTCAGAAATGTATATAAGCAGTTGCTTTGCCCCTGTTGTCCAGTTATGTAATTCAATAAAGGTTCTTGCTGTTATCACAGCGTCTTGCCCCGTGGGAAGCCACCTACACTTCAAAAGGTTAATGTGGATACATAATACTGCTTGCCAAGTGGGACCAAACACAACAGGTCCAAGCAAGTGTTTTCTCATTGTATAATTTAATGGCTAGGCCACAGGACCATCAGATCAAGGTCAGGTCTGGCAGACGGAACAGATTATATTAATTTATCCTGCATGCATTGAGCTACGGCCATTGCAGTGGAAGTCCCCATTTCCATCTCCTTCACACAAATTATTTCTCTTGCTCAGCTGCTGAACTGCACCCTCTTAAACTGCCTCTCTCATTGAAGCACCCTAGAGCCAACCATACAGGGGGCCTTCTCTTATTTCCACATCACATGCTGTAAGCATGGTGGCATGAATTACAAAGGGTTCCATTGATGGAAAAGGAAGGAAATTGTTTTTTGCCCTTATTGCCTAGTGGGCTTTCTATCTGCAAAACACAGCAGAAAATGATGCCATGACACAAAGACTCGACTCATAGCAAGGGACTGGCTTGAGCACCCCACTGTACAAGTCAAGATGAGCCATTGTTGCTACTTGTGCTGTTATTAGCACTTGCCATTTGTGGAACACTTAAAGTTTTGGAGATGGTGGAGAGAGAGAGAGAGAGAGAGAGAGAGAGAGAGAGAAGCTGCTCTCAGGGACTTGCAGTGTAATAGACATGACACAAAATGGGATGGAGACGATGGAGGTAAAGGTAAAGGGACCCCTGACCGTTAGGTCCAATCGTGACCGACTCTGGGGTTGCGGCGCTCATCTTGCATTATTGGCCGTGGGAGCCGGTGTACAGCTTCCAGGTCATGTGACCAACATGACTAAGCCGCTTCTGGCGAACCAGAGCAGCGCACGGAAACGCCGTTTACCTTCCCGCCGGAGCGGTACCTATTAATCTACTTAAACTTTTTTTTTGGAGTGCTTTCGAACTGCTAGGTTGGCAGGAGCAGGGACCGAGCAACGGGAGCTCACCCCATCGTGGGGATTCGAACCGCCGACCTTCTGATCGGCAAGCCCTAGGCTCTGTGGTTTAGACCACAGCGCCACCCGCGTTCTTTGGCTTGGGCATGGGGCAATCTAAATACTTCCGCCCCGCCCGCTAGAAGTGATGCATGGTCAATCCAGGCGGGGGTTCCTAAAACTTACATCAAATAGGGTGACCCCTGCAGGGACTGTTGTGGGGGGCAGTGCCTTTGGCTCTGGCCCCGCCTGGGCACACGGACATGGCCATTCCCCCCGGATCCCTTTAACGGGATTCCCCAGCGTTTGGAGGGGCAGGCAGAGACTACAACCTCCCCTCCATCCAAAACAAAGGACTGCCCCAATGGCCAACCAGTTGTGACGATTGAGAGTCTTGAGAGTCCCATGGACTGCAAGAAGATCAAACCTATCCATTCTGAAGGAAATCAGCCCTGAGTGCTCGCTGGAAGGACAGATCCTGAAGCTGAGGCTCCAATACTTCAGCCACATCATGAGAAGAGAAGACTCCTTGGGAAAGACCCTGATGTTGGGAAAGATGAGAAGGGGACGACAGAGGACGAGATGGTTGGACAGTGTTCTCGAAGCCACCAACATGAGTCTGACCAAACTGCAGGAGGCAGTGGAAGACAGGAGTGCCTGGCGTGCTCTGGTTCATGGGGTCACGAAGAGTCGGACACGACTAAACGACTAAACAACAACAACAAGGCAAAACCACCGGGTCAGTGCCAATTAGCCCGGTGGGAAAATTACTACACGGCCCCTTAAAGGACAGCGACCACCGTAGCCACAGCAAAGTCATTGACTATCAGCTTAAACCGAGGGGGGGGGGGAACTTGGCAAAGCAACAAACAGGTAGTACCACAGATGCGGGCTGCTCAAATGGGGCAAGGGGCGGATCCGAGGGTCGCCTACCTGCTCCGTCGGCTCCACCCCCTGGTCCAGCCCAAGACCCCAGCCTGCATCCCCATTCACCAAAACAGGGTGCAAGCAAAAATATTAAAAAATAAAATAAAATTGGGAGGATACTAAATGAGAAATGCCAGTGCTCTAAATCTATCTATAGAACTTGGGGGGGGGGGGTTTGCTAGGAGCCAGATAGGCAGTTCATTAAATTCACATGATTTGTATGCTTTCATAACAACATAGTTACATGCCCAACACAAGAATCTATCAAATTCTGTTTATAAGGATTATTGATATATCGGTTGACTGAGATATAGAGGACTATATGTAGCCCCAATGTCAAAACTCTGGCGGATTTTACACTCGTCTTTTAAAATAAAGAGATTCTGGGGAAGTAGCAAGACGCTCGGCTAATGTGAAAATAAATGCATGTCTTGAAAAGTAGTATAAAGAGATATTTTATTTGCAGCCGTTTACCCTGTGCTTCAAAGACATGAATTCTCAATCTCTGTTGCTGCATAGCATTACACTGGAAATAAAGTGCCCTGTGTGAATGACAGTAATTGTTTTAAACCAGAATCTAAACTCTCATTTTAAGAAATAAGAGTGTTGCCTGAGAAACACACACACACACAGAGAGAGAGTGAGAGAGAGAGAGAGAGAGAGAGAGGGAGGGAGGGAGGGAGGGAGGGAGGGAGGGAGGGAGAGAGAGTTTATTATATTTTCTTCCTGGTCAAGTTCATTGCCTTCACAGCAATGGGATTTCTCATTTGGATGGTGGTCAGCAAACCACATAAATTAATCATCCTGTACCCACTATTGTCATCTAAAGGAGAACACCAGCTTTCTAATCACAGAGGGTAAGTTGAATAATGCCCTGTAGGAACTGTGCAAAACCTGAAACTGGAACTAACATTTTTTCCTGCTTAACGTCATCAAAAAGAGCTATCTTTAGGGGCAATCACTCAATATATATATATTTTTAAAAAATGTTTACGGGTGTACCATTGTCTCGTTCTTAATTTGAAAGAGCTGTGTGAAACCTGTAAAGCCAGGCCTCAAAACTGGCCTGGTCTTGCAGGATTTATTTATTTAATTTATATACCACTTCATTGTTGTTGTTGTTCAGTCGTTCAGTCGTGTCCGACTCTTCGTGACCCCATGGACCAGAGCACGCCAGGCACGCCTATCCTTCACTGCCTCTCGCAGTTTGGCCAAACTCATGTTAGTAGCTTTGAGAACACTGTCCAACCATCTCATCCTCTGTCGTCCCCTTCTCCTTGTGCCCTCAATCTTTCCCAACATCAGGGTCTTTTCTAGGGAGTCTTCTCTTCTCATGAGGTGGCCAAAGTACTGGAGTCTCAACTTCAGGATCTGTCCTTCTAGTGAGCACTCAGGGCTGATTTCTTTAATAATGGATGGGTTTGATCTTCTTGCAGTCCATGGGACTCTCAAGAGTCTCCTCCAGCACCATAATTCAAAAGCATCAATTCTTCGGCAATCAGCCTTCTTTATGGTCCAGCTCTCACTTCCATAGCTTTAACTATACGGACCTTTGTTGGCAAGGTGATGTCTTTGCTTTTTAAGATGCTGTCTAGGTTTGTCATTGCTTTTCTCCCAAGAAGCAGGCGTCTTCTAATTTCGTGACTGCTGTCACCATCTGCAGTGATCATGGAACCCAAGAAAGTGAAATCGCTCACTGCCTCCATTTCTTCCCCTTCTATTTGCCAGGAGGTGATGGGACCAGTGGCCATGATCTTAGTTTTTTTGATGTTGAGCTTCAGACCATATTTTGCGCTCTCCTCTTTCACCCTCATTAAAAGGTTCTTTAATTCCTCCTCACTTTCTGCCATCAAGGTTAAAAAATGCATTGATACATCAAAATGCAACGTAATCACAATATGGCATTGAAGAAACTTATTGATATTGCAAAAAAGGAACATGTAATGCAATCACCAAAATCATTCACCTACGTTTACAGGACATGAGGAAAGAATGTCATTCCAATGTGCTAAGGTCCTGTATACCTGAAGGAGCGTCTCCACCCCCACTGTTCAGCCTGGACACTGAGATCCAGAGCCGAGGGCCTTCTGCTGGTTCCCTCACTGCGAGAAGCAAAGCTACAGGGAACCAGGCAGAGGGCCTTCTCGGTAGTGGCACCTGCCCTGTGGAACGCCCTCCCATCAGAGGTCAAAGCGATAAACTACATGACATTTAGAAAATACCTGAAGGCAGCCCTGTTTAGGGAAGTTTTTAATCTGTGATGTGTTAATGTATTTTAATGTCTGCTGGAAGCCGCCCAGAGTGGCTGGGGAGACCCGGCCAGATGGACGGGGTACAAATAATAAATTATTATTATTATTATTATTATTATTATTATTATTATTATTAGCACCGTGCATTACCTGCCCCAACCCCTTAAGATGGAGTGAGCTACATACACAAGGAAAGAAAGACAAGGCGAATTCTTCCGCACCCCAATTTAAAGGTTACAGCTTCACCTGGGGTCTCATGATTTTGCAAACCCGGTCCCTGATATTTGAACATTCACGTTCTTACCCCATCCCCCGGCAGCAGGCCTATTGTGCAATTTAAGGATAACTTGTTTGGCTCTCATCTATAAGGCGATAAGATACAGTGCCATAAATACAGTGTTTCCAGCATCGACGTTTACTGCCAGGCAACCTCTAGCCAGTATTTTATTATTTGTTCCAAAGCCAAGAAGAATGGGCTTCAGATCGTATCTTTGCTTGGTCTTATTGAACATTTCAACTCTGTGCCATGAAGAGATAAATATGACCTTCTATTATCTGATATTTGGAATGGAAATATGGCCCCCTCTGTAACCTAATGCTTCTCCCACAGTATACCATGATTTCGCCCAGAAATCATTTCGCCAAACTACACATTACACAGCAATTGTCTCTGCCCCTTTTTCGAGCACAGCTTTGAAACTCTGTGGAAGGGGAAGCTCCTTTGGGGAAATGATCTGGAGCTAGGAAAAAGCAGGCTGAGAACAGGGCCTACCGCTCCCAATCTCTTCCTTTGGAAACACCCTTTTCCTGTTCCAAAAGGACACGCCAGATGTTTGCATACAACAGCATTTCCCAACCTGGTGCCCAGATGTTGTCATCTCTCAACATTTCAATCCCTTAGGAAAGGTATCGGAAATAAAACTGCCAATATCCTAAGACCATAACACAAATCTACAGTGTGGCCGCATTTGGGATGCTGCGTACAGTTCTGGTTGCAGTGTTTGGGAGAAAATGCAAGTAAGAGGTGACTTGAGAGAAGGGAATAAAAGGGCATGTGGTTTGGAGAAAGCAGGCAAAGAAAAGTTTTCTCCCTCTCTTAGTGTTATCAATAATAATAATAATAATAATAATAATAATAATAATTTATTATTTATACCCCGCCCATCTGGCTGGGTTTCCCCAGCCACTCTGGGCGGCTTCCAACAGAACATTAAAATACAATAATCTATTAAACATTAAAAGCCTCCCTAAACAGGGCTGCCTTCAGATGTCTTCTAAAGGTCTGGTAGTTGTTGTTCTCTTTGACATCTGAAGGGAGGGCGTTCCACAGGGCGGGGGCCACTACCGAGAAGGCCCTCTGCCTGGTTCCCTGTAACTTGGCTTCTCGTAGTGAGGGAACTGCCAGAAGGCCCTCAGCACTGGACCTCAGTGTCTGGGCAGAACGATGGGAGTGGAGACGCTCCTTCAGGTATACTGGACCGAAGCCATTTAGGGCTTTAAAGGTCAGCACCAACACTTTGAATTGTGCTCGGAAACGTACTGGGAGCCAATGTAGGTCTTTCAAGACCGGTGTTATGTGGTCTCGGCGGCCGCTCTCAGTCACCAGTCTAGCTGCCGCATTCTGGATTAGACTATCTAAGAATAGTCAACATCCAACAAAGCTGAGTGTTGGAAGATTCAGGACAGATGATGATGATGATAACAACAATATTATTACCTGCTGCCTTGTGGGACATCTTCAGGAGAAGAAAAAGTTTCTACACAAACCCAGAGTGGAGTTGCTAAAATGGTTGGATGACATCTTGTACGCCTCCTTCAGGCAACTCCTGCAGTGCCAAATGTATTGCTCTGATTTCCTTCGGACCACATCAGAAAGGCGAAGAAGAAGAAGAAGAAGAAGAAGAAGAAGAAGAAGTGGAGGAGGAGGAGGAGTTTGGACTTGATATCCCGCCTTTCACTCTCCTTAAGGAGTCTCAAAGTGGCTAACAATCTCCTTTCCCTTCCTCCCCCACAACAAACACTCTGTGAGGTGAGTGGGGCTGAGAGACTTCAAAGAAGTGTAACTAGCCCAAGGTCACCCAGCAGCTGCATGTGGAGGAGCGGGGAAGCAAACCCGGTTCACCAGATTACGAGTCCACCGCTCTTAACCACTACACCACGCTGAAGGGGGGTGTCTTGTTGTCTAGAAAGCCCAGGACCTCCAAACACACTGCCCAGGCTTGCACCCCAGAGAGGCCACTTTGCTGCTACTAAAACAATGCAGGAGGCAGCAGTTATGAGTTACCAGTCTCTGCAGCCACAGCAGGTGCTGTGATTCTCCTGCGGTTTGACCCCCGGAGGCGCACTCCGTCGTCTCTCGAGACAGACGGATGCCAACAACAATAATATATTTATTTATACTCCGCCCCCCGCCCCCCGATGGGACTCGAGATAACAGAAAGTACTTCTGAATGCAGAACATAGTTAAGCTATGAAACCCACTTTCACAGTGACGGCTGCCAACTATAAAAGAGAATTAGATACATTCACGGAGAATAGCATATTAACTGTAAGTTTCTAAATACCAATTTGCTGGGAATCGAGGAAGAAGAGAGTGCTCAGGTCCTACTTGAATGGTTGTTGTGAATATAAAGTGAGAAAGAGGAAACCATTTGACCAACCCCCTTGAGGAGGAAGAGCAGAATAGGAATGGAATAAATGGGTTTATACCGAAGCTGTTTTAGGTGCATGCCTAAAAATGCAAAGAGTACATATGACAAAAAAGGTAAAGGGACCCCTGACCTTTAGGTCCGGTCGTGGCCGACTCGGGGGTTGCGGCGCTCATCTCGCTTTACTGGCCGAGGGAGCCGGCATACAGCATCCAGGTCATGTGGCCAGCATGACTAAGCCGCTTCTGGAGAACCAGAGCAGCGCACAGAAACGCTGTTTACCTTCCCGCTGCAGTGGTACCTATTTATCTACTTGCACTTTGACTTGCTTTCGAACTGCTAGGTTGGCAGGAGGAGGGACCGAGCAACGGGAGCTCACCCTGTCGCGGGGATTCGAACCGCCGACCTTCTGATTGGCAAGCCCTAGGCTCTGTGGTTTAACCCACAGCGCCACCGGCGCCACATATGACAAATGCACCTGTAGACCTATGTATCGTCCAGGTGGCCTTATCAGGGAGGGAGCAGCAGTTGTAGTTCATTGTTGAACGCCCATTCCACAAGAAGCCTAAGATTGCCTCTGTGTCGTGTGTGGAATAGCTCAAATGGTTACAGTCACAGCCCCTATGATTAATAATGCCACCTGAAGAAGAGAGGGGCGCATAAAGGTGAGAAAAGATTGCCTTGTTTTGGAAGAGGAGGACATTTCAAAAGCAAACCCCATGATTATCCAAGCATTAAATAACCTGGTATAATTTCTCTGTGTGCTCTGCTCTTTCTCTCCCGTTCTTCTAATTCCTCCTGAAGTTTAAAGCGATCGTTTATTTCTCTGGCAACATGAAACGGGTGATAAAGGAGCTCCGCTTTTGTTTTGGGTTTTGCTTTGGCTCTCTATCTAGCCTTTGCTGGATGACCAGGAAAAGTCAGGGGAGGGGAAACGCCTGGCTCCACAGCTGCCGGTGCTTGGTGCTAAAGGAGCAAGAGTCCTTCTGAACCCTGATCCTCCTCCCTATGTGCTTTAACAGGATAATTAAGTGGATTTATGCTCACCAGCAAAAATTTAGAAAGTGCAGGAAGTGGGGGTGGGGACAGAGCATCTTGAAACAAGCACGTTTATCTGCCTAATCCTGTTACCCATAATCTGGAAAGCACTGGATTCTGTGGATTGAGAAATGATTTGAGGAGACTGGGAATGGGATTTGACTTTTTTTTGTTTGTTTGTTTCCTTGAGGTGCATTAAATGACTGCGATGTACGCTACTGTTTAGATGGCCTTTCAAGATTTGGCTGCAAATTTACAGCTATCTTTTCATCTCAAGGACCCAGGTGGCGCTGTGGGTTAAACCACAGAGCCTAGGGCTTGCTGATCAGAAGGTCAGCGGTTTGAATCCCTGCGACGGGGTGAGCTCCGGTTGCTCGGTCCCAGCTCCTGCCCACCTAGCAGTTCGATAGCATGTCAAAGTGCAAGTAGATAAATAGGAACCGCTCCGGCGGGAAGGTAAACGGCGTTTCCGTGCACTGCTCTGGTTCGCCAGAAGCGGCTTATTCATGCTGGCCACATGACTGCTGTACGCCGGCTCTCAGCCAATAAAGCGAGATGAGCGCCGCAACCCCAGAGTCGGACACGACTGGACCTAATGGTCAGGGGTCCCTTTACCTTTACCTTTTCATCTCACTTTGGAAAACAAGGAGACTGGTGTTAATTACAACCCATAGTATTCCCCTGGTGCCAGCTAGTAGACTGCTATCTGCAGTTCATAGCCTGGGGGCACTCCTGGATCCTTTGCTGTCTGTCGCTCAAGGCTCAGGTGGCCTCAGTGGCCCAGAGTGCCTTCCATCAGCTTCGGCTGGTGGCCCAGCTACGCCCCTATCTGGACAGGGATAGGCTAACTACTGTTGTCTATGCTCTGGGAACCTCAAGGTTAGATTACTGCAATGTGTTTATACGTAGGGTTTGGAAACTTCAGCTAGTGCAGAATTCAGCGGCCAGGTTGCTCACTGGAGCAAGACGGTTTGAGCATATTACAGCCGTACCTCGGAAGTCGAACGGAATCCGTTCTGGAAGTCCGTTCGACTTCCAAAACATTCAGGAACCAAGGCTCGGCTTCCGATTGGCTGCAGGAAGCTCCTGCAGCCAATCGGAAGCCGCAATAGACGTTCGAGTTCCAAAGAACATTAGCAAACCGGAACAATCACTTCCGGGTTCGGGAGCCAAAACGTTCGTCTCGCAAGGCGTTCGACTTCAGATGTACGACTGTACACCGATCCTGGTCCGACTGCACTGGCTACCAATTAGTTTGCGGTGGTGGTTTTGACCTATAAAGCTTTAAACGGCTCAGGACCGCAATAGCTCAAGGACTGCCTCTTTCCATATGAACCTACCCAGACCCTGAGATCATCTTCTGAGGCCCTTCTTTGTGTGCCTCCTCCTCGAGAGGTCTGGAGGGTGGCAACATGAGAATGGGCCTTCTCTGCAGTGGCTCCCCATCTATGGAATGCTCTCCCCAGGGATGTTTGCCTGGCGCCTTCATTGTACACCTTTAGGCACCAGACAAAAATGTTCCTTTTTAACCAGGCCTTTGGTTGATCTGATTTACATCATATGCCCTTTTATAATGTGTTTTTCTTGGGGGGCAGGGCTATTGGGTGGTTGTTTTATTTTTATTATGTATTTTGTTTTTTTATATCTTTATTTTATTCTGTGAACTGCCCTGAGACCCCCAGGTATAAGACAGTGTATAAATAATAATAATAATAATAATAATAATAATAATAATAATAATAATAATAATACTGTAAATGAGGATTTGCCCAGCTGTGAGGATGGGTCTAACTACAATTCCCATTATACCTGATCACTGATCCTGCTAGCTAGGGTTGATGGGAGTTGTAGTCCAAAAACAGTTGAGAACCCAGGTTTGGGAAACAAAGCGTTATATTGAGGCAGACCTACCAGTCAATCTAGCTCGTTTTGTGTGCAATGGCTGGCAGTGATTCTCCAGGGTTTCATGTAGGAGTCTCTCCCAGCCCTACCTGGAAGTGTCAGGGGTTGAACCAGAGACCTTCTGCAGGCAAGATAGATGATCTACCACTGAGCTATGGCAGCTTTGGGGCCTTTGTGCCCGTGTATTAATGGGCTAGGCTCAAACTTAAATGACCTCATAGAACGGATGTATAGAGAAATTCATGGAGGTTAAGTCTAGGTGGACCATTCATTAGGGGTAAAACTATCACTCCATAGACTGTCTCCTGGCAGTGGGAAGTACATTATATAATAATAATAATAATAATAATAATAATAATAATAATAATAATTTATTATTTGTACCCCGCCCATCTGGCTGGGTCTCCCCAGCCACTCTGGGCGGCTTCCAGCAAACATTAAAATACATTAACACATCACAGATTAAAAACTTCCCTGAACAGGGCTGCCTTCAGGTGTTTTCTAAATGTCATGTAGTTGTTGATCCTTTTAACCTCTGATGGGAGGGCGTTCCACAGGGCGGGCGCAACTACCGAGAAGGCCCTCTGCCTGGTTCCCTGTAGCTTTGCTTCTCACAGTGAAGGAACCGCCAGAAGGCCCTCGGCGCTGGATCTCAGTGTCCGGGCTGAATGGTGGGGGTGGAGACGCTCCTTCAGGTATACAGGACCGAAGCCGTTTAGGGCTTTAAAGGTCAGCACCAACACTTTGAATTGTGCTCGGAAACGTACTGGGAGCCAATGTGGATCTCTCAGGACTGGTGTTATGTGGTCCCGGTGGCCATTCCCAGTCACCAGTCTAGCTGCCGCATTCTGGATTAATTGCAGTTTCCGGGTCACCTTCAAAGGTAGCCCCACGTAGAGCGCATTGCAGTAGTCCAAGCGGGAGATATCCAGAGCATGCACCACTCTGGCGAGAGAGTCTGCGGGCAGGTAGGGTCTCAGCCTGTGTACCAGATGGAGCTGGTAGACAGCCGCCCTGGACACAGAATGAACCTGCTCCTCCATGGACAGCTGTGAGTCCAAAATGACTCCCAGGCTGCGCACCTGGTCCTTCAGGGGCACAATTACCCCATTCAGGACCAGGGAATCCCCCACACCCGCCCGCCCCCTCTCCCCCCAAAACAGTACTTCTGTCTTGTCAGGATTCAACCTCAATTCAACATTGCGCTGTAACAGAGGAGGGAAGAGAAGGGATGCAGAGCAGTAACTTTTGGCACAATCTCTCCTTGCAGCTGCTCATTGGGAGAAATTGTAATAAAGAACTTGTACCTGAGTTTGCTTATTTCCTCCTCCCCTCCAATCCACGTTCCTTTCATGCCGCGCCTTTTCAGGTTCTAAGCCTGAGTGCAGGAACTGTTTGTTTGTTTTCCTATTTAAGGATCTGCAAACCAGCCTGGGAGCCTTCCCCTGCACCCATTGTTCCTATCCGTTTCCAAGCTGCAACTTTTTATTTTATTTTTTTAAAAAAGGTGGGTTTGTTGGGCAAGGATGGTGTTCTTCAATCTGCTTTAAAAATGCAAATCTAAAGTTCTGGGACGCGCTTGGGTCCTTCCTGCAAAATACGGAGTCTGGAGCATGGGCGTACCCAGGGGGGGCAGAGGGGGCAGCTGCCCCCCCCTAGAAGGCAGCCCTAGAAGCAAAAATGATCAGCGTCCATTCAAAGCAAACCTGAATGACCATGGCTTCCCCCCCCCCCAGTTTTGATCCTGGGTATGCCCCTGGTCTGGAGGTATTTTTCGAAGGACTAGGTTTGTTTCTAAAAGTGGAATAGAATATAGAATAGAATATAGAATATATTTATTGTCATTGTCCCCTTCGGGAACAACGAAATTACTTGGCTACTCCATCTACCCAGATAGGGCACGCAAAGACAAAACAACTACAAAAACACTGATTAAAGCCATACACACTGATTGAAACCATACACACTGATTAAAACAATGATAAAACATAACAGGTAAGATTAGATGACTTCAAAGTCCAGGCTTCCCATTCAAGGCCGCAATCGCTCTGGAGAAGAAGCTGTTCCTAAGACGGCTTGTTCTTGTTGTCCTCGTCCTGTATCTCCATCCCGATGGCAAGAGCTCAAAGAGACGGTGACCAGGATGCAATGGATCTTTCACTATGTCCAGTGCCTTTCTGTGGCACCTCATGGCACAGAATAGCTCCTGCAATCAAGAGTTCACTGCGAATAAATGGGGTGCCTTTTCTTCCTCTTGTTTCCAGCTGCAGTCAGAAAAATGCAGCTCAGAAATAGGGCACAAGAAGGGGCCTCCCCCCTTCCTTTTCCCTAGTCCTCCTTCCCTCTCCTGAATTCTGCTGGGAGCCAGCTGCTGTTGTTCCATTAGGTTTAACACCTCCAAACCCAGCCCACGCTATCAGCGCTCACATGTAATAATAGGGCTGGGGATTGGGGAAGAGAAGAAAGGAGGACTGCTGAAACCTGGGACCTCCTTCCTCCCCCCCCCCCTTCCCACATAGTAAATGTTGTGAGAAGAAGTACACACCACCTATCAGCCTGTGCAGGATGAAAGGAAACATCCCAGGTTCTTTATCACAGTGGAAAGGAGGGGACAGAGATGGTTTTCTAATGGTTTGATTCCGCAGGCTTTTGTGCCGCTTAAGTACTATTCAACTTCTTCCAAATCCCCAGAGGGGGAGTTTCCATGTGGCCAGGCAGGTCTATTTTTATCAGCTCAGCCAGATCATACAAAAAAAAAGCCCTATCTGACCAGATATCTAGCTAAACCCTGGCAGAGATGCAAACAATAGGTTACTTCTTCCACTCCAAGATTACGCACAAAAATAAAATAGTACGCGTTGCTTTCATGCCATATATTCAGAAGCAAGCATCACACTTATCTCTTTCTTTCTCGACTTCAGGGGCTATCGCGTCTTCTTAATAAGGATTTGCACCTGGGAGTTGCAAGCATCAGCCGCAGATACAACTTCTTTCTGATAGTGAAGAAACCATTTCGGTTGCAGCTTAGGGACATGGGAAACTGCCTTGTCCTCTGTGAAACCACCTGTCCATTCAGTTCAATACTGTCAACAGTGACAAGGCATCGGCAGGAGTCTGGAGATATTGGTGACTGAAGCCAGATACCGAGGTTTGAGCAGGATGAAGAGGGGGAAGAGATGCTGAAGAAATCAATGTGGAAACCTTTCTACGATCTACTAGCATAATCCTTGGAGATGGGGTAGCCGTGTTCAGAGGAAAGCTCACCTCCCCATTAACAAGCGTTCCTCACTGAGAACCTTTGATTAGGTGCAATAATGGCCATTGGCTATCCTACCAGGGTAATTATAGCGAATTAACTTTGTGGTGACATTTTGAAAATGATGTGCTATGCACACAGCGCCACTGGTGAGTTCTCACAGGATTCTTAGCGCTGGAGAAAGAACCTGGACTTTTGCAGCATAGAAGGTTCATTGGAAGCACACGAGAAGCAAATAAATATTAAGCTACACGCCGCTCAAATGCTAGGAGTTTAGATAAAAGCCAAACACAATTAAGATTTACGTTTAAGCGATTTACGTTTTTTGATGGCTAAGGTGCAAAACTTGGCCACAGCATAGGATACTGAGCTCAAAGAGTCTTCCAAAAGGAATTTGCATAGGATTTCAGGAATAAATTCCAGATAATATTGCAAGGGTTTAAATTTTGATAAAAGGGGTAATATAAGACGAGACCGTTCTTCACTATAAAATTCACAGAATAGAAGAATGTGAGTAACAGATTCCAACTTATTGGTCATGCATGGGCATAGGCGCTCGTGGATTGGTACCCGCAGGAATTTGCTGTGTAGTACAGCTGTAGGCAGTGCCTCAAATCGCGCTCTGGAAAAAACCCATCTGTAAGATTCATAAGTAATATTAGATAAATAAGGGGCAGCTGAAAAGTTGGGCCAAGATTTTAGACACCTGTAATTCTCAGGAAGTAAGGCATCTTCTTTTTGCAGTTCGATATCAAGAAGTCTCTGAGTAATAGATGTTTTTGCCTTATTCAAGGGTCCACTAAAGAGGTCTTCAGGGTTTAGGCCAATTTGTTTGATCTTGTTAACAATTTGTGTAAGCCAAGGTGGATAAGGGACTGCAGCCAGAAAGTGAGATAACATTCCCTTTGGGTTATAGTGAATTTTCAACCATAGGAATATTGCCTGTTCCCAGACTTTTAATTCAACTCTGGGAAATCCTGCCTCTTGTCTTAATATTACGTTGGGAGTACTCTTAGGGGTACCAAATAAGGATCTAAGAAATTTTGATTGGACTGTTTCAAGAATCTTAAGGTTGGCAGAGAGACCAATTTGTGAGCCATACAAGAGTTGGGCCAAAGATTTTGCTTGAAAAACTTTCAAGGCCATAGGAAGGAAGCCAGCACCTTTCCTTCTAAATAATCTGAGGATTGCCCCCCCCCCAATTACACATTTGAAGGGACTGTCCCTGTCCCCCTAGTTGATGGGCATTGCCATTCAAATGGGGTGTGTGTGCTACATCTTGCGATCAATTGTGTGGAGTGGGGCTTGTCTGGGCCCTCCCAATATTTTATTCAAGTTGGCACCCCTGGTTCCCAATGAGAAGGAGGAAGTAAAAGTTCCCTAAACCACTTCCTAATCAGGACAGTACTAGTATGAAACACTTTCCCCAGAGGAAGAAATCTTCCCAGGCCATGAAGGGCTTATGAAATCCGCACTGTGACTTCCCAAGTTGTTGCAAGCAAGTTGTTGCAAGCTTACTGCCTGCTTGTGAAACATGGACCACTCATAAACGTCATCTCCAACTCCTTGAAAGATTCTATCAATGGTGTCTCCGAAACATTCTTACACATCACTTGAGAAGACAGGCAAACTAATGCTAGTGTACTGGAAGGAGCAAAGATCACCAGTGGTGAAGCAATGATTCTTCAACATCAACTTCATTAGACTGTCATGTTGTACGGATGCCGATTATTGTCTTCCAAAGCAACTACTCTATTCCGAACTTAAGAATGGAAAGCGTAATGTTGGTGGTCAACAAAAGAGGTTTAATGACTCTCTCAAGGCAAATCTTTAAAAATGGAGTATAAACACCGACAACTGGGGAACACTGGCCTGCGAGTGCTCCAGTTGGAGAACAGCCTTTACCAAAGGTGTCATGGACTTTGAATACGCTCAAACTCGGGATGAAATGTGCTAAGAGGAAGGCACACTTGGCAAACCCTCACCGTGAGCAACTCCCGGAAACCTATGTCCCCACTGTGGAAGGACGTGTGGATCCATGGTAGACAATCTTCATGGAAGACAATCTGTTCATGGAAGACAATCCTTAAATTTATCCACCTTGGCTTACGCAAATTGTTAACAAGATCAAACAAATTGGCCTAAACCCTGAAGACCTCTTTAGTGGACCCTTGAATAAGGCAAAAACATCTATTACTCAAAGGCTTCTCGATATCGAACTGCAAAAAGAAGATGCCTTACTTCCTGAGAATTACAGGTGTCTAAAATCTTGGCCCAACTTTTCAGCTGCCCCTTATTTATCTAATATTACTTATGAATCTTATAGATGGGCTTTTTCCAGAGCCCGATTTGAGGCACTGCCTACAGCTGTACTACACGGCAAATTCCTGCGGGTACCAACCCACGAGCGCCTATGCCCATGCATGACCAATAAGGTGGAATCTGTTACTCACATTCTTCTATTCTGTGAACTTTACAGTGAAGAACAGTCTCGACTTATATTACCCCTTTTATCAAAATTTAAACCCTTGCAATATTATCTGGAATTTATTCCCGAAAGCCTACGCAAATTCCTTTTGGAAGACTCTTTGAGCTCAGTATCCTATGCTGTGTCCACGTTTTGCACCTTAGCCATCAAAAAACGTAAATCGCTTCTACTGGAAAATATTGTACAAATTTCTTTTGCGTCATTGGCTTTTATTATTATTATTATTATTATTATTATTATTATTATTATTCTAATCCTTAGGATTTTGACGCCTTGTAGCGATATTCTGATCACTGGTTTGGAATTATACTGTATTATATTGCTTGCTTTTGCTGTAATAAACTTTTTGAACTTTGAAAGACAATCTTACTCAGCCATGAGTGATTGCCAAAGAAGAAGAAGCAAGCAAGTGACTTTTTAGGTGCCTTTCAGCAATTAAACTAAACAACTAACAAAATCTAATATTGTTTTAAGTTGGCTTTAACACATTGGAGTTAGCTTCATCATCCAGACACCAATTAACACCTGGCTGATTGGGATCCTCACTGAGTTTATCCAGAGTGTTGAGTCATTCCCATATATAAAAGGCATAGCTAGGGTTGGAATAAGATGTTTGCCATTGTGTTTGCCTTTATAGCACAGACCTGCACTCATACTACATTAACAGTCATAGATAATGCTGCCCACTCACAACACAAAGAGCTCATAATCCACCTACTCTCAGCAGCCAGAAACATCATAGCCAGACACTGGAGAGACCAGTCAGGAGTAAGCATGGACCAATGGTATCGGATAGTATGGGAAACAGCCTTATTAGAAAAACTAACTGAAACTTATGTTATGGAAATTTTAAGGTAAGATTACCCATTAAAAGGGTTCGATTCCGGGTGGAATCCTGAACCCCAGCAGGGCGTTGTTTGAGAACCCCTGCTGCCATAGGAAACAGAGACCAGACCAGAGTTCTAATGAAAAGCAAGGCGGCTGCTAAGCCTGATCTGTTTTATTTTAAAGTGTAGAGCTGTTGGCAACAGGGTTCTTGCTCACACGACAGACGATGGAGAAGAACCCCGAACAAAAGAGCAGGCGAACCTTTATACACTTTTGACACAGTACAGAACAAAATAGATAACAGCATTACGTGGGTGAGGTAAGGGATTTGACCAGGTGTCAGAATGGAGGGGTGACCAGGTGTCAGAAGGGAGGGGGGTTCCTCTGGTGGAGGGTCATGTTTAGATACAAAAGGTGTTTTTCCAGGTGGTCATTGTCTTTGGGAGTGTCCGTTAACCTGTTAAAGATGATGTCTTTTCCCAACTGTTGGGAGTCGCCTGACAAGATTTTATTTGTGTGCTCATTTGCCCTACAGCTTTATTTGCTTAACAAAGATCCCTTCTCCTGACTTGGGTGGGTTTGTGTATTCTTATGCAAACACGTTGGAAGACCAGTGGGCAAGGATACAGAGAGTCACAAAAAGTTTAACACACAGTTTGAGATGCAAAGGTTTCAAAGGAGAAAGGGGGAGGGCTGTGGGGGTGCAGACACAGTCGTGTTTCTCAGGAACGAGTGCATTTCTTCCATTAATAAGCGCCCCCCACAACACTTACATAGGGACACATAGAAGAAGACGCCTTCACCCCAGTATTTTTCCCCTTTCTGGCAATTGTTAAAACCATAGTGTCTTGGACACAGGGGAAGAGCTGATGTCTTAGGTATTCTGTGTGCTTTTATTACAAAGAGATGGTGGGTTTCACGATTGAATCCTCCACTGGAGCCAACTCCAGCGGGCATTGGGTACTTCGGCACCCATAATAATATATTTGTGGGGGCTGGGGCCCCCAAAGTCAATGAGCAAAGTCGAAGCCCCTCACTGTGGGCACCCACAACCTTCGGCACTCTATTCATAGGTCAACCTGCCTCCCCGGAACCTTGTGTCCTCGTAAAGTTGTACGGACCTGTCAGAAAATAAAAAAGATGGAGACATCTGTATACAGGGCAATAAAGAAGCAGTTTACGGTGCTTCCCAGCATTAAGCATTTTACCGAAAACAAGACATGCCATCTCTGTGAATTAGCTGCAGCACTTGGCATCAACTGTGTTAGTTTAAAGGTTTGCATCGAATCGTTAACCTTTATTATTATCAAGATCCCCATTGCAGATGGTGTTAGACATACCTCATGCCATACCAGCTAATTAAGCCAGATAATACCGTTTTGCCAGGCAGGTCAAGAAATTATTTCCCCCAACAGTCTCTCTCATTACATTCAGGATTTCCAGTTCTGTTTCAATTTGGAAATAGATAATGCGGTCTTAAAATGTGTCTCCTCATAACAAGCAGATATGCTGATCTGGAGAGAATGCAGCAGCAAAACCAGCGACGAAGAAGAAGAAGAGTTTGGATTTGATATCCCGCTTTATCACTACCTGAAGGCAACCCTGTCGGTTTTGGATTTAACAACCACAGCCAGATTTCTTAAAAATCTACAGAAATGAAACAAAAGGACCACCTCTCTGAACTTCTAGCAATCTTTAGCATTTGGGGAACTCCCAGGCTAGTGCCACAAGATGTCGTGGAGAAAGATGTCGATAAACTGGAAAGGATTGTAAAATGAGTCATGAGGCCCACAAAGCATCTAGAGGAGGTTTCCCCTACAATTTTCTGTTTCTATGGAAATGCAGCTTTGGGAGTGGGCAATTTAAAGGAGACAAACATTGGAGAGTGCAGATGAGTTTAACCCTTTGTCCACTTGCCATTTCTCTGCTCTAAATCGCACCCCTTTCCCCCTCATAAGCAGAAGGTAGGATCATTCTGGCATTAAAAACACACACACAATTTTCTACTTATTTGAATTGTTATTGTGTATATAACCAACCTGTCTCCTACTGGAGCCAGAAGGGAATGAACTTAGATAAATAAATGTGAGCAGAATTGTGGGTCCCATAAAACCAGCGAGTCTTTAAAGAAGTTCTATTTTCCCCAACCCAATATTAGGTGAATCAGATTATATTGTTACATGGTTGGGCTTACTGGCCCAATCGGTAGTGGATGGCATGATCATATGACAGCACATAGCTGACCTCCTGACAACTGAGTCCAGTGCTTTTTTCGGGGGGGGGGGAGGGTACGCATACCCCTAAACATTTTGTGACTCTAAGTTTGGCCTCATTGACAGGCAGTATTTCAATATGACTAGGAAAATGAGAGTAACCCTAAACATTTTTTTTTAATAGAAAAAAAGCACTGACTGAGTCACTACTGATTCTTTGGAAGGAGAGCCAGTGTGGTGTAGTGGCTAAGAGCGGTAGATTCGTAATCCGGGGAACCGGGTTCGCGTCTCCGCTCCTCCACATGCAGCTGCTGGGTGACCTTGGGCTAGTCACACTTCTCTGAAGTCTCTCAGCCCCACTCACCTCACAGAGTGTTTGTTGTGGGGGAGGAAGGGAAAGGAGAATGCGAGCCGCTTTGAGACTCCTTCGGGTAGTGATAAAGTGGGATATCAAATCCAAACTCTTCTTCTTCTTCTGCCACCTTGTCTCCCCTTTAATAATAATAATAATAATAATAATAATAATTTATTTATACTCCCCTTCTGCTTGGGTTTCCCCAGCCACTCCCAGGAAGCAGCAATGACTCACAGCAGACTCCAGACATGAGGTCAGGTAAGCACCACTGCCCCAAGGTTGCATTGATTTGGGGCGAGGTCTTGCCCAGAATCGTGTGAGATCCTGCACGCTCCACAGGATCTCGCGTGATTTCAGGTGAGATCTTATCGAAAACGGCCCAAAATCGGTGCCAAAGGTGGCAGCACTTCTCCACTACTGGTGAGGGCAGTGGGGCAGGCAGGGCACCCATGGGCATGCCACCTGAAGGACTTCTGCTGCCTGAAGCACTGGCCTCACCTGCCTCATGGTTGGGCCGGCTCTGACTGCTGAGCAAAATGTCTTCCTCCTTGGATGGATCAGTGCATTTTTACCATCTACAATGCCGACAGGTTCTCTTATAATTTCGTTTCTCTTGTTTGGTGCCCTAATACATACTTCATTAGCACCTTCTGCATTTTTGACAGAATGCTTTATTTCCCCCTCTACAGGTCGTTAAATCTCTATTGATTCCAAGCAATTGGTTCTCCACGCTATCTGTGCTTTGTTATAAATTAGTAATACATGATGGGAGTTTATTTAGCTTCCCGTCAGATACCATTAATGGCACCATGTAAAATGCTGAATTTTTAGTTTCTCTTTTCAAGGATACTTCTTCGGGGGGCATTTGTTACAGTCTGCAGTTGACACTGATTGGCCTCAGCCTGCACCCAAGGCCTCGATTCAGCACGTCTCTGAAAAAGCTTGTTCTGTCATTTACCATATTTTTTGCTCCAAAAGACACACTTTTTTCCTCCTAAAAAGTAAGGGGAAATGTCTGTGTGTCTTATGGAGCGAATGTGTGGTCCCTGGAGCTGAACTGCCCAGGGGCAAAAGCAGATCGTGCTTTTTTTTAAAAAAAAGAGAGAGGGGGTGTTGAAAGGAAGCCCGCTGAGCAGCTGCTCAGCAAACGATGGGGAGAGAGATTCCAGCCCCGCCCCCTTGCAGAGGGAGGCTGTTTCCCCAGTGACATGTGACTGGCTGATTAGATTATCTGTCTGGAAACTGTAGAAATGGCTTCCTGAAGCTGCAGAACTGTGAGTTAAACCCCACAAAACAGGGTTTTTTCCCTTTGCAAAGTAAGCTCAACAACTTTGAGCTGATCCTCAAAAAATGGGGCTTTTCTCCTTTGCAGAAGAAGCTGCACAAATTTGAGCTGATCCTCAAAAAAATGGGGCTTTCCCCCTCTAAAAACTAGGTGCGTCCTATGGTCAGGGGCGCCTTATAGAGAGAAAAATATGGTATTTTGCTTTGCATTTGGTACCCGGCAATTGGGTATCAAATATGAGAGGAATCTGGGGCAAGACCAACCCTTCTCTCACATACCCTCCAACATTTTTTCCGATGAAAGGTGGGATGTCCTATTATTATTATTATTATTATTATTATTATTATTGCAATCATACATTGGATCCCAAACGCCTTGGTACTCGGACGTTTTGGCTCCCGAACGCCGCAAACCTGGAAGTGAGTGTCCCTGTTTGCAAACGTTCTGTAGAACCCGAATGCCCGACGGGGCTTTCATGGCTTCTGAATGTTTTGGAAGTCGAACGGACTTCCGGAACGGATACTGTTCGACTTCCAAGGTATGACTGTATTATATTATTATTATTATTATTATTATTATTATTATTATTATGCCCCACCCATCTCTCTGGGTTACCCCAGTAACTCTGGACAGCTCCCAACAGATATAAAAACATAATTAAACATTTAAAAAGTTCCCTATACAAGGCTGCCTTCAGATGGCTCGAGAGTCAGATAACTCCATACCTTCAGACATTTCTCCAATGAAAATAGGGACATCCTAGGGAAAAGTGGGGCATTCTGGGATCAAATCAGAAACCAGGATGGCTCCTGCATATCTGGGGCTGTTCCTGGAAATAGGGACACTTGGAGGGTCAACTGACCTGTATGCACATGGATTTTAGCAAATGGATCAGCTGACATACCAAAACAGCTCACAGAATTACCTGAAGTGGTCCTTCTATATCAGGCTTCCTCAACCTCGGCCCTGCAGATGTTTTGAGACTACAATTCCCATCATCCCTGACAAGTGGTCCTGCTAGCTAGGGATTATGGGACTTGTAGGGCAAAAACATCTGGAGGGCCAAGGTTGAGGAAGCCTGTTCTATATGTTTGTGTGTGTGTGTGTGTGTGTGTGTGTGTGAGAGAGAGAGAGAGAGAGAGAGAGAGAGAGAGAGAGAGAGAGAGTTTCAAATGTACTGTAAGCAGGAGAATTACAGGACAACTGCAATGTCAGATGAAGTCTAGCGGTTCTAGACAATGAATTCCCTTCTGGGATTTGCAAACCTTAATTTCGCAAGCGAATTCAGATTGAGTCATATGCGACACAGAGTTCAATGGAATCCTATGTCGAAATAACTGTATTTATCATTGCAGTTTCCGAAGTGGAAATGACCAGCGTGTCTTTCTTGGTGACAATTACAAATCGCATTCGTTTGCTTAAAAATGTATTAAGAAGCACATGAAATAAATAATAACATGACTCTCCTCTACAGGAACCCCTTATATGGCAAAGAACTTACGTAGCATGCAGTAAACCTATAGCTACACAGTTACGGTGAAGGCCATTAGAAACCACAGCTATTTAAAGCCCCTTTTGCATATAAAGGGTAAAGGGACCCCTGACCATTAGGACCAGTTGCGGACGACTCTGGGGTTGCGGTGCTCATCTCGCTTTATTGGCTGAGGGAACCGGTGTACAGCTTCCGGGTCATGTGGCCAGCATGACTAAGCCACTTCTGGCGAACCAGAACAGAACACCGTTTACCTTCCCGCCGGAGCGGTACCTATTTATCTACTTGCCCTTTGATGTGCTTTCGAACTGCTAGGTTGGCAGGAGCTGGGACCGAGCAACGGGAGCTCACCCCGTCGCGGGGATTCGAACCGCCGACCTTCTGATCGGCAAGCCCTAGGCTCTGTGGTTTAACCCACAGCACCACCCGCGTCCCTCTTTTGCACATACCAGACAATAATAAATCTACTTAAATAAATGAGAATTGTGGGAATCTACTGGTTGATTAAGCTGCCACTTCGCTATAGCATAGAAGTTTGGTCCCAGCCACCAAGTGATAACACAGCAATAGCACCACTCATTCCTAGATAAGACTGAGATATTTTCAGGAAAAGCAGTTTGAGTTTTGGGACTCAGGGCTGACTGCTCAGGGGCTTTTTCTATTTCATTGTGGACATTGTAGGCAATGCTAGAACTCTTTACAAAAGGGATGAGGACCCTGTGTCTCTCCAGCTCTCACCATCCCTGAATATTGACCATGCTGGCTGGGAGATGTAGTCACAGGTTTCCCTTCCCCCCATTTACAAGGCCTGTTCCAAAGGGCAGGGACATTTCTCAAGAGCAAGAGATACGGACAGGTATGCCTACATCCTCTGCTGTGGTTCATTTAGTTGCTCAGTATTCACTGCTGGAACTTTTAACACCTGCATGGTCTCCACCTGCAGAACAACGCAAGTTGCTCATGGGGGAGATGTTCTAGGACAGGAAGACTTTCAGGCCTGCGCCGCTGTCGGAAGGGAGCCAGGAGTTGTGCCAGGGCATGAGAGCCAAGGGGCCAAGACACAAGTCAGAGATGAAGAATAAAGCCAGGAATTGGATCTGAGGAACCCATAAAAACACTACACATCCAGGAAAACTGTTGCTCCTCAGGCAAAGTCTCAGTTCCCCAGCCAATCCGGGCAGCTTCCAACAGAATATTAAACAGAATAAAACTTCAGACATTAAAAACTTCCCTAAACAGGGTTGTCTTCAGATGTCTTCTAAAAGTCAGATTGTTGTTTATTTCCTTGACATCTGATGGGAGGGCATTCCACGGGGCAGGTGCCACCACCGAGAAGGCCCTCTGCCTGGTTCCCTGTAACCTCACTTCTCGCAGGGAGAGAACCGGCAGAAGGCCCCCGGTGCTGGACCTCCACGATGGGGGTGGCAGAGGCGTAGGAAGGTCAGGTGGTACCCGGTGCGAAAAATTTCTTGTCACCCCCCCCCCATTGATTTTTTTTTTTTTTTTGGCCTGCAAAAATGGTTTTACGTTATTTCATATTTTCTTACAAAGGAATAATAATAAGTAAAAATAAACTTTTATTTATATCCCGCCCTCCCTGGCTGAAGTCGGGCTCTAACATCAGATACATAACATTGATATAAAATCAAACAATAATTAAATTACCTCCTAAAAACATGTCAAAATCCAATTAAAGTCTAATTAGACGGCTTTCTGCAGGGTTAGGGTTGGGAACAGTAAGTGCTCCACTCAATTGAAATTTCAGCCTTCACGACATAGGAAAACAGCCAAGTAAACAGCTATTTTCGTGGAGGAGGGTCAAGATATTAACTGATATGCATGAAATTTCATATATAGTTATATAATCCCTAGTGTAGTAAGATAAGACCTTTGGAGCAGGCATTTTTTAAAAAAGTTTTTTATGAACCACCCTAGTAGGGTAGTAATTGTTCCTTGATAATTTGAAATATCAACAACCTCAGATATGCTGATGATACAACCTTGATGGCAGAAAGTGAGGAGGAATTAAAGAACCTTTTAATGAGGGTGAAAGAGGAGAGCGCAAAATATGGTCTGAAGCTCAACATCAAAAAAACTAAGATCATGGCCACTGGTCCCATCACCTCCTGGCAAATAGAAGGGGAAGAAATGGAGGCAGTGAGAGATTTCACTTTCTTGGGTTCCATGATCACTGCAGACGGTGACAGCACTCACGAAATTAGAAGACGCCTGCTTCTTGGGAGAAAAGCAATGACAAACCTAGACAGCATCTTAAAAAGCAAAGACATCACCTTGCCAACAAAGGTCCGTATAGTTAAAGCTATGGTTTTCCCAGTAGTAATGTACGGAAGTGAGAGCTGGACCATAAAGAAGGCTGATCGCCGAAGAATTGATGCTTTTGAATTATGGTGCTGGAGGAGACTCTTGAGAGTCCCATGGACTGCAAGAAGATCAAACCTATCCATTCTTAAAGAAATCAGCCCTGAGTGCTCACTAGAAGGACAGATCCTGAAGTTGAGGCTCCAGTACTTTGGCCACCTCATGAGAAGAGAAGACTCCCTAGAAAAGACCCTGATGTTGGGAAAGATTGAGGGCACAAGGAGAAGGGGACGACAGAAGATGAGATGGTTGGACAGTGTTCTCGAAGCTACTAACATGAGTTTGGCCAAACTGCGAGAGGCAGTGAAGGATAGGCGTGCCTGGCGTGCTCTGGTCCATGGGGTCACGAAGAGTCGGACACGACTGAACGACTGAACAACAACAACAATTTGTCACCCCCTCCATGATGGAACCTGGGGTGGCCCGCCCCCCCGCCTTCCACTTCCTACACCCCTGGGGGGTGGAGACGCTCCTTCAGCTATACTGGGCTGAGACCATTTAGGGCTTTAAAGGTCACCACCAACACTTTGTTTTTTTTTTGTTTTTATTTTTTGTTTTTTTTGTTTGCAATACAATCCTTTTGAAATAACATGTATACAGTTGATACTGCTCAATATAGTTCTTAGTAACCCAAAAAACAATTTTGCATTATTTTATTTGTTCTCTTCTACACCTAAAGAAAAAGGGTGAGAGAGAGAAAGAAAAAAAAAAGAAAGAAAAAAAAAATTTTTTTAAATTAAAAAAAAAAAAAAGGATCGACTTCCTGCCATTTCCCATACATCCATATTCAATATTTAATGTACACATCTTCGCAGTTTTGCTTACCGTCACCTGAAACTTACATTCCCAAAAAAACCATTCGATTCCACCTTATCTGACCTTTATCCTTATATTATCCCTGCACCTCGAATGCCGCCATAGAAATAGCTTTTTTACTATATTTTTTCACATATTCCCTATACCCCTCCCATTTTTCCATAAAGTTCCTTTCTGACTTTCCTCTTAAATTATTCGTTAGATAAGCTAATTCCGCAAATTCCTGAAGCTTTTGTTGCCAGTCCTCAATCTTTGGGGCCTCTTGCTCTTTCCATCCTTTTGCCACAAGAATTCTGGCCGCCGCCGTTGCATACAGAAAAAGTTCTTTTTGTAGACTGGGAATATCAGTGTCCAATATACTCAGTAGGAACACCTCAGGTTTCTTTTTAAAGGTCTTACCCAATATCTTCTTTATCTCGTCATATATCTGTCCCCAAAAGATCTTTATTTTCCCACATGCCCACCACATGTGGAACAGATCCCCTCCATTCTCCCCGCATCTCCAACATTTGCTTGTCATGTTCTTGTACATTTTGGCTAATTTCATGGGTGTGAGGTACCATCGGTGGACCAACTTCATCATATTTTCCCTTATTCCATAGTTAGCTGTGAACTTTAAGTTCACTCTCCACAAGTTTTCCCAATCCTTTAGCATTATTGCATGTCCAACATCACCACCAACACTTTGAATTGTGCTCGGAAACGTACTGGGAGCCAACATAGGTCTTATATATTCCTTCCTGTCTAGGAATGCCCAGTGATCACTGGGTCCAGTCCAGAGCCTCAGGACACTTCATTGCTCAGAATGATGCTTTAAATTGCCTCACCACACGAAGCCGTTGCAGACAGAGCTGAGCTTTCAGCCCTGATAGTTTGTGATGGAGGCTCAGGGAACGTCACCCTGGGGTGCTGCATGTGCCATCACCCTGTGCTGCCCATTCTTCCACAAAGTGGGCTGGGCAGTGTTGACAAACCTTTAGCACAAACTCTGGCCTGTATTATTGTGCAATGAGTTTGTACTGACTAATAAGGGCAGGGCTTTCTCAAGAAGATGACTTTCTGCTTTTTAAAAAAAATGTCAACAGGAAATCTCTCCAGGCTGAGCAGTGCAATGATGTCATCCCTTGACAGACTGCAGAGATAAATGATATGACCTTGGCTGCTTTACTAAATTCTCGTGATAAATTCTCAACAATATCCTTATTTCAGGTCTCGGCTACTTTCCCTTGAATTGCCAGCCAGCATTTCACTGATTTGTTAGTTACAAAAAAACACCCACCTTTCGGTCAGGTAACCAGTGTTCATGCCTGACAAGCCAGTTCTTCCCAATGAACAGCGAGATGCTTTCAGCCTCCACTCCTGGTTCTGTGTTGGCTTCGCTCCTATCCGGCTTGATTCTCTTTTTAAGGCTTTTAAGCCGAGGTTGGATGGCCATCTATCATGGATGCTTTAGCTGAGATTCCTGCATTGCAGGGGCTTGAACTAGTTCAGGGGTCAGCAAACTTTTTCAGCCGTTGGCCTGTCCACCGTCCCTCAGACCATGTGGTGGGCCGGACTATATTTTGAAAAATAAAATAAAAATGAACGCATTCCTATGCCCCACAAATAACCCAGAGATGCATTCTAAATAAAAGCACACATTCTATTCATGTAAAAACACCAGGCAGGCCCCACAAATAACCCAGAGATGCATTTTCAATAAAAGGACACATTCTACTCATGTAAAAACTCACTGATTGCTGGACCGTCTGTGGGCTGGATTGAGAAGGCGATTGTGCCACATCTGGCCCCAGGGCCTTAGGTTGCCTACCCCTGAACTAGTTGACCCTTGGGGTCCTCTAACTCTACAATTCTATGATTCTTGTGGCTTCACCCCTGGCCTTCCACGTTCCTTCAGGCTCCACTCTTGACCTAACATGTCCGTCCCCCCATGGATTCCACCAGCCCCAGCCATGAACCTCTCCAAGGGACCAGGAGGTTTTAAATCAAAAGTTGGCAACCTCATCTGGCTGATTGGAAGGACACCAGGATGCTAGATAGTAGCACAAACCTGCCGCTGCATTTCAAACAGAAGCCATGCTGGAAAGATCACACATTGTCATGGGGCAGAGCTGTGTAACAGGTGGCCTTTGTGTTTTCAGAAGTGGGGGTGCCCATTGCTTCTTTGACCCTCTAGGTCTGTAACCGTGGTGGCCATGGTGGGGCTTCCCAAATCCCATCAGTCCCAGCAAGTAAGACTAACAACAGCAACAATCTTTTTATAACCCGCCCATCTGGCTGGGCGGCTCCCAACAGAATATTAAAAACACCATAAAAGATAAAACATTAAAAACTTCCCTAAACAGGGCTGCCTTCAGATGTCTTCTAAAAGTCAGATAGTTGTTTATTTCCTTGACATCTGATGGGAGGGCGTTCCACAGGGTGGGTGCCACCACCGAGAAGGCCCTCTGCCTGGTTCCCTGTAACCTCACTTCTTGCAGTGAGAAGGCCCTCGGTGGTGGACCTCAGTGTCCGGGCTGAACGATGGGGGTGATCAAGAATGATGGAAGTTGTAGCCCAACAACATCTGTCTGGCTATGTACCCCCACCGGTGCAACCTGTAGCACCTACCGGTAGCAGAGATTATTCCAGTCAGCGGAATCCATCTTGGAATGAAGTCTAAAAGCTGATGCTTACCATTTTTGTTATTTGTTTCTTATTCATCCTCGCAGCTTTGTGTAACATCTTGCTTGATGAAGAGTTCTTGAGAGTTCTGATCTTTTGTGAAAATTTGAAAAATCTCAATAAAAGCAACACCCAAGTGGATTCCCTGCCCCCTCTATTCTTCATGAACCAGCACAGCTATCTTTGGTTTTTAGATTCACTGGAGACGAAATGCATGAAGGTTGCTTAACCCCATAACTTCCCTATTACCACGATTATTTCCAAAGGCTTAGCTGTGTTAGGCTGCAGCAGCATAAAGAATAGCAACAGATTTATTTAGATGTATCAAATGCCTTTGACTCCAATCTAGAGAAGTTTATGTTACAATGCAGACTTCATGCTGCTGTAATACTCTGTGTTTTTATCATTAAGGTATTGGTCATAGGGACTTTCATTAGGGCATATCATTAATGACAGGAGATTTGTGTCACAAACAAGTAGTTTTATTAACTATTTTTGTTTTAACAACATTGCAAGCTATATTTCTGTTTTCTGTAATTTTAGAAGATACGGGCATGGTTCCACAACACAAGGTTGCAGTGTAAAGTGCTTCTGTTTAGGTTTCTGTCTTGATTTAATTCCATTATTCCCTCCTCTCCCCACAATTTCTTTGCTTCTCCCACTCCTTCAAAATATCACTACGAGGGAAAGCATTCCAATGAAGCCATTTGCTGCGTGTTTAGCTAGCATACTACAGAATTCCGAGTTTACTTTGGGGCTTCTTTGTTGCCCGTATTTCTGAAACAGCAAGAGCAAAAACCCTAAAGCCCTCTTCATGACATTTCCCAGAAGCTATCAGTCCACAAGCAAAGGAAGGTCTAAGAAGCTGACTTCAATCTACTCAAATGCTCTTATCTCTATTTCTAAGGTCAGTGGGAAACATGCCAAAATGATTATGCAGGAAGTAGCTCCGAGGGATTATCTTATTTGTCAAAGTAATAACAGTGAATTCAATATGTGTAAATCTCTTCTCCTGATGCAACACAGTGGTGCTTTGGGATACTAGAGGGAGTTGGACGTGAATTGTTTTCTAGGTTGCCCATCTTCTGGGACAGTCTGTAGATGATATATCCTTGAGAGCCAGTGTGGTATAGTGGTTAAGAGTGGTGGACTCGTAATCTGGGGAACCGGGTTCGCGTCTCTGCTCCTCCACATGCAGCTGCTGGGTGACCTTGGGCTAGTCACACTTCTTTGAAGTCTCTCAGCCCCACTCACCTCACAGTGTGTTGTGGGGGAGGAAGGGAAAGGAGAATGTTAGCCGCTTTGAGACTCCTTCGGGTAGTGATAAAGCGGGATATCAAATCCAAACTCTTCTTCTTCTTCTTCTCTCTCTCTATATATAGACCCCAAATTTCTGTAGGGCTTCCTTAACAGCTAAAGGAGAATTCACTGGGCACAACAAATCCTTTGAGCTACCTAGAACAGGGCAAAATTATCATAAACCACGCAGCAAGCACTGTACTATCATACCGAGGTAGCGCAAAATTGAGTATTGGGTGAAGAATATCCCCTATTGATTTTTGCAGCCCTGTTGGCACTAATCCATGGCAGGGCCTTTTCGGTGGTGGTTCCCCTAGTAGGATGTGCCTGTCTCCATTATGATTAAATTTCAGGAAGAATTTGAAAACATTCATGATTGCTCAGGCATTTGATAGTCAAATAATACTATTCCTGGCAACCACAAGATTGAAAGATGGAAGGAAGATTTTAACTGTAGTTTCTTAAAGAACGTTTTAACTGTTTTATAAGGTTTTTGCTTTGCCCTTGTTTTCAGTTTTCTTATTTGTTTGCTGCCCTGGGCTCCTTTGGGTGGAAGGGATGGGTATACAGTAGACTCAATATATGATACATCTTTTGTGAACGCTTCTAGCTTAAGGAAGCAAAGGTATCTTGAAAAGTGCAGATGTGCGGGTGGTTTGTGTAGAATTAGATGACAGATCCATCTATCCAAGGTAGATCATTTCCTTTGGCCAGCAGGGACTCACCACAGTATTAGGCAAAGGTCATTTCCATTCCTGGCCACTTGAAATTCTCTTGCCAATGGAGACGTTGGGAACCAAATTTGAGATCTTATGCAATGTATGTGCTCTGTCATTGAGCTGGAGAAAAATCCATAGTGAAATCTTGGGACCCAGAGTGAGTGGAAAATGTGTGTTTTTTGGGGGGGGGGATTTCCAGTACTTGCATCCTTTCTCAAATTTGGGTCCCCAGATGCTATCGGACTACAACTCCCATCATCCCTAGCTATGAAGATCAGTGGTAAGGAATGATGGGAGTTGTAGTCCAACAACACCAGGGCACCCGAGTTTGAGAAAGGCTAGCTTAGAGGCTGTAGATAATTTGATTTGCAACCACCTCATAGCTCAGTGGTGGCTAACCTTGACACTCCCGATGTTTTGGAACTACAACTCCCATCATCCCTAGCTAACAGGACCAGTGGTCAGGGATGATTGGAGTTGTAGTTCCAAAACATCTGGAGTGTCAAGGTTAGCCACCACTGTCATAGCTCATCCCCGCATTTGGGAGATCAGAAACAAATTCCTCAATTGTGCAATTTTTCAACATTTATAGAAGCTGCGGAATTCAGCCTGCTTGACACAAAATGTGGGTGATTCTGCAATAGGAGTGTTGATTGTTTTTAGGACAGAGTGCACTTCTGGCTTGCCTTTCTCTTTATTTTCTCTCCTCTTCCAATTCCTTTTCATCTCACCTGCATTGACACAAATGATGGTCAATGATTACCAAATTTCCTCTTAATCAGTCTTTAAAACTTGCTTCAAACCTTTCAAGAAGAATGCACTGTAGTTAGAATGCAGGGAAAGGAATGCGTTTATTGTGCATTAGGATATTTTTTTTATGATCGTGCTATCATGTATTTTTCCTTCGGACTCTGGGCTCTTTCACCTATAAGGAGGATAAAAATACTTTCCAGTCATTATCACAGCCTTGGCTTTGATTTCCCCCCTCCGTAATGCAAGAGCTATTTTCCTTGGATCTCGGCTTCAGTAACAATAACAATAGCATTTCAATACTATGATTGTTATCTCTTTAGCAACATTTTCATATAATCCTAAATATAGCTGACCCTCAAAGGTACTGTGTTTTTACGACTCTTGAGAATGCTGCCCACTGAAAACCAAAAATCTCTCTCGCACATTGAAGCTTGTGTTTCAGAAGTGATGAGGCCATTTAGAAATTTCTGGCAGCCATCCACAAATCAGTTTTGCCTGATGACTTGGATTTAAGCAATTTATAGGCTGATATTAACTGCATAATAAATAATAATAATAATAATAATAATAATAATAATAATAATAATAATAATATATTTATACCCCGTACATCTTCCAACATACATAAAAACATAATAAAACTATACAGGACTGCCTTCTGATGCCTTCTAAAGGTTGTAGAGTTACTTATCTCCTTGGCTTAGGGGTCGCCTAAATTCATACCCTTCAACCTTTCTCCAATGAAAATAAGGATGTCCTACCATGTCCTCCAACATTTCTCTGATGGAAATAGGGACGTCCTAAGGAAAAATCCAGGATCAAATCAGAAACCGGGATGGCTTCTGTAAATCTGGGACTGTCCCTGGAAAATAGGGATGCAGTGGTACCTCAGGTTACATATGCTTCAGGTTAAGAACTCCGCTAACCCAGAAATAATGCTTCAGGTTAAGAACTTTACTTCAGGATAAGAACAGAAATTGTGCTCTGGCAGTGCAGCGGCAGCGGGAGGTCCCATTAGCTAAAGTGGTGCTTCAGGTTAAGTACGCTTCAGGTTAAGAACGGACCTCCGGAACGAATTAAGTACTTAACCAGAGGTACCACTGTACTTGGAGGGTACGATACTTCAACTAAAATAATACTATTTAAAATAGCTTATGCTTATTGTTGTCAAAAGGGAGCCCAGAGCAAGCAAAATCTTCTCTTACTCATGTTCCAGCATTCATACATTCCTTTATTTATATGTTTCTGCTGCATGCAACAAAGGTTTCTGACACATTGGCAATCTCTAAGTGAATAAGGAAATGTACCTTCATTCAGACATGACACAGCACACTGATGGATGGATTGTAACTTAGTAGTAGGGTGCATGCTTTGAACTCAGAAGCTCCAAAGTTCACCCCCTGACATCTCCATGTGGGAATGGGGAAAAAACCTCACGTTGGAGCCCTGCCTGCCAGCGTAGAGTGTCAGAACTAAGGTAGCTGGACCAATGGTCAGATATGGTATTATTATCCTCCTTACATGGCTACCCACACCAAATGAGGTGAACCACATGGTGGCACTCCAGTTGTGTGACCCCAGAGAAGTTTGTTTGGGGCCTACGGCATGGTCTTTTTAGCCAAGACTGTTTTAATTTTCCTTTGCTTCCAAGTTTTAAAAAAGCATCTTAGTGCTTTTTAGACCTTGGACACCACTATTTCATCTGCTGCTGGTTTTGTTCTGACGCCGTTTTGATTGTATATTTATGTTTCATGGTTTCTTGTTAATGGGTTTTTAATGTTGTTAATACCCACACCCTTAAACCTGAGCACCCCCCGCCCTGGATGCAAAAATCGTAGAGGCAAGTCTGGTTAGCATTCTATTTGGATAGTTCTCCATCTACAAAGAAAGTCCCTCCTCCTGACAGAGCTCCTAATTGGCTCTCTTTCTTCTGGAATATAAGCATAGCCTTATTCAAGGTCTCTTGTACTTTGAGCCACATCAAATTGGGAGGCCTTGCTGCATAATTTATGTGGCAGCCCCGAACGATTTCTTGCATCCCTATGCTGGAATATCCACAGAGTGCGTATACCTGTGTGCTTTGCCCACAAAACATCCCCCATTGCCACATGCTGAGGTTGGGGGGGCTGTGAAGGTACATTTAACCCAAAGGGGGAGGTGCAGGAAATGTCTAGAAGAGCAATTTTCAAGCATAGATTCCATTTCGTTCCGTTATTTATTTTAAAAGTCCCATTCAGCCCTTTTGACAAAGGCTCTGGAAGGCAGCTTACGATACATTTTTTTTTAATGTAAAGAGGAAAAAATCCTATCAAGCAGTCGTGAGGTAAAATTGGTAATAGTCGAAAAGGAAATAGATTGGAGCAGAAAATAAAAGCAATGCAGGTTAAGAGCTTTCTCAAAAGGTTGCTCACCGGAAAGGAGGGCAGCAAAATTGCCATTCGGGCCTCCCTCACAGGGCATTCCACAACCGAGGCAAAAAATCCTGTCTCGGGTCTCCCCATCGCAATTTCCAGTAGTGGGAAGAAAAGAGTGCAGAGTGTCAGTTGCGGAACAGAAAATTACCCAAGCAGGCTGCCATGAATAATAAATAAAATAAATAATAATAAATAATAATAATAATAATAATAATAATAATACAGTCATACCTCAGGCTGCGAATGCTCCGTGTTGAGTACGTTCGGGTTGCGTACTCCGCAAACTCGGAAGTGCAACACTGAGCACGGACCATTCTGCGCATGTCCGCGCATGCGCAGAAGCGTTCTACGCAGTTCACGCATGCGCGAAAGCGCCGCTCGGGTTGCGCACTGTTCGGGGTGCAAACGGCACGCCGGAACGAATTGAGTGCGCAACCCAGGGTACCACTGTAATAATAATAATAATAATAATAATAATAATAATAATAATAATAATTTATTACTTATACCCCGTCCATCTGGCCAGGCCTCCCCAGCCACTCTGGGCGGCGCCCAATAGAATATTAAAAACACAATAAACCTCAAACATTAAAAACTTCCCTAAACAGGGCTGCCTTCAGATGTTTTCTAAAAGTCAGGTGGTAGTTTATTTCCTTGACAACTGGTGGGAGGGTGTTCCACAGGGCGGGCACCACTACCGAGAAGGTCCTCTGCCTGGGTTCCCTGTAACCTCACTTCTTGCAGGGAGGGAACCGCCAGAAGGCCCTCGGAGCTGGACCTCAGTGTCCGGGCTGCACGATGGGGGTGGAGACGCTCCTTCAGGTATACTGGGTCGAGGCTTCACAAGTACACTGAGCAAAAGCATGACTCAGACCCTCCAAGTGTCCCTATTTTCCAAGGACAGTCTCGGACTTACAGAAGCTGTCTCTGATTTGATTCTGATTTGATCCCGGAATGCCCCACTTTTCTTCAGGACATCCCTGTTTTCATCAGAGAAATATTAGAGGGTATGGTGTTATCCAACCATGTTCAATGTTTTATTATGTTTTTATATATGTTGGAAGCTGTGCTGAGTGGTTGGGGCATCCCAGTCAGATGGGCAGTGTATAAATAAAGATGGCAAAATCATACTGCCCATAATATTTCAAAATTTTTGTTAAGCCCTCTTTAAATTGTGGCTTGAGCTGTTAGCCCCAGCCACCATGGGCAAAACAATGTATAATTTTATTGCTCCTGCCAGTAATAAACATGGAGGACAAAAAGGTATGCATTCTTGCTTTCAGTCTTTCTTGTTAAATTTTCATATTTCAAAAATATTTTGTTAGAAAGAATATGAATAGAGACACAATGAACACGTATGTATCTTCAGAAGGTATTTGCGGTGGATCATGAAAAACTGACCCAAGTTCAAGATGGTCCCATCCTCAGTATTTGCAAGCAAAACTACACAGTTATTTGCAAAACTACTCATTATTGCTTAACATGGGTTAATGAAAATGAAACTAATATAAAAGTATTCAGTGCCTAATATAAAGAAACATTCTCAGAATGATGAGCTGGATGAAGGTCTCTTTTACAGCCAATAGTTTGTTGTTAAGCCACTTACACCACTGAAAAGAGAGTATTTTAACTTGTAAGTGGCCTGGTTCTTGCAGTGAAACACATTTTTTTTTAGTCAAACAAATGTGTTTAATTCAGAAGCAAGAAGAAGAAATTACCGGCATTTCCCCCCATGTGCTGGATGTACCGGTACCATAATATAGTTTTCTTCACTGTAGTAAATGGGAGGCTTTTTAAAAAATTCATGCAGACATTATAGCTCACTGTTACGAATATTACCAGAGTGATGCAGCTATGGGGAGTGGTTTGGCAGTTGTTATCCAGACAAAAGAGCTGCTGACATCAATGGAAGTTTGGTCCGATTAAGGGCTTAAGGATTAGATCGGCAGGATGGCATGAAGAAGGAGAAGAAATACAAAAAAGGCAATAACAAGTAAGGATTAGTCAATGGCTGACTGGAGAATGGAGATCCTATCCTGACAGAGAGTCGGCACCCAAAGCAAGATACGTTGCCTTGAGCAGAGATGAAGAGTGAGAGGTTTGGAATTTCCTGCAAAAACGGGAGAATTCACAAAGGTTCATATAGTATCAGAAAAGGGAGGGATAAAAGCCTTCCGCCAAGGGGAGAGAGAGAGGATGGGGGATAATGCAACGTACCATGGAATAGATGTTAGGAAACTACAGCGCCAAGGGTGCGAGGGACATTAAACAGACGTGTGCATTAAAGAAATTAAAATTGCTTTGACCAGTTCCTTATCCCGTTATCTTATGGAATTGTTTCCTCTGAAGGGGGCCTTTGTCTGAAGATGACATCCTGACAACAATACAATGTTCAGCAAATTATTTATTTATTTTTTAAAAAGGCATCTTCCCCAATTCTCAATTCTGCTACTGATAGGTCTCTCTAAGCATCAGGTGTGATGCTTTTGCTGTGTACAGCATGTTTTAGGATTGGACAATTAGCATTCAAATTTTGATTAAAAAAAAAAAAACCAATACCTTAACCCAGCAAGGCATTCTATTCTGAAACATAGGAAGAGCATATTTGGCCGTTTACCGGTAGCTGGTGCAGGGACATTCAGTTCCCAAACACCTGGGGGCTCTTGGATGTGCGTAGACACAACTTGGGCAGGCCTGCGTTTTAAGATAGGGGCCTTACGTCTCATTGGTTTTTAAAGGGAACAAAAATTCTCATTTCAATATTGAGAAGAGGAGCCTTCTATGGAGATCTTTCTGCAGAGGTGCTCCATCGTTGGCACCAGTGGGCACATGATTGTGTTGGCAAAGGGGCTGGGATGGGGCAAGTGCCCTTCAGAAAAGGTTTGCTCAAGACTGCAACCTTAAGCATATTGGTGAACATCTGCGAATGATCATCATTCACCCAGAGTGCTCATAATACGCTGGGAAGAAATTACGCCACTGGAATTGTTGCAATGTAAAAAAAATACGATTCGGCGCTAATCTTCCCCTGATATTCAGATCACTGTGAAGTTAAATCAAAACTACTAATGAAATCTAATCAAGCTCCAAGAAATTAAGTTTAGAACATCTTTTGGAACATATACGCACGCACAGAGCTTTGGTTTTTAGATCAAAGAACAAACATCTCAAGGTTAACTCCGTAAGGCAGAGCAACCTTTTAAAATACATAGTACATAATTGTTTGCTTTAGTTGTGCAGCTTGTCTTTGGAATGCAGTGCGTGGCGGCAGGAAAATTAAAAGGCAAAATCAAATTAAGAAAACATTCACCAAGAGAAAGCAACATTTGAGCCTTAAGTTTCCAAGGATGTGGTTAGCCTCGTTTCAGTCCAGTAAGGTTGCCGTTGTATACCCACTTCTACAGCAGCAAGCCCCACTGGGCTTACTCCCGAGTAGGCATGTCTGCAAGTTGGGCTGGTGCTTCTTTAAAATGCACAGAGAGCTGTTCTTTTTTGCATTCCTGGCCCGGGGATGAATATGGGCAGCTGCTTCTGGGCATGACAGCTTCACTTCACCTCCAGCTTTTGAGTTACTGTGTTGCCTCACTGATGGACACCCATAAGGTAAATGACTAGTCACCAGTTTCTGCATCGACTATAGTTGTCACCAGACGCTCCCTTGCAGATCCGACACACGGAGAATTAAATACAGTTTACAACCCAAAACATGCGTACTCAGTACCCAGCCTCACTGTATTGAATGTCACATCATCTGGCAATCAATAACAAGCTTCAGATTAAAGGTAAAGGGACCCCTGACCATAAGGTCCAGTCGTGTCCGACTCTGGGGTTGCGGCGCTCATCTCGCTTTACTGGCCGAGGGAGCCGGCGTACAGCTTCCAGGTCATGTGGCCAGCATGACTCAGCCGCTTCTGGCGAACCAGAGCAGCGCACCGAAACGCCATTTACCTTCCCGCCAGAGTGGTACCTATTTATCTACTTGCACTTTGACGTGCCTTTGACCTGCTAGGTTGGCAGGAGCTGGGACCGAGCAACGGGAGCTCACCCAGTCGTGGGGATTTGCGACCTTCTGATCGGCAAGCCCTAGGCTCTGTGGTTTAACCCACAGTACCACCCGCGTCTCTTTTAAGCTTCAGATTACCAGACTTTAAATTCCTTTTGTCTTCTAATGGAAGTTGCAGGCATCTGAACTTGTCTCAGCTACCACTGAGAAGTACTTGCCGCATGCCCCCCTCCCCTAATGTCCTTCCTCTGCCTCAGCGCAACGCCATTACCGGCAAGGATCTTAAAAACAAGAATAGCTAAGAGGTGTTTTATCTTCAAGGCTGGAGATATTGAGTCTCTTTAAATACTTTTAAAAATGCCACCCACTTCTATGATGGTCGAAAATCCTCTAATTTTGTCCTCTACCAATGTTGAAAACGTTCAGGAGAGGTGGTCCTTGACAACAGAGGCATATGAGGTATTAATAGCAGGACACCTAAATCTGCATTTATTTTTATTTTTTTGCTTGGTGCAAGAGTGGGTGGGGGACATAATTATATTCAAAGAGGAAATGGCTTGGGTTATACAGTTCAGATCTCACACACCTGCAGCAAATTAATTTGTTGTAGCACATTAATTATCTCACAGCTTCTATTTAGGCTGCAGCTGTTGCTATTATGTTAATATTTCCAGCACCACTGTCTACAACAGGTTATGACAGTCTCGAGGAAAAATTCTTGGGGCGGGGTCCCCCTTTCCCGTCTTCCGGGCTGTGCATGCGTGGAAATAAACAAAAACATGTTTTGGTCAGGGATTTCACCTTCTATCTATTAACCGGCTCGAGGAGGGACTGGGCAACATCGGAAAAGGATAACAATAGACAAAGATGGCGCGTGCAGGATTTGTGCGAGAGAGGAAAAATAGAAGGTGGGGAAGGGAGAAAGAAAGAAATCCCAAACACTGCAATGCTGGGGCGGTGAGTGTTCGGGTGGGGGGCGGGGGAAACGCTGCAGTTTTCATGAAATAATAAGGTGGAGAAAAAGAGGCATACAAAGAGTAGGTTTTTCATTGTCTGTAAAATATAAACACAGATGAATTCTGTCTTTGGTTTGTTCATGCTTTTCACTCTGCACAGCAGGGATGTTCTTAAGAACTTGCCCTCTGCGCAATTTCACTAAATAGGAACCGTGGACCTTGCATGATGTGATTATAATCACACCAGCCATTCTTTTATTTATTTTTTTACATTTTTTTTTTTTGGTTTAAAAATCCAGGAAATCTTTATTATTATTATTATTATTTGAAATATAGAGCTACATTTGTATATAGGTACATAGAACCGTGCCTTTTTAAAATTTATTTTAACACCCCTACAGCGACGTAGGAAGCGTGAAGATATGGCTGGCTCTGCATCCCATCGACAAGTCTCCATGGAGTCAAAAACAATATGAAAATTTGGGGCTGACAAGAACATGTCTGCTGCCTGCAGTCACCGCAATAGCTCACCATGTTGCCTACTAACCAAAAGATCAAAAATTATCGATTTCATGGCGCTGCGTGCTCGGGATAGAAAAGCTACTTTAAAATTTGCATTATTTAAGTAATGAAATAAGAGAAAAAGCCCAGTGTTTTAGGACGCTTTGGAGTGTAAAATAGCTTTATGTTTTAATCTTATCAATGATTTACTATAATTCTATTATTTTAAACAGCTGGGGTCTGGAAGTGATTTTTCTTTTTTAACCGATGAATTTAGGATTTTGCCGCAGTGTACATCTGCAGTCCCAGAATCCTCTGGTAAGATAATCCCCCTTGCGAAGGGGAAACGCCTTTAACCTTTCCGTGAATAAAAAATCTGCACCCATTTTGAAATTTAAGAAGGGAGGGGAAAGGCTGATGAATTCCAAGGGACGGAGTGATTTTGGCTCTTCGGCGAAAGAAAACAGGAGAGAAAATGAGACTGTAAGCGCTTTATATCCTTTTGGGGTTCTAGCGGTCGCCTCCATTGCTCGTCATCTCCCATCATTGGAGCATAATTATAGCATAGAACTGTAACAATATTGCATTTGCTTAGGAATTGAAAGCTGAGATCTGAGATATTTACATTCAGATATTTACAAATATCTGAGATATTTACATTGCAGCATTTACATTGTAAAAATGGCACAACTGTTACCACAGAACAATCCTATGCACATTTGCTCCGAAGTAAGGGCTACTGTGATCAATGAACTTACTCCCTAGCAAGTGCATTTAGGATTGCAGCATTACCAGTTGCAATATGGACGCAGGCAGTTCTTTTTTTTCCCTGGGGGGGGACGGGACGCAGGGGTACGCATACCCCTAAACCTTTTCTGAATCTAAGTTTGGCCTCATTGAGGGGCAGTATTTCAATATGAGTAGGAAAATGAGAGTAACCCCTAAACATTTTTTTTAAAAGCACTGGATACAGGATAATGATAGAAACTTGTTTTGTTTGCCCAGCCCAATGGACACTTACGTGGCATGTTTGTATTCTTGTTTGCAACTAGTCTGACAACTTCTTTTCAGAATAGTTTTAGGGCTGGAGAGAACACTCACAATTTAACTAAGCAAATACATACCCTTCAAATCTCAAATGCAGATTTTGCCTGTTTGGGGTCTCTTGAAATAAAACTCTCGCCCGCATTGCCAAGTATTTTCAAATTAGCCATTCATTACGTTGGCTCGGTTGATGAAGGAATTGGCTTCAGTCTGTTAAGAAATAAATAGAGCTGCAGCAGAATATTTTCAAAGCAGCCTGTCAACTGGTTTATGCCCCGCTCCCCGGGCTTCTTATTCTTTATCAACTAGCAGAATTTAGGGGGCTGCCTATTATTCAAAATATTGGGACCAGGTAGGTGGGATTGGAGGAAAAGAGGCGTTGCTGCGGCAATTTCTTTCCATTCGATTTCAGACAATTCCTCCCCCACAAGGCTGGCTAAACCCAGAAATCCCATATTGATTTAAAAGACAAGAGAAAGAATATAATTCAGAAAGGACTAGATACGTATATATTTAATGATCATTTTGAGTCTGTGGGCTGCTTGAAAGGGCACGAACTGGGATGTGTTCGAAGGCCACATACCCGGACACCAATCCCATTACTTCTGTGCAATCCTATTAGTTTGAATGGTCCTTGTGTTCCCCCGCTCCCCCATTTTGAAGTAAAAAAAAATAAATCCAGAAATGACTACCAACCTTCGTATTTACATGTTCAGGTTACTGTTTGGTAGGGTACCGCCTCCCATTCATGCTTCCTTATCGCATACTTTGATGATTAATGTCTCTCTTGCTAAATCACTAGGAGACTTTCAGTCACACAACCACACTGGAATTTGAAAATATAATGGTTAGGGTACCTATATAAATTGAAAGAAGGATGGTAACTAGTCCTATGTTGTACTTACCTTGGGGGGGCGTTCATGCTCACAATTTTTTATTTGTTTAATTCGTTTATGAATCTATCCCCCCCCCAAAAAAAATACCCTCTAGCAATGGTTAGTGATTCTTACCACTAATATTTAAAATAAGCAATACATTATAATCAGATTTTTGGGCGTTCACTGTAACAAGTTTGGCGAATGTCAACTTTCACACTCGAACACTGATGATCCAAGATGAAATCGGTGACTCCAAAAAAAACCAAAAACAAACAAACCTATTTTCGCTCTTTCTGGGGGTATTACGTGTTTCTATTTTTCAGACATTTGCAAAATTCGGCTGGGATCGTCAACAGTCACAAAACAAGGTACGCGGGTATATTTGCATTGTACACGTATACAAGGAAATATGCATGCGTGTTTTAAATATAATGTTCACGTATGCTCCTTAAGTAACACTAAAAAGAATACCAACGGTCATTACGTATAACACCAGCTAAAAAAAACAAACCAAAAACCTAAACAAAAGCTGCTCCTAGTGGTAATATTTATAAATGTAAGGTTTGGCCAGAATAATTAGTCACCTACTGTGGCAAACATCAAATATATTTATCAACTGCAAAGGTGACCCTGCACTTATTACTCATAAGGCGGAAGCACAATACAGAAATGCTAGATATTCCTCTTTTGCATTCATTTCTAACTTTATCCCATCAGAGAAGCTAGAGCATGCCATCTATGTAACAATTTTACTTTTGCAAGTGTGAAAAGAATTTGTATACTGAAGAGAGTATTGTTCTGCAGTTAGGTAACATTCAAAATAAAGTTCTGCTTCAGGAAAAAAATAAGTATTTGTATGATTCTGAAATCTGTTCCTAGCATACACAATATTGTAAGTTAATTATACGTATCTTTCAAGGCTATACATCAAAGGCTGAGGCCCACTGTTTTGATGTTTCTTTAAATGTAGTTCTGCTCCATCAGGGGCACTACTGTACTGTTTAATTCTTCAGTATGCTTCTGAATCAGGAATAGCTAGAATTTAATATTCTGAGTGTAAATAAGAGCCAATTACGTTTACCTTAATCATAATTTTCTGCATTTTATCTGTTTGCTGCATTAAAGCGGATTTCAACGAATAAAACGGCCCAACAAACTAAGAAAAGTGCTTTTATTTTTATCTTGAAGCAAATTACAAAAGCCAGTTTTTTATTATGATAATTTCTTATTCTGGAGATAGATGATGATGATATCAGACTGTAGCTTAACCCTGTTTTTGGTAGGGAAGGATAAATCTCTGCAGGGTCACCATAACAACCCTTTCAAACTACCATCTCTTATTCAAAAACTGCAACTTCCAAAACTATGAACATGGCTTGAAAATACCAGTGGCTAATTTCTCTACACAGCTCTGTAAATCTTTTTTTTTTTTTTTTTTTGCATTTTAAAAAAAACTTTATTATTATAAACATCTATACATAAACACATTACATCACACTGCTTGCATACATTAACACTACTTACATCCATGCATACTTACATACCTAACAATAATAGACAATAACAACAACAACAACAACAACAACAACAACAAAAACTGTCCCCCCATGTTGACTTCCAACCTTTCCGTCTTTGTGTTATTGTATTTTTCCTTATGCTAATATATATACCTTACTGGTTATGAAAATCCTTTAGACTTATTTTATGAACCCACTCATAAGTTCCTCAGAAGATTGGTTCTTTCCACCTTATTCTCTAGATAATTCTGGAACGTTTTCCAATTTTCTCCTATTTCTTTTTCTGGGGTTCCTTTTACTTCTGCAAATTTTTTTGCCATTCTGTAATACCCCATTAATTTGTCTTGCCAGTGGCTAATTTCTCTACACAGCTCTGTAAATCTATTAACTCGAGTCTTGCTTGTTAACAACAACAGAACCACAATAAATTGCCTTACATTGTGTATAAGTTGTATTGCATTGAGGAGTTGAGCAATTCAATCATAAAACGCAGTTATTAGACATTAGTCTAATAATGACCACTTATAGCATTATGTCCAAAATTTGTCAGCCTGGATTCTAGAAAACAAACAGTTGAAAAAACACAAAACACCCAAATAGAATTCTTTCCAAAAAAAAAAAGTGCAAATGAAACCAATTTAACATATCATATACACATCGCCTACATGCAAAAATGCCCTAAGAGGCTGCAATAGGATGCAGATGGAATTGCTAAAATATACAAGGGGGGTGGGGTGGGGTGGGGAATCACAGGCCTCTTGAAATATATTTGAAATAAAAAGTTTAGAAACCTACTCACATCGTGCCCAATTCTTCCTCCATGTGCCATGTTTCCAGGACCAGAGGGATGAGATACAGACAGTATTCCTCCTGCTCCAGCAGCAATACCCAGACTTCAATAGCCCCAGCTCTTCAGACCTCAGAGGGTGGGATGGCACACACAAAGAGGCTCTGAAAGGTACGGGGGACCATGAAATGCTTCAAGGGTAGTAGGCGATTTCTCCTGTTGTGATCAAATGCCCAGTGGAATTACTTGCAGATGACTCGATGGGGGTGTCCTATAGCCCCCAACACTTCGAATTTTCTGCACACATTTTGGGGGGAACGGGCCTAGATGCTGTGGCCTTATCTCCATTTTGCTGGGGGCGAAAGAGGGCCTAAAGTGACAAAACCTGTTTGTTTTCCTGTTTACTCTTGGCGTTAAAACAGCTTCTCAGGTAGAATGGCTTTGCAGACCACAGTCAATTGTGACTGTTCCCAATTCCCTTTTTTAAAAAAAAAAACTTTTTTGATCAATCTTTTTACATTATCATCTTGTCCATACATGTAATATCTTGTATCTTATAATATAACAGTAGAAATGACAAGACAATTACAATACCTGTTCAGAAATGCTAACCACCAATACTGGGTCAGCACGTACCCACGACGACAAAGAAAAAACAAAACATATACATAGTCATATATATCCATAATCAAATATCCAATTCCAAAAAATGCATTCGCTTGCTTATCTTTACAATTACACACAAAACCATTTTGATCCAAATGGAAGGAGAGTATTGAGGGATAAAGTTGTATATGTTTCCAGGATCCGTACTTACATCATTATCAGATGTTCCTTATTTTAAATTAATGGTTGCAGACTCCAATAAACAGAAAATACACCCCTTAATTCAGGCACCAGTGGGCCTTTTTTGGGGTGTCAGGGGGGGAGATACTGGCCATTATTTTTATCTATCTGTCTACAAATGCACACACAAACACACAAATACCATGTGCCTTACTTTTCTGTCGCTAATTTAATCATTAAGGACTCACTGTCATAAGGAGTGTACCCTGGGATAATTTTAAATCCAAATAGCATTATGCCAATTCAATGCCACGCTTTGAACCCAGGGCTAAGAACTTTGTATGCACTTTAAACTAAGATTTTTACTCCTGAGTAAAAGCTTGTAGGGTAACCATCTAGTCTAAGTGAGTAGATATATGCATGCTCCCAGCTACTCTGGAATAAAAACATATTTTAGTTATGGATTATTAAATGTTAATCAGTTATGCCACTGTATCTCAAAAGTAAGGCAGTCTCATCTCAAAAGTAAATGATTTGAGGAGGACTTCTCATTGTGACTTACCTCTGAGCATGTCTAGCATTGGGCTATAAATCACAAAATATCAAAAACGGTTTCTCTCTCTCTAATAATTTACATTTTAACCATCTCACATGTCAAATATATGCAGTTAGGCGATTTGTTTTGACACAGGCACTGAAATCTTCATAGCTTGAATACAAACAGCAACACTCACTTGAAATACTCCTCTTAGAATTTCATTTCATGGTGAAATCACCCAGGCCATCTTTGTTCATAAGCTGAAAAACAAATTCTTTAAAATGGGGTCTTGTTATTTTCTTACCGATAGTGTCAAAAGTATCCAGCTGTAGCAAGAGATTCTTAAACTAATTTAACAATACATTATCGATCATTCGTATCTTAATAATTAATAACTACCCATTATTTAAAAAGCATCCTGGCACGCTAGCTTCCAGAAATTTAGAACTTTTTCACCTTTGAATTATGATTTAGGAGATGCTGGTTTTCAATACTTAAAAAAGTTCCTGGGAGAACAGATTCAAGGAGGAAGTGACTTGGGAGAGTTTGCTGCATAATACCCTGGGTATAAAGAACAGATGTTGTGTTAGGTACTCAAAACCAACAAAGTTCTGGCAGCTACAGGTAACCCACAAACCACTTAAGCTGGCAAGATACCCAGGGCAGCCAGTTTGTTTGCTTATTGCTCCTGCTGAGTTCGGCGGGACTTACTCCCAGGTAAGCATCCAAGACACACAGGACTACAGTGGGTAGAACGTGAGACTCTTAATCTCAGGGTCGTGGGTTCGAGTCCCACGTTGGGTGGAAGATTCCTGCATTTCAGGGGGTTGGACTAGATGACCCCTGCGGTGCCTTCTAACTCTCAGAAGAAAGCCCCCCCCGTATTCAGGGAGGGTGGGAAATTCCTTCCAAGTAGTATGCATGATGGCAGTTAGGGATCAATGAATCTTTGGGGATTTAGGCTGCCCCCCACAAAAAATTCCTGCAAAGTCTCAGCACCCGATGAGGTCGGTGGGGAGATCTTTCCCCACGTGGTCTTTGGAGGAGTCGTAGCCCCCCGAAGCCAGCCTGGGACTCCTCCTCCCAGCTCTGCGAAGATGGAGAAGAGGCGGAGCGAAGGCAGGAACAAAAGCTCGCGAAAAGCCAGGCTGGTTTGGTTGCTCCGATTCCCCAGCTGTCGGGAGGGTAGGTAGCTTGCGGTTAGAGGGGCTCCCTTTCTAGACTCTCCCTGCCTCCCAAGTCCACATGGGGGTCGTCCCGCATCGTTTATGTCCCATATTGAAACCTGCCAAAGTTTTAAGGCAGACCTAATCGCTCCTCCTCCACGTTTCGGAGTCACTTCGGCTCCGTCGTCAGCTATTCATGTCGGGTCTTATTCAGGATTGCGCCGGAGCAAGTCGAGTCTCTTGCCCAGCGAAGTTGAAATGTTTGTGAGTTGATGCGCAACATTTGTGAGTGTGAGGGCGTCCCGATGTTTGCAACATCGACGCAGATCCGAGTTGATAAAGGAGTTTGGAGAAGGCAAACAGCAGCCGAGTGCTTCGATTAATAGGCGTGATCTGATCAGTTAAGGCTATTAAGAACTCGCCATATTAATATTCAGCGCAGCCTAGAAAGGAAACTTAAGATGGGACAGCCCGCCAAGACAAAATCACGACCCCCGCCAGTTAAGAAGGCCCCTTTGCAAGTGGTTGGGGGTGCAACACACAAATCACCCTGCAGTCATCGATGGGGCAGGGAGTGCCACCCTCTGCACGTTACCTTGGGAAGCAAGCTTTGCTCCCAGGAAAGCGTAGAAAGGAGCACGCGTGCTCTTTCTTTGCAACCTAAAACTTGGGAGGAAATCTGGCATAGGGAAAATATAATTTGGCAAGGCTAGGCGACGTGTGGGGGACACACACATACACACACCACCCTACAGGGTTGCTTTTGCACCGTCGAGGCACTTCCAGGTACTGTCTTCTAAGCTCTTCGGGCTGTTTTCGCTCCCCAGAAACCGGGGTGGGGGTGGGGAGTGGGGTGTTTGCTTTGGCCCACATCTCCGCGGCGAATTTGTTTGGAGAAGAACTGCAGAGCAGGCTCTTCCCACTGCCTCCGCCCGTCCCCACAATCTCCTCCCCGGCCCTCCGTCGTAGTAACTTTAAGTTTTAAGGAGTGGCTGCTGCTGCTGCTGCTGCTGCGGGGAGGGCAAGCGAGAGCAGCCGCCGGAGGAGGAGGACAATTCCCAGCCCGCCGCCGAGCCCGAGGATCCCGGCTCTGCAGACCCGGCTTCCCAGGCTTCCTCCGGGAGGGGGAAAGCGAGCAGTAAGTTGACGCGACAACCGGAAGCCCGGAGCAGAAGAAGGGAGCCTGATTCCCACTGATCGGGCCGGTGTGGATAACCGCGGGGGGTGCATTTAAAGTCACTTTCGCTGGGTGCAAATATGGGGTGGGTGAAGGGTTAACGTTAACGTTCCCCCCACCCCAAAAAGTATTTGCAATGGGGAGGGGGGGAAGCATGCATGCTACGTTTGCAAAGGGGTTGTGTCGGGGGGAAACAGCCTGCAGGCAGCTTCACCCCCCCCCAAAAACGGCAACTTCTCTCCCAGGCTGCGGGAACGCGCCTCATTCCCAGCCTCTCCAAGATAAGAGGGGGGGAGGGGGTGCCTCTCCTTCTGCAACCCCCTCCTCCTCCTCGAGGGCCTCATCACACCTCGCCGGATCCCTGCACCCGTCCTGCCTCGTCCCTCCACAGCCCCTCCCCCCGAGCTCCCACAATCCCTCATCCTTCCCGAATCTCCCTAGCAGCCCCTTCTCTTCGCCAGCGACTTCGCTCGTCTCCCTCCGCCGCGCTCTGTGTATGTATGTATGTGTGTGTGTGCGCGCGCGGGCGCCTGGCTGAGGGAAAGCCGGCCGGGCACTATTTCTCCTTCCTCCCGCCCCCTCCCACCTTTTCCTGCCCCTTGCGCGCGCGCGCTGCTGGGTGGGTTTAGGCTGCGTGTGGAATGCTGCGCGCGGCGAGGCGGCGTCGGCGGCAGGATACCATGCGAGCGCTCCCGCCGCCCTCGCTTATAAGAAGCTCCTGGCGAGCGGCGCCATTTTAAGCCTCCCTCTCGCTCTCTCTCGCCCGCTCGCTCTTGGTGCTCGGTGGCCAGCGGAGGAGGCGGCGGCGAAAGGAGCGCTCGCGGAGGCGCCTGCGTGGCCCGCGCTGCGGCGGTTAGCGAAGGGGGCGAAGGCAGCAGCGGCGGCCGGAGGAGCAGGAGCCGCGAGGAGAGGAGGACCTTGCGCTCTCTCGCCTCACCGCCAGTGTTAGTACCGTTTCGGGGCTCCCGACTGTTCCCTCCTCACACGAAACTTGGCCTTGGTCCCAGCACTACTTCTTCTGAGGGGGAGGGGAGAGTATAATTGTGTGTTGTTGGAGGTGGGGGAGGGAGGCTGTATTTTTGCCTCATAAATTGATTGGATGGGGGGGTGTCTTTGAAAAAAGTGACGGGACGACGACGACGGGGTTTTATTCGGGGGGGGGGGCCTCGCGCGTAAAAAAAAGAAGGCAGAAAGCGAAGGAGACCCGGAAGGCGTTTCTGTAATTTCGACGTTGCGTTGAGGGGGGCGGGATAGACACCCCCAAGATTTAAAATGGGGGCACCGTTGGGATCAGGTTGCGGGAATGTTTTCTCTTTTATCTCTCCCCCCCCCCCACTTCCTGTGTTAAGGGTGGAGCGCAACTTCTCGGGTTTTTAACTCGCAGCCTTGGCCACAAGGTGGGACCTCTCTTCCCTGTCGGCTCGGGTGAGGTCGGGACCGGCGTGTGCTACGCTTATTTTTATTCGTTATTTATTTTGTTCTGGGGCGAGCCTTAGCATGTGCACCTCGAGGCGTGTTGTGGGGGGGAGGCGAGAGAGAGAGAGAAAGGGGGCAAGCGCGCCGTAAGGTCCGAAACGTGCGACAAAAAGCGCCCGGGGGATCGGGAAGGTGGGGAATTCCTGCAGACGATCCTGCTCGGAGCAAAAGGCGGCGGCAGCGGCGTCTCGTGGAGGGCTTGTTTTCTCCGCCGAGGTCGTGGAGCGACTTGCTGGCGGGTTTTCGCCCCCAAGGCTCGGGTTAGGGGGATGGGGGAGGAAGCGGGTGTTTGGGAAGGTAGAGGGAGGGGGGGCGAAGTCTCGGGTTTGTTTGGATTGTGTGTGGTTAACTCCACCGCCTCGCTGCAGTCGGCAGCACCAGATATCTGTTGCATTGTGGGGTGGGTTTTTGTTTTTTTGGCCTTGCAGGGCAAAGAGGCTCATGTGATTTGTCCAGCTCTGTGAAAGTGTGGGGCGGCTCAGATTCCCGCCGCTTTGGATCCGAGTGAAAAAGCAAGGCGTGCCGGAGATTTGGGGCGGATTGCATAGGAGCTCTTTGCAAAACATCTTGGGTGGCACAAGGATCTTTGAGAAGGGTGGAGGCGACCTTGATAAGGCAGGGAAAGTGCGCTGCTGAATCTGGTGCGGGGGAACGTTGAAGGCTGTAGGCTTTCCTAAATGTCTCCCCTCTTGAAGATGCTAATTTGCCCTCCGGTTCCTGTTCTTACACGGAGGGCTGACTTAACCAAATCCTGACACTGCTAACTGCCGCTGCCATTTTTCTAGATAGCATTAGAAGAGAAAGTTGATACCCTATCTCTTGGAGGTTTGACAGGCTCAACAATATCTAGAACTTCCAAAACTATTGTACATGCTGGTGTTCTGTTGATTCTAGGTGTTTGAGCAGGCATTGCTGTAACATCCTGCGTTTTCCTCTTTTTGCCTTCCAAATGCGTACAGTGAAGTGTGTGGTATGAGAAGTATGTAGAAAAGAGCTTGCTTTTTTAAAAAAACCCAGTGGGAGCTTAATAGCAGGTAAGCCCAAAATACATGACTGCCTTAAAGTTCCACTTGGTCCAGGGCATACTAAAACTACTGTGAAGCTTTATAACTCTTTTGGGTTAGGCACCTCCATAAACATTATCCATTCTTTTAACTATTCCACGCAAGTAAACCTAGAGACCTAGTAAAATTGGCTGAGTGCCCTCAAAACATGACATACTAGAAAACAAGCTGGGACTTGAGAAGGAAGGTTAAAATGCACATTCATAATTTATCTCCACTTGGTTTCACAAAGATTACATATGCCAACCAACTACATCCCTTGGTCTTAAACTAAGTGGCTTTATTACTTGTTTTAAGTGTTTCAACAAACTATAATTTCTGTTTTGAATGGAATACAAATCCTAATTAAGAACTGCAACAGAAATGGGGAACTTGTGCCCCATCCTACAGCTCCCATAATCCCTGATTATTAGCCACTCTCATCTCTGAACTTTGTATATTATGACAAGACATAGTTTAGAGAATTCTAAAACTGCAGGCATTTGAACTTTGTGTGGCTTGGAATAAACTTGTATAAAATTAGATTGTAAATGCAAAGCCTTCACAAGTGTTTGGCATCTAATGCAACTTCTGAAACAGAGTGGGGGCATGCTTGTATCTTAAATTTGTAACTTGTATCCAGGTATTGAGGACTTCAGACCCTTATGACTGTAGGACATATATTCCAGTTTAATTTTTCTGTTGAAGTTTAAATTTAAAATCTAGCATGTTGTGGAGCATCTCTGCCATCTGATCCAATTCAGGCCAAGCCATAAATGGTGTTAATGTTATAGATGTGAATATATATATATATGAGGGTGCACCTTCAAAATACATAACTCTACCATTGGCAACTAAATCTAGAGTTACTGGTCTAAGAGCTTGAACATCTCAAAAATTTAAAAAAGTTATTCTGTGGCAGATAACAAACTTGTAGTGTGAATGCTTTTGAGTGGCTAAAACTGTTCATCTGAGTATTGAGGCTAATATTTTAAGAAGTGCGTTCTGAGAGGAATGTCATTGAGGGTGTTACTCTGTGACAACTGTGTTGACAGTCATTACCTGCATATAACTTCTGTATAACCTTTGGAATGAATGTTGAGTTGGGATTTTCTTGGCTACCATACTGAATTGTCCCCATTTTTAAAATTTGTATAAGCTTGTTATAAATTGAGCAAATATTAAGTGCCTAGGCAATCACTGCAATTCCATATGGATACCTTCACTTCATATCGCATAACAAACCTATGTGGGTTTATGCCTAACATAAGTTTCATATGTAAAGTGATTCCTGCATTAGAAAAATGGGGAACTTAATTTATTTTGGTAAAACCCTAAATGCTGCAAAAATCTTTACCTAAAGAATAATTGTTATTGTTTGTAGTACTGTAATTCAGGTGAGAGCAAGCAGTTACAGCACAGCTGGTATCTGAATCTAAATTTGCAGCTCTGCCCTGCTCTTTCCAGCAGCAAATACTGAATGTACCAAAAGGGCGCCATATGGTACATCTGGGTTACACTTGCTGCTCTTTTCTGGGAGGATTAAAAAGTTAGGTGATTTTAAGCATTAGTGTGGCATTTCAGCTTTTGAAGCAGATTGTGGTTAGCATGAACAAGTTTATAGTGGATAGTAGGATAGCTAGTATGGTGATCAGATGTGTATACTGCCATGTGAGTATGCTTTCTATAAAGTCATGCTTCCAGGCCTATATATTGAACCTTAATGAATATAGACATTTATACTGTATGGTGGAAAGCTGGGGTAGACATCTAGTTAATAATGTCAGTAGAGCTTTGCAAACACAATGTTCAAATTACAGATTCTTAAAAATGCTTGGTGTTGGGGGGGAATAATATTGCATATTGGTTCTTAGGCAGGGTAAGTCTTATGAACTAATTCATAACTTAATTGAGAAAGTAAAGTACAGTACTAGTATTCTGTAGGTCAGTAGTTTAATACGCAAGAAATAATATAAAATATTTCTTGAAAAAAAGCATGCATAGGTAATAAACAATTATGCTTTAAACAACTCTGATCTAAAATACTTGCAGTATGGGGCTTGACAAAATTAAATGAAAGATATTAGGGTGTCAGTAATTTTGTGTAATGATTTTTGGATATTTGTTTCTAACAGGTGTTAACTCTTGGCCAATCCTAGCTTTCTATTGTTAAGTTGAGTTTTAACTTTAAACTTGTCTGCTAGGGTTTCTAACAGAAAAGTACAGCTGTCCTGAGTTCGGATGCCTCATTATAGTTGGTAATTCCATTCCTAAACATCTTACCATAAAGTTGATGCATAGGTAGCTTAACCAGTTGTCAACAATAAATTGGAGATAAAAGCAGAATGGTGACATTAGAAGTACTTTTATGACAAAGTAATGAATATTTATGACACAAGTTGAGGGATATAATGTTCCACTAAAATGCTCTTGGTGTCTTTAGCAAGTAGTTGCATGTTAAACTGGGATGGTCAGTAATTAAAGGCTGTAGGTGGAACTGAAGTGTAAGAGCTTACTGGAACAGCAGATTCTGAGTGGAAGACCTAAAAGAGGAAGAGGAGATACTTCATAGTAGAAGTGTTGGCAAATTTAAAGAACTTGCTATTCCAGATTTCCTGTTTGTTTTATAGGAAGATACTAACACATCCATCCATCGTAACTTCAGCCTTGAAACATATAGAGCTATTTCACTACATGTCCATGTGTTGTCGGTTGCAGCATGACAGTATTTTTGTATTGTCAGAAACATACAGTGCTTACTGCATACACATTCAGTTCTGCAGGCATACATAATTTGAGATGGTCTTAAATCAGGTGGGGATCTAAGATAGGAATTATGAGAGTTGGAAATGTATAAGCTTGCTGAAGGCAATCATAAGGGTGTTTTTTTTGTGGGGGTGGTGAGGGAATGAGTGTAGCATGCCTTGCCTGACTCAGCCAAGAATTAATCGGTGATGAGTGTTTAATTAGCAAGAAGTTGGTAGAACTGTAACATGACAAATGCCATGAGTTAGTTCTTAAATAGTGAATTAAAATGTTAGCATATAGACTTCAGAAAGTTATCTGAACAATGTTTCAAAATAATACAGCAGTGCTGAACATCCAGAACTTCTCTGGTCTGCATTGCAAAGTAGAGGGGAGTTTATGGTCTGTTAGTGAGGCATCATTGGTTATTTCTCCAGTTGGAATAGAAATCTTGATAGATAAAGCATTAACTGGTCTATTGGCTTCATTTAGCATCAAACTGCTTACACTCATGCAGCCACCTTTCCATGAAGGGCCGCTTACTGTAGCTGAACTGGCTCTCTAGCCTGTCATAAATTCAATATATCACAGAAAGTTTCTGCAGTAACTAGGCAGACCAAGAACTTAAGTAGCTGTCAACTGCTTAAGAACTTCCCTGGCCAAGATTTCTTTCAACATCCCTGAAGTGTATTAAGTTATTGGACTTGGTTTCTCTTCCCCAAGAAGACATGGGCCTAGTTTGCACAATCAGATCCTAATTTAATAAGCAGAGATGTGCACAAGCATCATGCACCTACACATAAGCATTTCTGTTTCCACTTTGTGAGAACAGGAAAGCAAACCAGGAACCTACAGTTAACCATTGCTTCCAATTGCAGGATCTACTTTTAACATGAAATTTTCTGAAGAAAACCCACAATGAATGTATCATGCTTTATGAAAAACAAATTTAGAAATGTGCACCTTCGTCAAGCAAGCTTGATTTTTTTATAACCCCCTCCCCTGCCCCAAACCAGGCTTAGCAGCTTTCTTCTTTCACTTAGTTGAGATTCTTATCAGAATATATTAATCTGGGTAAGGTAATAATTATTATTATTAATTATACCCTGCCCATCTAGCTGGATTTCCCCAGGTTGTGTGTATAGACAGAATTTAAGATGCGTCCAACTCACACTCTGACATAGTAGAAACTACTATGCTCAAACAGGTTTCCTTGATAGAACTTTGCTACTTAAATGTTAATACTGATATGCATGAATGGCACAACAACAGAAGTAACCATGTGGATGATGTGGAAGTGACAATCTTCTCCAGTAATTTATTACCTGCAGGAAGGCTGGCTAACTTCTGTGGCCTGCTAAAGTTCTTCACCCTGTTATACTGCACTTCCTCTGTAGGAGGAAAACAATTTGTAGTTGATAACACTAGACAATCTGATATGTCTTTAGAGGAGAAGTTGTCCTTAAGCAATTGGAGTTGAAAATTCTAAACCCAACTTAAGTTGCAGCTAGCGTATTCAGACCCTCTGAGCAAATGGTCTGAATGGATACCTGCATGTGAGCACCCTCTCCAGTTGCAATAGTTTCATTTCAAAAATGGGTTTTATTTCTGGTCATTTAAAAAAATACTATGGGTTCTTTTTGTAATTTTAATATTAAAATTTTGGACCTTTTTGGGCTAACAAGTTCCCATATGATGGGTTGGTGGTAGATAGAATTGGGCAGTGTTTCTGTGAGGGGAATTTCCTTGGTATCTTAGGTTTTGCTCTTTAAACAGTATACACTACAAAGCTTGTTGAGTGCACTATTGAAGTAAATTAAAAGAAAAAGTGCAAGTAAGGGCATAGTAAGTGTTCACCAATTTTTCACTTGGGTGAGAGCTAGAACAGTACAGCATCAGAGACTGCACACAGCTTTTAATAAAGGAGAGGAGAAAATGCAACCTTGAATTCTCAGGGGGATAGGGAAAAGGAGTGTTTAATCATTCTATTTTGCACTCCCATAATGTAGTGGAAGCAGTGTGTGTGTGAGGAACATCCATTACAAAAAACACCTGCAGTTTGCTGTTTAAAACTAAATATTGCTTCAACTAAAGCTCTAGCTTGGGAGAAGGAAAACTAATATTCCCAGTGCAAGTTAATGGTCTGGAAAGGACCCTTATTTTGGTTCTTCAGAACGTATTCAGTAAATATTTATTACTCCTACAACAGGAAAATTCTTTTAAGTTACATGTAAGGGGGGGTGAAACCTACTCCTAGACTACTATTCCAATATTGCAAGTTTAAGCATGGTGATGTTGAGGGTAGATAAACTTGCTTTCTTTGTTGTTTTAACTTTGAAGCACTGTAATAGAAATTAGTGAGTCACTTGAGTAATAGTAAACTTTCACCTGCATATGATAGTAACTGAAAATGTAGTAACATTTCTTTCACTTCTCCAAATGGCAGAACAAATTTTCACTGAGGTCTTGGAGCTTTTAAGTTTCAAGATTCAACACAGTTGAAAGAATTATGGAGGTGCCTGAATCACCAGAGAGGATTCTGGTGCAGTACCTCAGTCAGGTGCAGGGTGGATTTGATTTAAATCAAATTGATTTAAATCACGATTTAAATCATGATTTAAATCACTAGTCAGTAAGGCTTGATTTAAATCACTAGTCAGTAAGACTTGATTTAAATATTTTTTTTACAGAAAGACTCATTCTTGCTGGTATAATCTTAATATTTACAACCATATGAAGGTTTCATTTTTGGAATAAATTTTTAGAGTAGTTCTTACAGTTATATAAAAAATTACTGATTTGTTTATACTACTAGAAATACATAGACAGATAATTATGAAATTATGGTGAGGTTTAACAAGTTAACTGTTTATATCTGGACAACTTTTCTGCTGTACTTTATTGGAAGGAGAAAAATAATCATTTCCTTAATAACCATTTAAACAATTTATTTAACTAAAACAATAACATGATAGCATATGTATCCATGTTTGTTAACTGATGTGGTTAAACATTTAAAAAAAAACCACCTTAGACTGAGTTTTAGCACACTTGATAAACTTAAAACAAATCCTTATTTCCTGATGAATAGCCTTTGGGCTACAATGTAACTTAAATAGAAGACTATATTTAGAAAGATTTTTCCTCCAAAAGCATTTTATTTTAAAAATCCAATTTAAATCAAAAAAATCCGATTTAAATCAAAAAAATCCGATTTTTTTGATTTTTTTAAAAAAAATCATTGATTTTTATCCACCCTGGTCAGGTGTATAAACCATGTCGGTCAGAGAGCTTCCTGTTTAGAGTAAGATACTCCGCTGATTCACTTACATAAGCAGCATGCAATCTTTTCCCCCCCTGCTAGTATTGGGTATACAGGTCTGTTATTTTCACAGACCTTGTAAACAAGTATAAATAAAGACCTTAAAATAAAGTAATAGTACTAGTATTATTGAATGCCTTTTATATTGAGCTGCTTGCGAAGATTGTTTGGAAACTGCAGCTGGAACAGAATTCAGTTGTCAGGTTGCTAACTGGGGCAAGGTGGTTTCAGCACAATCCTGGCCCAGTACAAAGTTGATTTTGATCTATTAAGACCTGCGTGTCTCAGCATCCCAATACCTCAAGGACCGCCTCTCCCCATATGGGCCAACCTGGACACTGTGATCATCTGAGGCCCTCCTTTGTCTGTCTCCTCCATGGGAGATCTGGAAAGTGGCAACACAAGAACAGGCCTTTTCAGTGGTGGCTCCCACTTGTGAAATGCTCTCTCCTAGAAGGCTTGCCTGGTGCTATCATACATACCTTGTGTACGTTACAGAGCAACCCATACTGTTCCAAGTGTGATTGTACTAGTAGCATGCCCTAAACAGATTGCTGATATGGTTCTGGAATTTGCTATCAACATTTGAGACATTCAGATTTCTGCATAAAAGAAAAAAGTTGCAAATTTTAAGAGAAGCTTTAATCCAAGTAGTTTTCAGGGACCAAGCAGCAAAAGCAGCCTCCCATTTGGCCATTCTTGTAACTTTGAACATCTGTCTTTGGAAGTGTGTGCCTTGAGCACCTACCGTATTTAGCTTTGGCTGGAAAGGCATCTGTCCTAGAGAAGAATGCTTACTTAGTTCATGCCCCATTCTGAGTCAGTAACAAAATTAAGAAGAAACCTAGAGGAATACATAGGTGACTAGATGGTTCTGAGTCAGTTTAGGTGCCATTTGCTTTGGGATGGACTAGAAGCCAGAATTCTGTCCCTTTCTAGCAGTGCTAGAGGGTAGTTGCACTACATTTTGTGCCAGGTTGATCCTGAGACTGAAAAGAGGCTTTTAAATAGCATGTGCCTGTTAGAATTTGTACCAGATGGGCAAGCTTTAAAGATACTGCTTTTTATGTCAAATAACACAAACACAGGCAAGTGGGCTGTAACTTGTAAGGCTGTACATATAAGCAGCTGCTTAATTAGTGGGCTTGTAATAGAAATGCAATACGTAGGGTTATTTGCACGTAGGATAGAAGTTCAAAATTTGAGTCTGCTGTAGATGTATTAAACCACAATACCACAAACCATCAGACTTCATTTCCCTTGCACCCTAGAATGGCAGTAGCTATTCTAAAGTGGACAGGGTTGCCAGTGTAGTTTTAATTTTCAAAACAGACATGTAAGCGAAAAAACATGTTTGTTGTAACAGGTATCTCTGCCTTTGCCCCAGGAAATGGTTAAATGATAAAATTATTGTATTAAAAATATGGCTATCTAAATTTTATGTTTACTCCTGAATTGAGAGTATTTCCAGAGCATGTTTTGTATACAGTACTGCCTAGAGGTTTTTACAATCAAGTGGTATATAAATTTTGTTTTAATAAAACAATAAAATAGAGTTGCTGTAGTTTAACGGATAAAGAGACTGAGTTATGAATTTGATAAGGTCCCACTTCTAAGTTGTCATCTTGCTTCTGTTATGACCTCACTAGGTGGCCTTAAGCAAACTACTCTCTCTGCCTTAGTCCTAATATTACGTGGAGGGAAATACTGATTATGCATTGTGAATTGAACACTTGAGCACTCTACAGAAGTTTGTTATTTGATGCTACCGTACTAGTATTGCTTATTTCATTAGTATTTTATAATTGCCTCTCCTTTGGTGAAGCTGTGTAAACACATGCTTCCATTAATATTATGGGTTGTGCTAAGAGCCCAAAAGTGTATTTAGGCACAAGTTTTTAGATAATCTGGTTGATAGGTGCAGTTTGTTAGGCTTGTAGAACAAATTCATCTGCAAAAACGTTTTCCAGCAAAATTTAGGAAATCTGTGCTCCACTCTTAAGAAAAGGTTGGCAGTATAAGCCAGGCTCTTTCTGTGTATCTATGTATACACATACACATGAGCATCTTTAATTAAGAACTTCATAGCTTGCCAAACGCTGAGAAAGGGGTCTGCATATTGAACTGGCTGGTGTCCAAACCTTCTGTCCATACGAAGAATAGGACATTGCTGTAGTCACAACTTGCCTGCCATCCATCAGACTAGTGAGTCCAATATTATCTGCATTAAAACACACCAAAAAACAAACCTTGCAATACTGCTGTGTGCACTGGTTCTTTGATGCAAGTTGCTCTGCCTGTATGTCTTGTCTGGTAAAGCTTCATTAGTCTGCTTGTGTTCCATTATATGACATCTGATAGGGATTTCATTAATCAACTATCTTGGGTTAAGAACCTCTGAAAGGTGCTATTATGAGCAGATTCCAGCAACTGATGTAATAGCATTAAAAGATTTGTTGAAGCTATGACTCCCACATTAGAGAGTAGCATCCTTGCTTTAAAGTGAATACAGGTAAAACGAATGTAATTTCATTAATATATTTTCATGCATTGGGTTGTCAACATGGTGCCCAAGGCACACATGTGCCCAAAGGATTTCCCCTGCCTGCTGAAACTAAGCTTTATTATAGCCAGTAGAACAGGTTGTGGCATGTACTTGGTTGCTGTGTGTGTGGTGCCCTTGACAGTTTCTGCACTTTGCAGATGTGCCCAAGGGCCCTAAAAGGTTGATTTACTCCTGCATTAGAAGTGTTCCTAAATGTAACTGACTGCTTTGCACGGAAAGTGTTTAGGCTACTGCTTCAGGATAGCTGCCTGATCAACAACAAATTTTGTTGAGTCTTGTTAAAGTACCCTGGGCTCATCAGTTTTGATTCTTTTGAATATGCTGTTAAAACTTGTAAACATTTTATTACTTGAGTTGAAAACAATTTCAATTTTTCTGCTGGAGAGTCTTATTTATAAGGGAACATTAGAGTCATGTGCTTTTGTGACTGTAAGTTAGTGAAGTGGTTAATAAGCTGTTCATTGGAACAACTAAATTTCATCACACATTAGATTTTGAATCTGTTGATTTCTGAAGCAAAACACGGATGTACATTCAGTAATAGTAAAACAGAAGGGGAAGAAACCTATCTTAAAACCTGTTGGCTATGTTAGGGAGGAATGTGTGTATGTCGTCTCAGAAGGAAGCAAGATCTGTTTTTCTCAGGCAAAGTGTTTACTCAAGGTATCAGAAGAAAATGTTTCAAAACTGATGAATGACTATTATAGATAGATAAAAGGGGATTTTTTTTTTGAACAGTTATAACAATGTATAAAAGCCATAGCAAAAATTGGTAACTGAAGAGGTGGTGTGTAGGGAGAAGGGATGAATGTATTTTGAAATGATAATTATCTGTTGGAACCATACATGCAATTCTATAACGTATACAAAATTATTTTGTACTAACCTTACTTGGACATCAGGGGTGGGGGCTGAAACAGTCAAAGACTGGAGACTTTAAAAAACAGATTGATATTCATGCTAAGGAAATACGTATGATTCCCAGACAAAGCAAAACTTCTGCAAACTTGTGTAAACCTATGGCAGAAATAATGTCTGCATAATAGAACCAGATTTTAAATTCCTTTGAAACAGCTTTGTATTCAAAGTGGTATTCATAGCAGTGATTTTGCACAGTGCACAGGACATCTCCAGAGTATCTATGTACAGTGGAACCTCGACTTACGAAGTTAATGCGTTCCGAAAGCACACTCGCAAGTCGAAAATTTTGTATGTCGAAAAACGGCATTCCCATAGAAATGCATTGGAAACGTAAGTCGAAAAATTCGTAAGAAAACCCTATGTAAACCTTTGTAAGTCGAGTAAACCCCATCTAAAACTTCGTAAGTCGAGTAAACCGCATCTAAAATCCAAGCGGATTTCCTTTCGGAAGTCGAAAAATTCGTAGGCGCGCGGCCGCTTTTTCCCTTTCGGAAGTCGAAAAACACGTAAGTCGAGGTTCCACTGTAGACACTTTGATCTCTGTTGAAACTTACAGGATAGCTGCAGTCCTCCTTGACTTGAACTACCAGACAGTTCCGTGAAGGTGTGTTACACTATTAAACCACCGTTCTAGCAATGCTCAGAGGATGCTTTATTGGCTGTGTGAATACATCCATTATATTTCATTAACCTTGTTGGTTGGCAGCCTGAAGGGTGAGCACTGAACAAGCCGAAGTAGGCCTGCCTGACCACTTCCTCATTTTGGAGGGGGCTCTACCCAGCACAATAGATTAGGAAAAGAATTGTTTAGCATTTAATTGCAAGCTTGCAGAACTAGTTATGCAGCACGTAAACTAGTTTGCTTGATATGAAGCAGGAAGACAACATAGCAAATTCACCAACAAGAAAATATTCAACTCTAAAAATAAAGGCTGGAGTTGTACAGGTACTGTAACTCTCAACTTATGTACATTTTAATTTGTGCTCATTCAGCTTTATGTGCTTTGCTTAAAAAAATTAAAAGGGGGTTGCCATCCAGGAAGAAAAACTTTGGCAATCCCACCCACCACTGAACCCAATGTGTTTTGAACCATGCACAGTTTGGCTTTACCCGCTATTGCTGGAATGTAACCTCCGCATAAGTTGAGAGTCACCTGTATTACAGCTGATCTTAAGTTAATGGTTGCATCTCCAGAAATCTCACTTCTTTGGCTCCTGTTATATGACATACTTCCACAAATGCCAGTAGTTTTGCAAAAGGGATTGCAGGTGATAGTCTTAAATTGGTGTGTGGGGGAGGGAAGGCAGCAAACAGAAGAAACACTATTTGGCCTTTTCATCCAGGACAAAGTTGAGGGCTTTCTAGTATCTTGCTGGAAAGCTATGTTGGCAAGTGTATATCCAGATGTATTGGAGTATATAGGCCAGGCATGTCCAACAGGTAGATCGTGATCTACCGGTAAATCACTGGACGTATGTGGTAGATTACTGGTAGATCATTGGCTCCCCCCAAAGAAGCTTGAACAACTGTGGCTCCTCTAAAAAAAGCTCAGCATTTTACCTGCTCCCTTTGACCCGAACCCTCTAAAAATGGGCCTTCCTCCTTCCTAAAAAAAAGCTCAACAACTTTGACCTGAACCCTTCAAAAAAGGGGGTAGATCACTGCCAGTTTTTAACTCTGTGAGTAGATCGCAGTCTCTTGCGAGTTGGCCACCCCTGATATAGGATTAACCCTCTTGTGATCTTTATCATTGACTCTTGTCAGTTACTACTCAATTCAGAGCTGGGGAATCTTTTCCATCCTGAATCAGATTGCCTTCTGGTCAGCATGTGCATGCCAGTGGTGGGCCAAGCAATAAGCACAGATTTTGCTTTTTAACAGTAGGCTACTTTATACACACACCATTCTATCCAGACTACAGATGTAAAATTTCCAGATATTTTGAGGGTGGTGGGCCAGGGTGTGTGTATGCTTTTCTCACTGTTTTTTTGTAGAGGGGAGAGGGGACTGAAAAAAAATATAAGTTTTTATTACAGCTTAGCTTATAAGGAGGTTAGCATCTCTGCTTTTGCTAGTTTATGAGGAGCAGGCAAAGTAACAATAGAAACAGGAGCCATCAACATTACAATAAAACAAATCATTATTTTGAAAATTATCATGTCTCCTTCAGTTCTCCCGCAGTGTCAAGCAACATAAAACACTCATTTCCATAAAAATAGGGGGGAACAAAGCTCAATGAACAGCACATGAAATTTAATCAGTCTCCTTTTCTAAGTTATCACTTTCCGTTTGTTCCTTCGTATTGCAGTTCTAAAAATGGATGATTTGCTCAGATTAAACTAAGGTAGTCCAGAGGACAGGACAGAAACAGGTCTACTACCTATGTTAACAAGAAGGCCCCAAGCAAAGAAGGCAGCGAATCATTCTTCCTTCTCTTGTGACAATGACAGTGCCCTCCAAGAGACAGAAAGCATCTTGCTCTTACATTTTAGAGGTGTACCTTTTGTGTGCAGTTTAGGATTTGTTTGTGCTCGGTGTACAGGCATATTATGATCCGATACTGTACACAGACTTGCATAAACATTTTGGGGGCCTAAATATATGCACACCTTGTCTTAAAACATAATCCAGTTTTTCTATTTTTCATAAAACAAAAGTCCATGGGGGGAAAGCGTATTTTTCCTGATGTTATATACTGGGCTTCCATGTGTATAATTCAGATGAAGCTTTATTTGAGTTCAAGGAAACGCTACCAAGTACGAAGCAGAGCCCTTGAGGGCTGTGGCTTTGAGTGTGGCCTGGGCAGAGTTCTGAGGGCCAGGTAGAGAAGCCAGGAGGGCTACATTTGGTCCCTAGCCTCAGCTTCCCTATTGCTGCTCTATTTCAAAGATTTCCCTGACCTAGCAAAGATGCAACTCCTTCATTCAACTTCATAGAAACTAATCTTTAGATCATAGGTCATAGCCTAGCAGTTGCATTGTTCTCAAGGTCACCTTTGAGTTGCTGTCGCAAGGCCTCCATCACCCAATAACATTTGGGCTAGGAGTGTGGCAGTTATTTTCTCTGCTGTAGTTCATTAACAGCAGCTCACAGTTTCCCTGCAAGGAAACACAATCTTCTAACAACAGTGTTAATGTTCACTGCACTTAAATGAGCAATAAGAAGATCCAGATGTGTAGTTTTATGCCTGGGTTTGGTTTCCTTTGGAAGGAAGTAGCTGGGTGTGTATTGGTATTGTAATATTTGCATTTATTCCAAATGCGCAAGTTGAGCATAGGTTAAGGCACAGTTTAAACAGCTGAAGTCCACTGTTCCCACATCAAATTTCTAGAGGGGTAGTTCCTCAAATTGCTATTTGCTGACAGGGCCAAGCTCAGAGTATAGGATGGCCTACAAATATTAAATTATGCTAGTTTCTTTAGCAAAACTATGTCTCATTACTTAGTGGAATCGTACCTTAAAAAGGTAAAGGGATCCCTGACCATTAGGTCCAGTCACGGACGACTCTAGGGTTGCGGCGCTCATCTCGCTTTATTGGCCGAGGGAGCCAGCGTACAGCTTCTGGGTCATGTGGCCAACATGACTAAGCCGCTTCTGGCGAACCAGAGCAGCGCATGGAAACTCCGTTTACCTTCCCACCGGAGCGGTACCTATTTATCTATTTGCACTTTGACGTACTTTCGAACTGCTAGGTTGGCAGGAGCAGGGACCGAGCAATGGGAGCTCACCCTGTTGCAGGGATTCGAACCGCCGACCTTCTGATCGGCAAGCCCTAGGCTCTGTGGTTTAACCCACAGCGCCACCCGCGTCCGGAATCGTACCTTAGATCCTACAATTGAAACCTAAAGCCAACAAATCTCTTAACTATATATATATATTTATTTTAGGGTCTGAAGTGCAGTAGACCACAGTTCTGGAAGCACAACAAGGATCATGGCAACCCAAGGTGTGTGTTTTGTGTAGTCATCAAGTTACTGATGGTTCATTGTGATTGTTTCAACTCTGATCTTGCTGGGTGTGGGCACAAATTCTCAAGACTTAGCAAATAACAGCTCTATGTGTCCAGGGAATTAAGGCTACATGGAGTTGGCCTGTTCTGGTAGTTTCACTGAATTCTGATTTTAGGTTTACTTTGAACAGAAAGTTACAGGTAGATAGCCGTGTTGGTCTGTCATAGTCAAAAGAAAATAAAAAAATTCCTTCCAGTAGCACCTTAGAGACCAACTAAGTTTGTTCTTGGTATGAGCTTTTGTGTGCATGCACACTTCTTCAGATAACAGAAAGGTATTTTTTGAACAGAAAGTGATAGAAAGTCATTTCAAGTACATGCCAGCTTCTGGGTGGTCTTGATACGACTCCAAAATCCCAATCTTTTCTCCCTGCCCAACAGACATTTAGTTAGCTTTTACTTAATAGGAAGAGCAATACTGTTCCGTAAATTAAATTTCAGGGGTTTTTTTGTTTCTAGAATTTAATGTGTTTGTAAAACAAAAATAATGAATGGCAAGAAGAGATCAGTACATATTTTAATGCTTCTGGATCATGGCCAGTAGGCATTAGATGGAAAACTTGAATTGTGGGGCTGCAGATAAAAGCTCATGTGAAGGAGTATGAAAGTATGAGCTTGAAGGGCTTGTTGAAACTAAAAAATATTTCACTATAGTGACGAAACAATAGTGGCGAAACAAACAGCAAGAAAGGGGTAATGCGAACTTCTCTTAAATGGGATTTCCTCGGCTAAGGCTCTTCCTTGTCTCCTAACCAATCACTCTTCTGGTGTGTGATACAGAGAAGAGCCTCTCCAGCAGGTCTTAAACGGGGGACTATATAAATGCGTAGTGTAGATAACTTGTATTTGTCCAAATCCAGGATTTTGCCAAATCCAGGATTTTGCCAAAATGATGTGTAATGTTGAAGCAAGCTCATTTTAAACATCTCTTGCAGCTGACTTGATGGAGTTGGACATGGCAATGGAGCCAGATAGAAAAGCAGCTGTCAGCCACTGGCAGCAACAATCATACCTGGATTCTGGTATCCACTCTGGTGCCACAACAACGGCTCCCTCTCTGAGTGGCAAGGGAAACCCTGAAGAGGAAGATGTTGATACCAACCAAGTTCTATATGAGTGGGAACAGGGGTTCTCTCAGTCCTTCACTCAGGAACAGGTTGCTGGTAAGTACAGTCTTATTACCTAAATAACTGCCTACTTCCTTGTCAGTCAAGTTGTTAAAAAATGCTTGCTCCTGTTCCAGATATTGATGGACAATATGCTATGACGAGAGCACAGAGGGTGCGTGCTGCCATGTTCCCAGAAACATTGGACGAAGGCATGCAGATCCCATCAACACAGTTTGATGCTGCTCACCCAACAAATGTGCAACGCCTGGCTGAACCATCCCAGATGTTAAAACATGCTGTGGTTAACTTGATAAACTACCAAGATGATGCAGAACTTGCAACTCGGGCCATCCCAGAACTGACCAAACTGTTGAACGATGAGGACCAGGTAATGTGCATGTTATTATTGGCATGTAAGTAATGAGTCTTTTTCTGTGAGCCCCACAAGGGACACTTGAGTTGGACTGTGCTGTTTCACATTGGAATTGTGCCCCCATCATTCATAGTTTTCCTGTGTTGAAAGTGTTTTAGTGACCTTATTATCATACCTTGAAAAGTTCATGAACATCAAAACAAGTAATTCTTTCAAATGCCTTTTGTAGGTGGTGGTGAACAAGGCTGCAGTTATGGTTCATCAGTTGTCCAAAAAAGAAGCCTCCCGTCATGCTATAATGCGCTCTCCTCAAATGGTTTCTGCCATTGTGCGTACTATGCAGAATACAAATGATGTGGAAACAGCCCGTTGTACTGCAGGTACACTACACAACCTCTCTCATCACCGTGAAGGCTTGCTGGCAATCTTCAAATCAGGAGGCATTCCTGCTCTTGTTAAGATGCTTGGGTATGTAGATCGTTGACATGACACATCTTTCCAACATCTGTCAGCCTTGGACTGGAGGTTTGCTAACCTAAACTTTCTTCATAGTTCTCCCGTGGATTCTGTGCTCTTCTACGCCATTACTACTCTGCATAATCTTCTCTTGCATCAAGAAGGCGCCAAAATGGCTGTTCGTCTAGCTGGTGGTTTGCAGAAAATGGTTGCCTTGCTCAACAAGACAAATGTTAAGTTTTTGGCCATCACAACAGACTGCCTGCAGATTCTTGCATATGGCAACCAAGAAAGCAAGGTAACTATCCAAACATTTTAAAGTGTTTTGAGTATGCAAAGGACAAATAGTACTGTATTTACTCGAATGGAATGCGCACCTTTTTTGGCCAAATTACGTTGCGAAAATTAGGGTGCGCATTAGATTTGATTGCAAGCTTGAAAAACGCCACTAGCATAGCAAATGCTTTTTTTGTTTCAAGGTTTTGAAAATTGAGATGCGCATTAGATTCGATGGTGCATTAGATTCGCATAAATATGGTAGTCTGGGAGCTCAGAAACACTAGCAGCAAACAGGAAGAAACACCTCCCATAGTTCTTTTAGTGACCAAGAATCCAATAAGTCTATGCAGGCAGGCAATGGCACAAATGTCAAAAGAGCCCACATGGCATAGTGGTTTGTGTTGGGCTGGGGAAACCCAGGTTCAAATTGCCACTCAGCCATCAAAAGCCCACTTGGTGACTGGCTGCATCTCCCAAGGGTCTTCTTTGTGAGGCACCCACAAAGAATGCCTTCTCTTTAGTAGTCTAACTGGTACATTCATTTTTATCATTTTGGTGTGAGGCCAAGATTCATTTGCTTGGGCGTTTTGAAGGTTTTACTGTTAGATGTGTTCTTCCATAGTTCTTTAATTTTAGCTGCCCCTATTCATGGATTTTTAAATTAAATTTATTGCAAGGTTGGTTGTCCCTCACCCTCGTATCTATATAGATGAAAGTCAGGTTATAAATATTTTAAATAGTTAACTAGGAGGAAAGGTAGGATATAAATGAAATGAGTAATTACTGCTTTATTTTTATTTTTTAAAAAACTTTTTGCAGCTTATCATTCTGGCCAGTGGTGGACCCCAGGCTCTAGTAAACATAATGAGGACCTACACCTATGAGAAACTACTGTGGACCACAAGTAGAGTGCTAAAGGTGCTGTCAGTCTGCTCTAGTAACAAACCGGCAATTGTAGAGGCTGGTAAGTATCTCTTTTATGGCAACACTATCACATCTTGTGTTGCCTCTGTGTCAAAGCTTATGGATATGGGAGGTGTTTCAAACCAATTGGAATGCTTCGGGTTTAGACAATTATTGCTAGATAGTACTTTTAATTAAAGTGCCGCATATAAGTAAAACAAAAGTTAGATGATGCCATGCCACTTTAAAATGGTTTCATTTCCCAACTACTGTATAATTGGAGACCTCATGACTTTCTAAACTGGTGGATGGGTTAATGTGTCTGAATCCTGAAGAGGTATTAAAATTAGAAGTACACTGTGATTCTGGCCACACGTGTGTGTGAGAGAGATAATGTGTCCTCATTCACTATGGCTTAAAGCTTAGCTCTGAAATGAAACATGGTTGTCAGAAGGGTTAGATGGTTCAAAAGTGAGGAAAATTCAGAACAGCAATCAGGCACATGTGTGGTACTTTTAAGTTAAAGACAATGTCCCATGTAAAGACTTGAGGTTCGAAGAAGGATACATGATGATGTGGAACCTAAAATACCTAACTGTTCTTTAGGTGGAATGCAGGCTTTGGGACTCCACCTTACAGATCCAAGCCAGCGGCTTGTTCAGAATTGTCTCTGGACTCTTAGAAATCTTTCGGATGCTGCAACTAAGCAGGTAAGGAACAAGAACTTAAAAGGTTATCACAAACACCAAAGCTATAAAGTGTTCCCAGGTGTCAAGCTAGGTTGATAAAAGTCACCATGATCAAACGGAGGAGCACGCATGAGCCTGAACCGTGCATGTTCATTGCAGTAAACCATGGGTTGAATGTTGCCTGGCCCCTGAATTATAGAGCCATTAGACTAGTATTGAGGTATAGGGATGCTATACTGATTAACCCAAGATAGTGGCATATTGCAACTGGGGGCATGGAAGAGATGGTCTAAGAAATAACAATGTTGTGTCCGGGTGAGGAATTCTTATGGCAGACTGAAATGAGTGAGGAATTTGAGGTGCCTGGCTTTCTTTCTCATTTTTAAAATGCTTTTATTTAAAATTCTATGCTGTCCTTTAATGAAGCATATTCCAGGCTAGTGTAAATAAAAAAAATATATTCTGCCTATGGATATGCAATTACTTCCCCAGGATTGTTTTAAATCAAATGTGGGGAAAATATAGAGACAGGTGAAGAGAGATGCTTTTTAATGATTGCACTGCTGATTCAGCTAATGCTCTTGCCTCATCCCATATTTTGGATGAGCTGTTCATGTTTCTATTTTTCAAAGTGTTAGTTCTACATGTTAAGCTCTTAAGGGTTCACTTATTTCCGCCTCAATTTTAGCCTTGGAGAGGTTTAGTTACATGCTAATGAGAATGTGGTAGGTGCAGCTGTGCTTTTTATTTCTACCCTTAGTTGGAGAACGAATTGCCATTGGGAAGAATGCTAGTCACCTCTGGGGAATCCTTTCACATTTAGTTGTGGGCTTGATCAAAAGGGCTTTTTCAGGCCTCCCATGGTTGTATAAGCAGATGCTACAGGAGGAAGAAAGTTCCTGGTAGTCAGTGTTGCTAGGGTGGATCTACCTTGGTCCTTTTCATTGTTGTGTAATTTGCTGAGAAGCCCTGTTAATCTGCTATCAGCCATCCCTTTAAATTTCCTATCTGGATTAATACAACCTACAGATAGGAAGGTGAGATAGTAAAAATAGCTCTTACAGAAAATTGGCATTAATAAAGAAGCTGGTGTTAATGCATGCTGTCTTCTTACAGGAAGGTATGGAGGGTCTACTGGGAACCCTTGTGCAGCTATTAGGGTCAGACGACATCAACGTTGTAACCTGTGCAGCTGGTATCCTGTCTAACCTTACTTGCAACAACTACAAGAATAAAATGATGGTGTGCCAAGTGGGTGGCATTGAGGCTCTTGTGCGTACAGTTCTCCGGGCTGGTGACAGGGAAGATATCACTGAGCCAGCTATCTGCGCTCTCCGTCACCTCACTAGTCGGCACCAAGAAGCTGAGATGGCACAGAATGCAGTGCGTCTCCATTATGGACTTCCGGTGGTGGTTAAACTCCTGCATCCGCCATCTCACTGGCCTCTTATCAAGGTAACAGAATTCAAAGTATAACCCTGTCTTCGGGGGTGGGAGAAGACGGAGGTTTGTGGGGATGGTGGGAATCCAAAACAATAGTTCCAGTTGGACTTCCAAATGCTGAAGCGAGGTTTTTGAGTGCCTTGCAGGATGTTTTAAACTTTCTAACGGCCTTCCTTGTAATTGCAGGCTACCGTTGGTCTGATCCGCAATCTTGCTCTCTGTCCAGCAAATCATGCTCCATTGCGTGAACAAGGTGCTATTCCAAGACTAGTCCAGCTGCTGGTTAGAGCACATCAAGACACCCAACGCCGTACGTCAATGGGCGGCACACAACAGCAGTTTGTGGTATGTGACTCTTAATGAAGAATGGCAGAAATAAGTGCAGCAGGATCTCCTTTGTCTAACCCAAGCATCAAATAATGCAACTACTTGTCTTGCTTTTCCTGCTATTGTGTTAAAATACTGTAGGCGGCTTACTGCTGAAGCTACTTCTGTAATGGCAGACAGGAAGAACTTAATGGTAGACGTCTGTAAGTGTTCACTAAACTTATTGCAGTACCTGCTATTCAGGGATACATTATTCCACTATAAAAGTGGCTTTAACTCTTTTATCTCTGCACTTGCAAAATTTGACTGCTCGCTGAAAAAACACTATAAATATGCCAATACAGACTAGGTATCAAAGGCATGTTTGATTTGTCAGGATTTCTGTAACTAATACCCGTGTAGTAATTCCCCCCCCCCCAATCCCTCACGTTTCTTGCGCAGGAGGGTGTTCGTATGGAAGAAATAGTTGAAGGCTGCACTGGAGCCCTTCATATCCTGGCTAGAGATGTCCACAATCGAATTGTAATTAGGGGTCTAAACACCATTCCACTATTTGTGCAGGTAGGTAAAGTTTCTGAGCAAGAAAATAATTGGAAGAGTTGTGATCTTATGGAAGAGTGTGGGAAACAATTTTTAGAAACTGCTCAGTTATTTTCTAGCTGCAGCCTTATCCGAGCACAGTATTGGCAGAGCTTTAGTCAATATACCATATATTTGCCTAGAAATAAAGAATTTGGCATTGTGTGCAGAATTTGGCTTCCTGAGACCTTTTTTAAAAAAGTTGAAAATGTGACGGTATGGTGCCTGAGAGTCTCTAAAACTGAGGAGGGTCTTACTACATCCATGTAGTAATGTGCCCACTGCCCAGAAAAATAGGGTCTGGATATTTACCTTTGCTCACTGTCAGGACCACCAGACTGGCTGTAATTTTCCAGAAAAAAATAAAGGAAGGCATCTGGTCCAATTAGTTGAGCTGTCAGTGGCCTTGGAACCCAGCTTGTACAAGACAACACATGTGCACTGAATTCATGATCTCATCCTCATTAGTGAAAGTTGAATTTCTCACCAGAAAGTAGTGTTTAGAGGCCTGCAGGAACCAAACTTTGGTCAAGGCCTAAGGAAGAGAGGTTTTTCTTGACAATGCTTGTAGTTTGTGCTCAAACAACATACCCTACAATGTCTGTCCCGCTTGATGTTTTCCTTCTAGCTGTTGTATTCCCCTATTGAGAACATCCAGAGAGTGGCTGCAGGTGTACTGTGTGAATTGGCTCAGGACAAAGAAGCAGCGGAGGCCATAGAAGCAGAGGGAGCGACAGCCCCACTGACGGAACTTCTTCATTCTAGGAATGAGGGTGTGGGTAAGTGAAGGAGGAGAGAATTGGGCTTGGTGGCTTTTGAATTCCTCTGCTAAAACTCCCTTCTCCTTGAACAGCGACATATGCAGCTGCAGTGTTGTTTAGGATGTCCGAAGATAAACCACAAGATTATAAGAAACGGCTTTCGGTCGAACTGACAAGCTCTCTCTTCAGGACTGAACCAATGGCTTGGAATGAGGTCAGTCAAACAGCTAGATACACAGCTAGCAGTATTCCTTTAATCATGGAGTTGAAAGGGACCCCGAGGGTCATCTAGCTCAACCCCTGCAATGCAAGAATCCTGTCCCTGGGTGGGCTCAAACCACCAACCTCCTGGTTAACAGCCAGATATGCTGACCCATGGCACCATATGCCCGCAAACAATAACATTAAGCTTGGACTTTTGTAGTGGGTTTCGGAGCAGTTTTCAGATAAATGCCATTAGTTGTGTTCCTAAACTGTTCTGTGGTGTGAGTGAGCCTTTGGATTCCTAAATGCTGTTTGGTGTTGCTAGATCACTTAATGGCAAATTAACGGAAACCATATAATGTTCCTATTAAACACCTGATTGTTGCATAGACTAGAAGAAGTCTCCCAATATTAAAGTTTCTACGGTATTAATGAGACTATTGCAGAAGAATCAGCCTTGGTATGGCAACTTGGTCTGCTTCATATGTGCTAGCTACATAGATAAATAGCTGGAGCTGACTGTTGTGTCCAAATAGCCAAATCAGTGCAAGCATTTATAACATTAAGTAACTCTTGGAACCAGTTCATAGATTATGGGTGCTTCTGGAATTAATTTCCTGCCTCTGCTGAGAGACTTAATTCTTTGCATATTCCCTACAGACTGCAGATCTGGGACTTGATATTGGTGCCCAAGGAGAACCTCTTGGCTATCGCCCAGATGGTATGTATCAAATGCAGTAAAACCAAATACACTCAAAATGCCTTTAATAAAGAACTGCAAACACATTAAGATGGTAGCATCTTAACTGAACCTTCGTTATTTGCTCTGTTCCATGGAACAATGCCACTCGAAACACATGTTGAGCAGCCTCTGTGTGAGAGCACCTCACCAAGTCACTCTAGATTAATTGCCTCATATTCAAATGCTACGAAAGTTCCCTGGTGTAAAGCATTTTTGTATATAAAAATGTGCTGGTTGTGTAAATGTAGACACATCTGTGTTTTATGGGCAGGTAAAAGCAAGCTATAAGCGTTTCTAGTTGCATATTTAAAAGTCTGCATTTCAGTTGTGTGCATTGTAATAGTATTGCTGTTCTGGGTTTTCAGCAGTATGCAGACTAATGGCTTGGCTGCAACTTGCTTATGCTTCTGATAGTAGCATGCTAATGACTTGCCATTTTGTCCATACAACTTCCAGGCTAGAAAATGTGACTTCAGTGTGGCTGGGTTATGGAATCTCACCCACTGATGTTTGGAGCTTCTGGTGCACCTAACATGTTAACATGCTTTTCCCCTCCTTCTCCCCTCTGCCATCCTTAACTTTCTTAGATCCTAGCTACCGTTCTTTCCACTCTGGAGGATACGGTCAGGATGCCTTGGGTATGGACCCAATGATGGAACATGACATGGGGGGCCACCACCCTGGTGCTGACTACCCAGTTGATGGGCTGCCAGATCTAGGACATGCCCAGGACCTTATGGATGGGCTGCCTCCAGGTGACAGTAATCAGTTGGCCTGGTTCGATACTGACCTGTAAATCGTCCTTTAGGTAAGAAGCTCCACCTACCTACCAATCTGAGAATTTGGCTGGCAGGGAGGGAACGGCTTTGGGTTGGTTCGTGTTGGTCATAGACGCGCGTTTCAAAATTGCAGTGTCTGCTTTCAACTTGACTCATGATACGGTCTGTCAGAGTGATTTACTTTGGTGTGTCATGATGCAGGCTTGATGCAGTTCTAACCTGAGTAACCATTCCTGTTGTTTAACCCTTATTTATTTTTTTCCTCCTACACAGCTGTATTGTCTGAATGATCTTGCATTGTGATTGGCCTGTAGAGTTGCTGAGAGGGCTCGAGGGGTGGGCTAGTATCTCAGAAAGTGCCTGACACACTAACCAAGCTGAGTTTCCTATGGGAACAACTGAAGTAAACTTTTTGTTCTGGTCCTTTTGGTCGAGGAGTAACAAATGGATTTGGAGAGTGACTCACGAAACGAAGAATGCACAAGAATGAATATCACAAGATGGAATTTATCAAACTCTAGCCTTGCTTGTTTAAAACTTTTTTTTAATTTTTAAATCTCTTGTAATGGTACTGACCTTGCTTGCTTTTAAAGTAGTTTTCTTTTTTGCAGTAACTGTAGGGTTTCTAAGTCTCTGTGTTTTTAAGTTATAGTGAACCTGCTACAGCAATTTCTGATTTTTAAGGATCGAGTAATGGTGTAGAACACTAATTCATAATCACTCTAATCGTATTCTGAAAAGTGTAACATTGTGTAGCCTTTTTGTATAAAAATTAGACAAATAGAAATGGTCCAATTAGTTTCCTTTTTAATATGCTTAAAATAAGCAGGTGGATCTATTTCATGTTTTTGATCAAAAACTTATCTGGAGATGTCTGGGTAGGGGCCAGTAAGAACTGTTGTATGGAACCTTGTATTGGACAGTTTACCAGTTGCCTTTTATCCAAAGTTATTGTAGCCTGCTGTGATACAGATGCTTCATGAGAACAGTTATACAAATGGTTCAAAATTAAAGTAAACTTTTAAATTCACATTGCTGTGTTATTTCAGTTATTCTCTATGAACAAAGTTTGGTGAAATGCAAAATGGTAGTGGCTAACTGCAGGAGTATTTATGCCCTAATGCTAGGGTGGGAGGTATGAACTTCATTTTTTGACATTTTCATGTAATACCATCTGATATCAGATTTGCAGTGTAGTCCTATGCCTTGGTAAATACCACGTGCTCCCTACTAGGTGTGTCCAGGATTATAGATGCATTACATGATCTTACCATTTCTCATCTCAGATAAAATGTAACTTTGAGAAGGTTTATAGATGCAGAAAGGTATTGGTAGAATCATAAAAAGCAACATTTCAGAAATTGCCACTTTGAAGAACTATTGGGATTGGCCATATTCCTCCGAGTACTTATTCCAGGTTTGTTGCAAAATCCAGAAAACATCCATCTAATACAGTATCTCTGGCAAGGGATACGGAGATGTGTCTTGTGATAGTTGCCTCAGGCAACTTCTGATTTTTAAAGGTCAAAAATAGCATATTGGATTCACTTTGTAACCAGTGAGTTTCTAATGTTTCCTTATGTATTGGCGAATTAGGAAACATCTCTCATTAATTTCATATATAAAAGCTTCAAATCCAATATAGAGACTGGGATAACAATACCTACTTAAAAGGCCTTCAGTAGGTGTGCCAAAAGGTCAGTAGACAGCGCCTCACCCACAGTTCCTCCCATCTTGAGCATAAATTTCCGGGGGGGACGGACTTTTAATTTGACTTGTGTTTGAGCAAAGATCATTGTGTAACATTACTAATGGAAACACATGCAGATTTAAAATTATAAAGGATTTGGCTTAACTGGTAGTGATGGTACATTGTTATGCTTCTAGGATATCTGTTGGGTGCCTACTTACTGTGCTACCAACACACCATTAACTTGCTTCATTTTCTAAATGGTTTGATTAAACGGTTGAAGTGAAGGGGAAATGTGTAGGCAGCAGGGCTCCTAGGTAAGCAGTTTTTTTTTAAAAAGCTATACCCATCTTCTAATACTCAAACTCCCCTCTACTATGACTAATGAAAACAAAGTTTGGAGCTAGGCAACTAACTGCAGGTGTGCATTATTCCTGTTCCTCCCCCACTTGCAACAGTCCCTTATATTTGGAACAGCAAAAGACACAAGACTCTCTTCACCATTCTCACATTTTGTGCTCTCAGCAGAAAGGTAGGAGAGCTAACACTGTTGTCTATGTGAGCATTTGGTGAGAAAAGATGGTTCTGCAATTAATGGGCTCATTATATTACACACATAAAACAAGGCTGAACCTAGATATAATTCAGAGCCATGGAAGCTGATTTCAGTTACCCATCACAGCCTTTATAAAAAAGACAAATGATAGTAATGAGAATTTTTATTTACGCTATTTCTAAAGCAACAACTGTCTTAGCTGAATGAGCCTTGATAGTGTTCAATTTTCTTGAGGATTTCATTTGCCAAGGAAGCAATCGCCATATCAGCGTGGAAGCTAAAGAAGAAGAGGGAAACCAGTTTAGCATCAAACAGCAAGAGGAATGACAGAGAACTAAGAGCAGGTTTAATTCCATATAGCATCTTGACCCACAGCTGCCACATCTGTTAAATAAATTTTCCTGCCTTTAAAAAGCTATTGTCCCTCTGCAAAATTGTTTCAGTGCTCTAAAATCTAGCCAGAATGGTTTGCTCTTTTCCTGGTGAGCTCATGTAGCACAACATGTTATGGTAGAGTTGAGGGAAAGCTGACTAGGCTAGATCATGTTCCTAAAGCTAACCAAATTTCATTTGAGATGTAAAAGTCTGCCCGTAGTTGCAACATTTACATTTAAACTATAATGCATACGTTTTTATGTAATACTATGTATGTTTGCATGCAAATGCTGTTTACCTATCAAACCGGTAACAATTTATTAATGAAGGTGTACCCTCTCAAAAGTTTGACTTTCTGCAAGTAATGAGCTGGACAGTGACAACCCAACAGGATCTTATTCCTCCACTACAGGAAAACAACTGAGATGCTTTGTAGAATACTGTATATAGGCCTCAACTAGAACATGGCAGCCTTCTATAAATGAAGCCCACAAGTGCTCTATTCTAAGCATAATATAGTTACAGCATTTGTCCTAGCAGCCTGGAGTGATTCTTATGTCAGTTGCAACACAGATCAACTGGCAGCTAACCCAGGGACGCGGGTGGCGCTGTGGGTTAAACCACAGAGTCTAGGGCTTGCCGATCAGAAGGTCAGCTGTTCGAAACTCCACGACTGGGTGAGCTCCCGGTGCTTGGTCCCTGCTCCTGCCCACCTAGCAGTTCGAAAGCATGTCAAAGTGCAAGTAGATCAATAGGTACCGCTGCAGCGTGAAGGTAAACGGCGTTTCCGTGCGCTGCTCTGGTTCGCCAGAAGCGGCTTTGTCATGCTGGCCACATGACCCGGAAGCTCTACGCCGTCTCCCTCGGCCAATAAAGCGAGATGAGCGCGCAACCCCAGAGTCAGTCACGACTGGACCTAATAGTCGGGTCCCTTTACCGTGACCTTTAACCCAGGGAAATTACCTGGTTCTCATGGAAGAGAAAAGAGAATTTGGGATGGGTTGGGGGAGAGAGAGCGCTGAAAGTTGGCAGCACCTGAGCAAAGAGGCATAAAATGCATGTAGGGTAGCAGGAAAAAAGACAGGGTGTGCCTACTGTGCCTCACTTAACGCTTTTGATACATCCATTTTCTGCTAGTTTTCCACATAAGTAACAATGACAACCCTCCCCTCCCCTGACCTAAAATTAAAAAGGCATCAAAAGTGGGATGAAACTGGTGTTTAGGGTAAGGATTAGGAGAAAGCATAGGTTTCTTCAGCAGCTCTGCCTGGACATCATCCCCTAAAACGTAAACATTCAATCAATTTACTTTGTACAAACCTAATATCCACATTATGTAATCTGCGGGCAACCCAGTCAGATGAATGCAGTACAAAAAATAAAATTAGATTATTATTATTAATGCTGGGATGCTACAACCCCCACAATGCCTAACCATTGGCAATAGTTTCTGGGACCGGTGGGAATTAAGAGTCCGACAGTTGCCCATCCCCTGACCTACATAATCCACACAAATTATGTAGTTTGAAAAAGTGTTGCCAATAATTTGAGTCAATAGCTAATCAGGTAATAGAGGAATGCAGGCAAATGGCTTAGCTGAAAAAGCAAGTCGGCTTAGATCAAAGTTGGGGTGCTGCCTGCTTTTTAGATGCATGGTCTTCAGGCATAAGCAGGAATCAAACCATACTTGCATAAGATTTTTAAAAACAGCAAGAGGCTAATTAACACCTCTAGAGCATAGATGAAGGGCACTATAAAAAAACAAGGGAAGAGACTGCAACCCAATGAACTACATGCATGCACATGCCGGGGGGGGGAGGGGGAGAGAGACAAGGCAGAAGGTTAAAAAGGTACCAAAAGCACTGCGAAAAGATTTGAACTGCCGATCTGTAGTAGAGACAGGTCAGAGCCCTGCTTATCTAAACCAAAGAGGTTTTGCTTCATAAGGGCTTGATACAGAATCCTTAAAAGCCAATGCTCATTGGAATTAAGTGCTCTTTTTGAAAAAAAATTATTGGCTACTTAGCCACAAGAGAAACTAGCATTACTAGTCATGGGGAAGCACAGCAGCCTCCTATCAGGAGGTGCAGCAACACAAGCATTCTAAGACACGTCTTGCTAGTTCATTGTGTACCAGATGAGCAATGCAACGGGGAATGACTCAAAGTGGTGCCAAGGCCACCAAGAAGTTCATGACAAAGCAGAGATTTTCTTTAATCAATGTATTAAATCTATATCTTGCCCTAAGGCAAACACAGAGGGTAACATGCTTTAAAGATGGGTAGAAACTATAAAGATGTTTTAATAATGAGGTGCCGTAAACTCGAGATTCTCATTTTACAGACAGGAAACGGGGGCAAGGAGAACGTGACACACCCAAGTCATGACTCCACTAAGATCTGAGCACATGTCCACTGCCAATACCCAATTAACTGAGCCATTTCTCTGTGAAAATCAAGAGAGTAAACATTTGGTTGAAACTAAGGGAAATGAGATAGGTACATAATGAGCTATGCCACAATTAGGTTATTAGGGTTAGGTGTTAGGGATGGAGGAGGAATCAATCTGAAACAGCTTCTGTCCAAGCCTGTTTATGTCCAAGCCACTTCCTGTTTCCTCCCCACAAATGGACAACAATTCCATAGTATAAAAATACAATATGGATAAAAGAGTCAAGGCCCACGTGTTAGTATATCACAGTTTCAGAAGTATTAGTATAAGTATTGGCATGGAGGTTTTCAGATAATATCCCTAATTAGAATCCACACACTTAATCTTCCGGAATATGTCATTCAGCTGGATCCTACGGCAACGACCCCGGCAGAATCAGACTTAGGTTTCCTCCCACAAGGAAGGGAACAATTAGCTCAGCTAACTTGGCTCCTGCTCTACTGTGGGCTCAGCAGCTGCCATGCCTTACTGCAGTAACACTGGCTGGCAGTAGCTACTGTGGCAAAGAGTGGCTGACTTAACTAGCAGCAGTCCTAAAAGCAAGCACTGGTGGTTGGCTGTTGTGTGCTGCCAGGAGGAGTTAGGGTTTAGCTGCTGTGGAATAAGACGCTGCTTGCATTAGCAGATCTGTATGACTGGGAACTATCAGCGGACATCCAGGTCTTCACATATTTACTTCGCAAGAAGACACACCATTCTGTGTATCTCAAAGGATTTAAAGACCCCCGACTGCCGTTGGTCTCAAAGAAGGCAAAGGCAGCATGCAGGACTCTCAGACTAGTGTGGGGGTATGCGGTGCAATGTTGGAAGGGAAAGAAAGGAAAGAAAATGTGCCACATAGCTCTGGTCTGCCACATCAGAGGATCCAAAGAAAAGTAGCTGAGAGAGAAAGCTAGAAAGCTTTGAATGAAAGGAATTTTGATGGTAGTATTGTGTAGGAGGGGGTGGGCTGGTAATACAAGAAGCTTGTAGTGCGGGAGGTGATTGCAGACAGATGAAAGGGGAGGAATGTACACACAGCCTGGAAATTCCAGAAAGCCTAAGGGGAACTCACCTGGCAGTCTGGGCCAATCTTTCTAGTGTGCGAACAAGCATTTCTCCATCATTCTTCAGGCTTTCAGAGTGCTTCTCATTTGAAGTTATCTGCAATCAAAAGAACAGCTATCAAAGGTTTAGAAAGACATTCTTCTCTGTCAGGTGCGGAGGAGAAACAACTTAGTTAAGTGGAACTCGGGATTAACAAGCCAAACAGCCAATTATCCTGGCACAATGGGAGAACAACCTTCTTCCTATTACTCCACCACAGTCATAGAAGCTATAGAATTCTCTGCCTCTTTGCAGATTTGCTGCTCTGACCACAGCTGAACCAGCAATGCTACTGGGAAGAGCAATATGACAGGAGAATTCAAACCTAAAATTCGTGTATGTCTTCAAGGCTGCATAAAGGTGGTTGGAGACCGGATGCAATTCCCAAAACAATAGCAACACAACATTTGCATATTGATGGTGGTGATGATGATAATAAATAGTGGTTGTTGTTGGCATCTGTCTGTCTCAAGAGACAATGGAGTGTGTCTCCAGTCAAACCACTGCATTAGCTGCCCAGAAGAAAAGATCCCCCTCTCTGCCTCGCTGATGTGGTGCAAAGGAAAGCAGAGGTGTTTGGCACCAGCTTGGCTGCAGGACTTGCCGAAAGGAGGCATCCAAGGCACCATCCAACCACCTTAGGGACTCCACTCTGGATTTATGTAGTGTTTACTCCTTAGCCTTTTCTTAATATGCCTCCTCCTCCTCATTTCTATCCTGCCTTTTCCCCTGATAGGCACTTAATCCAACACACAACTGCTTGCATTAATTAGCCGCTTTATTTCACAAAAGTGACCCAAAGCAGCTTATAAAAATAGGGCCCCCCTTCCCCCACTCCCAGAAAGGAAAACACAAATAAGGAACTACAAAATAACTTGTGGTATCTTCAAGACTAACAAATTTACTTTGATATATGCTTCACATGGACTACGAAAAAAGCTTTCAGCCTGTAGAGCTTCACAACTGAGCAAAACACACACCTGTGCTCCCCGCTGCCAACCGCTAAATGGAAATAAAATACTCTGAGCCTGTATAGTTTCATATTTTAAACTCCGTGATCATTGTTTTTGCTCACCAATTCTCAGCCTAACCTACCTCACGTGCCTATTGTGAAGATGCAGAGGAAGGCATGAAATGGCTACAGAAGAGGACTGACTTGTTGCATCTCTGTATTACAAAGGGCCGTGTTTTTCTGCCTGCCCCCCTGCAAATTACTACAGCTCTAAGGCTTCAACAAATCCCCATGTGGCCTAACTGATGCATGTTTAAGATGCCTAAGTCCAGGGCTTTTTTTCCAGCTGGAACCCACCAGAACTCAGTTCCGACACCTCTCTGGTGGCTGCCATTGCCGTTATAAAAGAGAGGTGTTCACGGTGAGTTCAGGGACCTCTTTTTCTAGAGAAAGTCCCACAGGGATTGATACCTAAGAGAAGGTATCTTAGTCCTGCAGTCATTGGAGATAGGATACCACAGAAAAAGAGGGGAAAACAGCAGCTCTTTAGGATCACAGGGATCCCTATAGCCTGGTGTTCAAACCTGTCAAAATGGCCAAGAAAAACCTATGGGAAATTAAACTTCAGGGCACAATTTTGATGGTGGGAAAATGTTAGAAGATGTCAACATCTCATGCCATTAAAATGAATGAGGGATGAGCAGAAAGTTGGGACTGGTGATTGCTGACCTGCAAATCTTGTACATCAGTTGAGGGGGTTGCATATTCCTTTTATTTCTTAATATGTTATGTGTTTTTATATTGTAAACCACCTTGTGATCCTCGGATGAAGGGCAGTATAGAAATTTAGTAACTAAAATAAAAAATTGAGTCTACGTTATTAAAGTGTTACAGTGATGTGATTGTTTCAATGTGCTTAGGAAGTAAATCACATTACCTGAAAGCGTACTTAGCAACTTTCACTGTGATCAACAAACTGACAAAAAAAGCCAGCCCCTTTTCATAGTCCAGAGAAGCTTCCCCAAATTACACTGGCGAGTTGTCAAAAAATGAATAGTATTATTAATGGAAAGCAAAGCAAACACACACACTTCACCTTGAATTGAATTGTAACACATAGTGGAGCTTCTACATGCATGAAGGTATACTTCTTCCACACAATGCACATCTGTGTTAGTGTATCTACTGCGCACAAATGCTCTCTCTCAATAGTGCACTTCAATAAGGCATCTACATCATATGTATGAGTACCCTGTGTGCATTGGATCTGTTGTGAATACAAGCACAGAATTATGAGAGTTCTTTGAGAGTGTCAACAAGCAAAGAGATACGAGGTGATCCAGATGGCATTGCATACTTAGGTTTTCAGAAGGTTTTTGACAAAGTACCACACCAGACACCTGAATAAGCTTAGCACTCATGGAATAAAATGATAGGTCCACTTATGGATCAGTAATTGGTTAAAAGACAGGAAGCAGAGATCAGGAATAAATAGACAGTTCTGCAGATGTAGAGATGTATAAAATGGAGTTCTCAGTGTCATACATGATCTAGAGCAGGGGTGTCAAACTCCGGCCCTCCAGATGTTTTGAGACTACAATTCCCATCATCCCTGACCACTGGTCCTGTTAGCTAGGGCTGATGGGAATTGTAGTTCCAAAACATCTGGAGGGCCGGAGTTTGACACCCCTGATCTAGAGTTAGGGTAAGAGCGAGGCAGCCAAGTTTGCAGATGATACCAAGTTGCCCAGGATAGTTAAAACAAAAAGGGGTTGCAAAGAGCTTAAAAGCATCTCTCCAAACTGAATGGATGGGCAGTAAAGTGGCAAATGCAATTCAGTGTAAGCAAGTGGAGTTATAGTGGATACTCAGTGAAGATGTTGACTGTGTGTGGCAGCTGTGAAAAAGGTGAATTCCATGTTAGGGATCATTAGGAAAAGGATTGAAAATAAAACTGATCTCATAATGCCATTATACATGGTATACATTATTCACATGGTAGGGACGCGGGTGGCGCTGTGGTCTAAACCACTGAGCCTAGGGCTTGCCGATCGGAAGGTCGGCGGTTCGAATCCCCGCAACGGTGTGAGCTTCTGTTGTTCAGTCCCAGCTCCTGCCAACCTAGCAGTTCGAAAGCATGTCAAAGTGCAAGTAGATAAATAGGTACTGCTCCGGCGGGAAGGTAAATGGTTACATGCACTGCTCTGGTTCACCAGAAGCGGCTTAGTCATGCTGGCCACATGACCTGGAAAAACTGTCTGTGGACAAACGTTGGCTCCCTCGGCCAGTAAAGCGAGATGAGCACCGCTACTCCAGAGTCGTTTGCGACTGGACTTAACTGTCAGGGGTCCCTTTACCTTTATTCACATGGAACATTGCAAACAGGTTTAGTTGCCTCACCTTACAAAGGATGTTGTAGTGATGAAAAGGGTTCAGGAAAGGGCAACCAAAATGACGGAGCGACTCCACTACGAAGAAAGGCTACAACATTTTGGCCTTTTTAGTTCAGCAAAAAGGTGAGTAAGAAGAAACATGGTACAGGTGTAATGTAATATAAAAGTGATTATAAATGTTTTTCTCCCTCATTCGTAACACTAGAAGAACTCAGGGATATTAAATGAAACTGAATGTTGGAACGTTCAGGACAAAGAAAAGGAAGTCCTGTACATAGCACATATTTAACGGAAATCATTCCCTTAAGAGGTAGTGATGGCCATCAGCCTGGGTGGCTTCAGAAGAGGATTAGATAAATTCAGGAGAGATAAGGCTACCAATGGCTACTAGCTACAATGGCTAGGTTCTATCTTTACTACCAGAGGCAGTAGACCAGTTTTAATACCAGTTGCTGGAAATCACAGGTGGGGAAAGTGTTGTTGCACTGAGGACCTGCTTTTGGGCTTCCCATAGGCATCTGGTTGGCCAAACTGTGAGAACTGCATACTGGACTAGGTATGTTATTAAGCAGCCTCTGGGTCTATCTTATGTTCTGCTTGGTTTTCAGATGAAAGCATCTGTTAATTATGTGCCTCAACAAGTATTTCATTTGTGCATATTCTCTTACACTTCATATATAACTTGTAACATCATCTCACCGGTTCAGCTGGAAAGGATTCTAAGACTTTCCCCTAACTTATATCAAGTTATTGTTATGAGGAATAAGCACATGTTGAACTCTTTACAATCACTAACTCTTCCCTTAATTAAATACTTAATTAAATCTTGATGTAGCGTGCATTCATTGCAACTGAATAAGAAATCCAAAACAACTTTTCTTTATGAAGCCAATAAAATGCATTGCAGCTTCCTGGTTAATACAATTAAACAAAGATGAGTTATAAAGAACATCATTGATATGTAAATATCCAAGTTCCTCAAATATAGCATAAATGTGCAGGTGAAACAGCATTTTAGTAAGAAATTACATTTCACATACAATGAAGAAGAAAAAGCAATTCATGAACAGATCTATGCTATTGTTCTTCTAATCCGTGTGGAGTCAGAAGGTCTATTTACGGTACATGGCAGTTTTTGACTGAGTTAATTATTAGAACAAGATTAAGAAATAGTAATCCATATTTTCTAGTTTAAAAAGGAAGAAGAGGGTCTCGGCTTCTCAAGGTTTATGTGTTCATAGTACTGAATTAGTTCCCTCCCCCACACAACTTGCAGTTTTCAATTTACAAGAACTTTCAAAATCAATTAACCTGAAGAATGAATTACTTTAATGCTTTTGAAAGGGATGGTTTCCTCCTCTCCTGCCCCACTGCAACTTCAATTAAGTTGGAAGTTTGCTGCCTGGTTTGGAAAACTCTTTGCTACTTGCAAGCTGCTACAAAAGATGCAAAACAGGAGCTTTTTCAACAAAGAGCTTATAGTTTTGCTTGGTCCAGATGCAACTGTAGCCCCCCTTTTAACTGCACTTTAGAGCAATTGTGCAACTGAATAACAATGTCATGTGGAATTAGATGGACTTAACTACTCTCAGGGATAATGACCATTTCCCACAGACCACTGAAGTCAGATTACACACACATGCAAATGCAGATAAGCACGTCCATTATTTTACACATTCCTTGGATTTATTTAATTATGGCATATATACCCCACCCTTTAGACAAAAAGGCTGTCAAAGCAGCTTGTGTTATTTTTTAATATGGACATCCTAAAAAGCTGAGTTAACTTTTTCTTTGAAAATTGAGGCCACTTTCTCAAGTGTTTTCAAAGTCCACACATTTCTGTGATTGTAACATACAAATTCTTATGTGCTCTCTTTTGTATTCTTAACAGGATCACACATTTTTAATGGATCACAGTATCGTTTACTGTGACTATGTGAATATACAGTGGTACCTCATTTTTCGAATATCTAGGAAGCTGAACATTTAGGTTTTCGAACACTGAAAACCCGAAAGTAATTGCTTCCGTTTTCGAATGCGCCTTTGAAGTCAAACAGCTTCCGCTGTGTGTTTTTCAATTTTCTCCATTGACTTTGCCAACCGCCCTTTGCGCCTCGGTTGTTGAACGGTTTGGAAGTCGAACGGTCTTCCGGAAACTGAGGTACCACTGTACAATGCTCCTGTACATACTCCTCAGTCCACAAGTGAAGCAATCACATCCAGAATGTGGAATAATGTGGAACCTAATTTCCAGTAATAAGGAAGGCAACCATTTTCTTATTAAGCATTTTGGTTTCTCTTTGGATGTACACCCAACAAAAAAATAAGACTTGCACATCCAAAACCAGGATCTGATTTCTTTCCGCAGGCCTGTAAGACAGAGCTGTTCCGCCTGGCCTTTGGCTTGGAATCAATTTGATCCCCTCCCCCCTCTTTCCCTTTTTTCCCCTCCTGAGATGGAACTCCTATTTGGGGACTTCCCTGGCATTTTTCTGGCCCATGTAGGACCAATCTGGATAGTCGGCCTTGGTTCCTTCCCCAAATAGTTTTGATTTGAGTTTCCACTGAAATGAGGCTGCACTTTAATGTTGTTTTTAATCTTGTTTTTAAGTTGTATTTTAATCAATTGTTTTTATATTTGGCGTTAGCCGCCCTGAGCCTGGTTTTGGCTGGGGAGGGCGGGGTATAAATAAAATTTATTATTATTATTATTAAAACCGTCACGAAAGCACTCAAACCTACATCAGGCTTCCATTTGCAGATGTAACAAAAGGTACCAGGTTTAAGTCAAGGCTCAACTTAAACCTGTTTTCAAAGCCAGAGTTCAGGAATCATAAAGAAGTGTCTCACAAACATGTCCAAAGTGTCTTTCCTTCACTAATAAATATCAGAAACTGAGCCCCCTCTGAACATCTGTCTGTCATGGTCAGACAGGATAAATAATATCAAAATTTAAAATCAGTTTGTGTGGTTTGTGGGCAGGTTTGAGTCTCAGTGTGAAGTTCTACCTCCTTGCCCTCAGGAAATACTTCATATGCAACATGTTGTATGGAGAGGCAAATATACAAATGCAGTCTGTTTATGGCAAGAAGAAAGCAAGTTAGACAAGTTCAGTTGAGACTGCCAGTTGTTGACTCATACAAACAAGCCTGGGCAATGACAACGGGCCATTTAAACCTGAACCATGTACTTAAAAAGCCAGAGTATTCCAGGTGTTCTTTGGCATATATCATTATAGATGTGTATTCTCAGACAGATTATGGAGATTTGTAACATACAGATCTCAACAAAGACATGTTAGAACAAGCAGATCATCTTCAGCAAGGAAAAGAAAAGAATCAAAGCCTAAATAGAAGAGCTCACATTTCAAACACTGAACTTATTTTCTCTTATTTATGAGAGGACTTATCTTTTTAGGAGTTCAAAGTAATTTGCACTTGTAACTTGGCAAGGCGTGCACTGCCTGAAAGCGGCTCCTTCGAAAATCTCCTTTGAGAATTTCATTTGACCTCAGGGTCTACTGTGTGTTCTTCATTTGGAATGTATTTTATATTGATAGAGGAGTAAAAATAAATAAATCACTATACATTAAATAATTCCATATTTTCAGTGGGCTAAATAATCAAAGGGTTGTGATACTTGAGTGTATGCATACATTTATATATACATACATAATGCATAAATACACACACACAGGAACCAGAGTATGGTGGTGAATTGTGCAAAGCAGGACTGGAGAGACCAGAGCTCAAATTCCCACTCAATGATGAAGCTTGCTGGGTGATCTTGGGCCAGACACCTTCTCTTAGCCTAACCTATCTCATAGGATTGGAGGAATATGTGAGCATGTGTATCATGTACATCATTCTGAACACCTTGGAGGAAGGGTGTGAGTAAAAAAAAAGTATCTCCTCTCTTCTCTCTCACAGACACACTTTTTAAGAGAAATGCTTTCAAAATGGAAATACCAGAAGTTCACTCTTTTTATAAATGAAAACTCACTCTTTTTCCCTTTAGAGAGAAAATACAACAACAGCTATTATCCATTCTTGACACACACTAATAGAGAAATTATATTAGAAATGTTCAAGGTTAATACTGTTGATAAGGGATGTCAGTGATACTATGTATGTTTGCATAAAATATTATACTGTATGCCTCTTTTAATTATAACTGTGCTCAAAGTATATTAGAATGCAATATTGCAATGTATTATACTGTCAATTCCTTATAAAAGAAGTCCAAACATTGACTTCACCAAAATCTCAAGACTGTCTCACTAGCTTAAAGAATGTCAATCTCCAAAGTTCCCAATATCTTCCTCCAAACAGCATTATTGTGAGCTTTTCCTTTTGGCGCCAATCCCAAGACTAGAAATTCCTACCAAAGTGTTCCTGATGGTGACATTTGTTGAAACAGAGATGGGAGAGGCGAGTGCAACTCTGCTCATTCTCTTTGACCTCTTTGATTGAAGCATTTCTATTTTGAGCTTCCCAGGAAGTTTCAAAAGTCCAGTTCCACATGTGGACCAGCATCAAAGCCACAAAGAAGAAATAGTTGTTTAAGGGTTAAGGCTTCATGTGTCAGGCAATGAGGCATTCTAGTGTGACAACAACGTAGGCAATTATGGCCACAACATTTGATAATATGAGATGCCATGATGTGATAACTGGAAAGTGTTGACTTCTGCAGAATAAATATGCAAGCCACAGATTTGACAGAGATGAAGAAATTGCTTGATTGTGTAAGGAACCGCATTCCCAACGGCTGTGCAGTTCTGGTTGCCACACCTAAAAAAGCATTATTGTAAAGCTGGAAAAGGTGCAAAAAAAGGGCTGGAACAACTCATCCATGGAGAAACTACACATTAGAGTGAGATTATTAGTTTAGAGAGAAGGTATGTAAGGGGTGTGTGGGTTAAGACAGAGATTATAAAACTATGCATGGCAGGAGGAAATAAAAGATTTTCTTCCTTGATCATAAAATTAGAACCTGATATCATCCAACAAAGCTGCATGTTGGAAGATTCAGGACAGACAAAAACGGGACACAAAGTACAGTGAAACTATGGTATTTGCTATCACAGATTGTTAAGATGGTCATCAACTTGTACAGGTTTAAAAGTGGCTTAGAAGATAAGGCTATCAATAGCTGTGTACTACCTCCAGTATCAGAGGTGGTATTCCTCTGGATATCAGTTGCTAAACAGCACAAGTGGGGAGAGTACTGTTGTACTCAAGATCTGCTTGTGGGGATCCCACAGCCATCTGGTTGGCATGAGAACAGGATGCTGGACTAGACGGGCTTTTATTCTGAACCAGCAGGGCTCTTTTTATATTATTGTCTAAGAACATTATGAAAACATAATGGTCTCCAAGAATGTACTTCAACAGGATTTTTTTCAAACACTATGTCTCTCCAGCAGTCAGATTTTCAAATATGAATTCAAATATAGCTTATAGTAAAATCATTATGACAGTAGACAGACAGTAAACAAGATGGGAGAAGAAGAGGAACAGAACTTTTATGACGTCCATAGTCCTTCTAGACTTACTGAAAATATATTTTGTGACATTAGCATTCATCAGTGTGTCATAAAAAACCACAATTCTCACATTTATACACATTCACACACACAGGAAGTTGCCTTATACCAAGTCAAGACATTGGTGTATCAAGATCAGCACTGATATCAGCTCTCCAGTTTCAGCCAGGGCTTTCTGAGATTGCCAGAGATGCCAGGCATTGAAACTAGGAACATCTGCAAGCATAACACTTGCTCTACCACTGAGATGCATCTCTTCACAAACATACACACACTTCAACTACTGGAATTTAAAATTTGATTTCCTCATGAAATTACAGGTGGAACCATAGCTGTCAACCCTCCCTTTTTTGGCGGGAAACTCCCTTATTCCAATGCCGTTTCCCGCTGCTATCCCGGATTGTTGATATCCCTCAAATTTCCCGGATTTCAAAGGAGGCAGCTCCTCTCCCTCCCTGCCGGCCAGGGAGGCTCCTCAGCTGCGTTGCTCAGCTGCCAATAAGGAGTCCGAGGCTGACTGGGGGTGGAGCTTGCATGCCTTGTGCAGCCAGACCCTCACGCCCAACCAGCCAGCCTGCCTGCCTGCCGTCTACGTGCTCGCTCTTTCGCTCACCCGTTTGCCCGCAGCCTCTGGAGCGCAGGGTGGCGAGGCTACTTGGAGCTACAGGGTGGCGAGACCACCTCTTCCACCACCTCACAATCATACTCTATCCCATCATCACTCTTCTGCCAACTCCCTCAACAGGAACTCCCTAACTAATCGACGGAACCAGATCCATGCACCAGCTCCTGCACCGAATGATCTAGCCACCACTCCTGAATCTGTTCAGTTACAGGACAGCTGGGTGCTTAATAGCAATGTGCCACTTGAGACCAGGCATTTCTTGTTCAAGACATCTTCTGGCACAACTCCTCTATTCAGCAGTTCTTCCCCCGGATACCCTTTGACCTAAGGAACAGTTTACACACCACCTCCCAGACTGCTACCAAGAAATACTTTTTCCAGAAATGCATTCAAGCTGAAAAAGCCTTCTAAGTACTGTAGCTGGAAATGTGCTGCTTTATCAGCGATTGCTGCTACAATCTTGCTCGCCATCCTGCTGGCCTATTTCATAGCAATGCATATGCTTGGGCTAAACTGGCAGCTACAACCAGCAGATGGGCACACCTTTAACAAGAGGCTACTTGGTGCCATTGCACTGCCCTTGCGGCATCCCTTATTTTCAAAGCCGAAAGTTAGGAAAAAACCCCTTATTTTCAAATCTGAAAGTTGACAGCTATGGGTGGAACAGTCTGTGCACTATGTACTAAACATGTTATGAAAAACAAAACTAAGTTAGCAGTAATATTGTTATTAATAATACAATGTTATACTTTTAATGCTAGAATGTACTGCTATTACTGTATGGGTTGGAAAGAAAACCACTAAGGTTATTAATGATCAAACATGCAAGTACCAAACCCCAGTAAATGAGTATTCACACATCAGTCATTTTTTTATCATTATAATCCGTATGCCAAGGAAACTAGATTTATAAATGACTAAGCATTATGTTGAGCTCTAATCTCCCAATTTCTAAAGAAAAGCTGAAGGAGGCAGTAATACTATGTACACAGATGGTGCTATGTAAATAATGAATAGAAGTGCCTTGGTACACTCAGATTGTCTTAGGCCTTGCAGGGAAGGAAAAACAAAGCAATGCAAAGTACTGAAATACCCAATCCAAGCTGTGACATCAGAAGAGTTGCATTGGAAAATATTTTATGTGAATTGTGCTATTTAGCGATAGGTGGCAAACACCATAAAGGATGAAACAGATATGTGCATTTATTAATAAGGAATGGATAGGGGAGGTCCAACCAAGGTCAGGGAATACAACCATCGAATCCCTGGCATGTGTCAATGGCACATTTACATAGTGCCACATATGCAGCAATTTTGTCTTCAGTGCAGTGGATAAAAGGTTTGGAATACAAATCCATCTCTCTCTCTATCTATATATATAGTGTGTGCATAAATATGTAGACTCTGCTGCCACGCATCCTACTTCCCCCCACCCCCAAACTTTATCCCAGTTTCAATCGGTGACTGACAACAGCAAATGTGTACAAAGGAAATTGAGTTTCTATGCTTGTATCCACCCCAGTTCTGGAAAGATATGTGCGTAGGGGTCTACAAATTCCTGCAGCTGTCCCCAACATAATGCCTATTTGCTACTCTCTTGAATCATTATTTCAAGACACAAGCAATTGTTAACCACATATTTTAATTGCTGCAACTGTAGAAACAAAGAAAACATGAATATTAAATTAAAGGATGTACAACAGCAACTCTTCTAATGATGAGAAACAACACTGCTCACTTCTTTCCCATTTATCTATATACGGAATGGAGAATCTGTGGCCTTCCAGATGTTGTTGGACTACAACAATTGGTAACTTCAAGACTCCATTATTGTAAGGTGCTCTATTTGAGGCTCATGAAAAAGGCTGTAGCAAGACAGCTGATGGGAAGAGACTATGGCCAGCACATCGTAACTCTGGTGCTTGAAAGTTTGCACTGGTTGCTCATATACTATCAGGTCAGGTTCAAGGTTCTTGTATTAATTTACAAGGCCCGTAACAACTTGGGTCCAGGATGTATCTAGGACTACCTAATCGCTTATATTCCTGCTCGATTGTTGAAGTCTTTGGGGAAGTCACTGTTAGTAGTCCTGCATGGCTCTCATTCACTAGGAGCAAAGCAGCATCTAATGCCCCTTACATCACAGAGAAGTCTCTGCTAGGCCTGTTAAAGGGGAAGCTTCTACTTATCTTTGCAAAAGGGCCCCTTCTCCTTCCAGTGCAGTGCCATTCATAAGTCTTAGGTATGGCTTAGAGGCTTAGGAAGCAGGAAAACGTATTCCTTTTATATTTTCTAAACTGAAAAAATGGCTCTCTTTGTCCTCTCCATCACAGAATTGGAGAATCCTCCACCAGTGCTTCTCTGGATAACAAAAATACTGTGTTTTTGCAACTCTCCCCTTAGAAATTTCAACAGTCTGTTCAAAATTATTTTGGCTTCTCAAAAATTCTTCATATGCAGGGGCGGATTGTCCTGCTTTGTTGCCTCAATGCCACTGGACATATGCTGCACCAGCATAGATTATCTGATGTAAGGAGGAATTAACTAGTCAAAATCACTTCAGCCACCATAATACAAGTAACTTGCAACTTATGCGCATTTGACTCATGTGCATTCAGCTTTATGCACTTGCAAAAAAAAAAACTGAAAATTGAAAAGGGAAAGAAAGGGGACGGGGTTCTAGCAAAAATAACTTTGGTAATCCCACCTGCCATTGAACCCAATGTGTTTTGACTATATGTGATTTTGGCTTTACACACTGTCCCCAAGGCGCAACATTACACCCAAAAGTTCTCTGAAACTGGCATTTACTAATTTAAGTCTGTTCTTATTAAAATAGGCATATGACAAAATCCTGGTTCCATTTTCTATCACTAGCGCTTCTAAGACCAGGCCCTTGCTAATCCTATCACATATCAAATATTAATGGTGTAATATACATATAGGGACGCGGGTGGCGCTGTGGGTTAAACCACAGAGCCTAGGGCTTGCCGATCAGAAGGTTGGTGGTTCGAATCCCCGCAACAGGGTGAGCTCCCGTTGTTCGGTCCCAGCTCCTGCCCACCTAGCAGTTTGAAAGCCCGTCACAGTGCAAGTAGATAAATAGGTACCACTCCGGTGGGAAGGTAAACGGTGTTTCCGTGTGCTGCTCTGGTTCGCCAGAAGCGGCTTAGCCATGCTGGCCACATGACCTGGAAGCTGTCTGCGGACAAACACCGGCTGCCTCAGCCTATAGAGCGAGATGAGCGCGCAACCCCAGAGTTGTCCGCGACTGGACCTAATGGTCAGGGGTACCTTTACCTTTATACATATAATATCAGCATTGAATACATAGTTACCTATTGGCAAACTGAACATAGGACATAGTTAAAATTGATGACTCTTGACTTTCACTCAAATTTCACCTATATTATTAAAGAAAGCCTCTGAACAAGCATCTGAAGAAGTGTGCATGCACACGAAAGCTCATACCAAGAACAAACTTAGTTGGTCTCTAAGGTGCTACTGGAAGGAATTTTTTTTATTTTATTTTGTTTTGACTATGACAGACCAACACGGCTATCTACCTTTAATCTGAACAAGCAGTTAGTAATAGCATTGGGTTTTTTAAAAATGTTCAAAAGCTTAATATAATCTAAATAATTTACTGTCTTGTTTTTAATAGGCATTTCTAGAGATATATATCATCTCCCTCTCCCCTCCCCCCAAGTCTGTGATCCTTCTTCATGGAATTAAGATACCTGAAAGTACCTTTCTGTCAGGTTAGAAATAATCTTTCACATTAAAGAATAATTTTGTAAAAACAATTTGAAGTATTAACATCAATCAAATTTGGCTACGAGTTCAATTTTTGAAGGCTTTAGTCCCCTACATGAAATTTGGATTATTCTCTGGCAAACTATCAGACGTGTGAAAACAACATCTAAAATTACTAGTTCCTTTTAAAAAAATACTTTCATGATCAAAGCTCACTTGAATTTATTGAAGAACCGAGTAGCAGCAGGAAAAGTCTCATCATGTCAGAGATGAAGTAAAAGCCAGGTGTTTAAGGAACAGCTGATACTAGATTCTTCTTTCCGCCCCCGTCCAGGTGCATCAGGGATATGGGCTCTTTCTTACACCTTCAAATGATGGATCTATATCCAGTTCAAGGGCTATTACTGGTACACCAGATCATAGAATCATAGAATCTTAGAGTTGGAAGTGACACCAAGGGTCATCTAGTCCAACCCCCTGCAATGCAGGAATCTCAGCTAAAGCATCCAAGACAGATGGCCATCCAACCTCTGTTTAAAAACCTCCAAGGAAGGAGAGTCCACCGCCTCTCGTGGGAGTCTGTTCCACTCTGAACAGCTCTTACTGTCAGAAAGTCTTTTCCTGATGTTTAGTCAGAATCCCCTTTCGCGCAACGTAAAGCCATTGGCTCGAGTCCTACCCTCCAGAGCAGGAGAAAAATAAGCATGCTCCCTCCTCCATGTGACTGCCCTTAAGATACTTGAAGGTAGCCATCATGTCTCCTCTCAGTCTCCTCTTTTCCAGGCTAAACATACTCAGCTCCTTCAAGTGTTCCTCATAGGACTTATGCACACATAGCCATCCTGGTCACTCTTCTCTAGACTTGTTATAATTTGTCAGTGTCCTCCTTCAAATGTGGTACCCAGAATTGTGCACAGTATCCCAGATGCAGACTGAATAGCAAATATTACTTTTTGTGATCTGGACTGTGTTTCTGTTAACAGCATTAGCTTTTTTAAGCAGTAGCATCCCACTGCTGACCCATGTAACCAAGACACCTAAACCTAGTTTTTGAAGGGCAGGAGAAATATGTGTGTGTGTGTGTGTGTGTGTGTGTGTGTGTGTGTGTCTGTATATGTATATAGAATAATAATTCAAGTATTCATGCTAATAAGATATTATTCCTACTTCCAGGAAGTAATCATGTAAAGGAGTCTATTACTTTGTGAGGGCTTCCATAATATAAAAAATAATTTCCACCATATGGAAGAAATTTGCCTGTGCTGATGTTGGAAGAAATTTATGAACATTTTTAGTTTTCCAGCTGCTATTGATTCACACTTATATTAAAAGACTCCTTTTGTCAGGGAACTTGGGGTGGGTATTTTTTCGTGGGGCAAAGGGGATGGGATGCTATTAAATAACATCAGTTTTTAATTTTTTTAAAAAGCCCTACAAGTCCCACCTGGGAACTCTGGTTGATGACTGTTATAAAAGTCTACTAAATAAATAAAATACATTTGGGTGAGATTTTGTCGGCTCCTGATGCTGAGCACATGGAATGGCATGGAACAAGACCTGCTATAAAGTGACTACATTTTGGGAATTCATCAATACTGCTCAGAGTTTAATCTGGAAGTGAAGTCCATGTAAAGGACAGTACTCATGTGGTCCGCTTGAAAAGGAAAATTGCAGAAGTTATAAACAGAAGATAACCACAGTATACAATAGTAGCAGAGGGAGGAAAGGAATGTTGCTTGTTATCAGGTGGGCTAAAACTTGGCTGCTCTGAGCTAAGGCATACTTCAAATCATGGAGTTTAAACCTCACTAATAAGGATGCAGAACTGCTATTCACCAATCTGGGCACTGGATTTTGGCAAGCAATGAAGAGATCTAGAAGCACCTGGTGATTTGGTGGTCCGGTTTACATGACACAGTAAGCCAAATTATGATTCACTAGGACTATGCAAAGGTACGAGCTCCCAGAAAGGAGCTTGCAGCTCCTTTGATCCTCCTTTGTGTCAATAACCTAATGCACCTTAATTTAGCAACTGTGACCTTCATGAAACATTTCCCACTGATACACACCTATTATCTGCCCTGAGGGAGGACTCCGTTAACAGAACACAGTTATTCAGAAGACACGGTGAATAACAGCTACAGGTAAGCAACCCTATTTTATCCTTTTTTATGTACAGTAGTCTGATCTATGAGATCTAGTAAGCTGTCACAAATAGCTCATAGGAAAACAGAACTCAATGCTGTTCTTCCTATGGTGGCACTAGAATTCAACTGGCTACCAAGAGAACAGCATTCTCTACATACCTGAACCTGAAGACCAGTGTGTATATGTTTGCATCTGTCAGCATTGCTACCCATCTCAGAACTTTTTCAAAACGAACTATAATTGGTTGGAATATGTTTGGAGCAGTAGCGCGGGGTGCCAATGCAAAACAATTGATTGGGCATGTAGAATTGTCCATGGGTAAAAGTAATGTGTGCTTTGGTCCTTTCCATAAAGTAACATATTTTGGAGGCAAATTATGCCTTACAGCAACTTATATTTGTGATGATGGGCTTGGTGTCAAGCTTGCTGACAGGAAGACTTTGCTATGTCATGACGACTCAAATGTTTGTCATTAACTTAGCCTTTTTCAGCTTTTGAGGGAACTGTATTTCTTAACCAAACACACACACACACCCTTTGTCCAATACCAGTAACTTCAAAGTCATTTGGCTAATATGACCAGTCATGCTAACTTAATGTTTTGACTGCTTCTCTATGAAAAACAGTTAGCTGTCAGAAGATCCTCTACAGCAGGGGTCAGCAACCTTTTTCAGCCATGGGCCGGTCCACCGTCACTCAGACCATGTGGTGGGCCAGACCATATTTTGAAAAAAAATAATGAATGAATTCCTATGCCCCACAAATAACCCAGAGATGCATTTTAAATAAAAGCACACATTCTACTCATGTAAAAACACCAGGCAGGCCCCACAAATAACCCAGAGATGCATTTTCAATAAAAGGACACATTCTATTCATGTAAAAACACGCTGATTCCCGGACCGTCTGTGGGCCGGATTGACAAGGTGATTGGGCCGCATCCGGCCCATGGGCCTTAGGTTGCCTACCCCTGCTCTACAGCTTGATGAAATAAATCTAGAGATGAACAGAAGAATTGTAAGCCCACTGTCCCAAGCACTTTGACCCAGTGCATATCCATCTCCATCTGGAAGCAGATGATGAATGTAATGTTTTGATCTGCCAGCTTTTAGCACACACCTGATATGAGCTGCTGGACATTGACCAGGACTTGAGGATGTGTCACATTCTGTTATACTGAACCAATGCTAGTATTTCAGAGTGAGAAACACAACTGATGTAAACGAGACAAACAATTATAGGTCAGCCAAACATTATTAGATGAACACTGGAGTTTCAAGATTCTGGTTGAAAAACAGCGAGAAAAATCCACAGCAAATGAAGTACAAAAATAACTCAGCCTTCAAGCCATGACAGGGAAATGTCCATGTCCTCAGCAATTTTAGATTTTCTGCTGAAGAGAAGTGACAGCACGATAACAGTTATAATAAAAATATAAGCCTCCTCCAGAATTCTAGAAAGAATAGCATGACCTCCATTCAGTGTGTATATTTGCAACTGACAGCAAGGACAATTTTAGCTTCAGGACTGTATTCTTATTCCATATTCTCTACCTGCTGTTAATTCTCATCTTACTTTTCCATTCCCCGCCCCCCTCTCTTTTAGGATGAGTAGAGCGTAGTGCTCAAATATCTGCATCTATGAAAAGCAATCCGCATACAAAAGAAAAAATATAATATGCACACCAAAGCTTAAGAAATGACTGTGTTTTGTCACAGCACGTGATGGTAAATTTGTCTTAAACAATTGGCCGCCCATAGTAAAGTACAGATGATCACTACTACATTTGTAAAATCTGCCAAGAAATGCACTACTGGTAGACACAATATGACTTTGGAACTATCCATCAATAAATTTTGCACATATCCCATTTGCAGTGTATGGGAAATGAGCATGAACACCTTTGTGTTCTCATTATTCGCACTGAGGTTTGGTCAGGAAGTGCTTGGTACCGTAGATTGTAGCTTTCATTAATAAAAAGAAATGCACCACCTACCTCTCTCCTAACATCGTACAAGAAATGATTAGCTGCTCCACAGGAAGAAAGAGAGGAGTGGAGTGGAAAGAGCACTGGATGAAGACCGGAGAGATTGAAGTTCAAACCCTCACTCACCAAGGAAGCTCAGTGTAACCTTGGCCCAGGTGCTTGTGAGGATAAAATGCAGGAGGGTGAGACTCTTACATAACAGCCATGAAACACCACACATCTTTCTCTTAAATCAGGCAATGGGTACCCAGCTGCTATATGAAATATTTTCCTTTTACAATATAAGTGAATACATAACACCTTATGAGCCATTTATTTATGGAGCACATTAATGGCAGAGAATCAGGACAATGTTTATTCCTTATATTTCATACTATATAATAGCTATTCTCGACTCCCAAGGTCTCATTAATTATTGGTCTTTGCAGATCTAATCATAACCATCATAATAATCCTTTTTAAAAATATGTTTATTTTAAAATATAAACCAACATGGAAGATAAAATATTATTTTGTGTTGGTGTGTTGCTCGGTTAGAAAAAAATCCCAGAGCAAAAGCAGCATAATGCCTTTATTTGGGCCAACCGAGACATCACAGAATGATTCACATACTTTCAAGTTTACCAGAACTCTTACTTTGGTGAAACCAAACACTTGTGGTGAGAAGAGGAAGAATTCGATGGGAATGGAAATCCTAATCTGCGGACTGTAAATGTTTAATGGAGGACTTGTTTTGCAGCTGTAATTAGGTTAAATCATGCCTAGTGCAAAAATATTTCAGGTTCTAGCATGGCATGTTGCGCTAAAGAAGCAATGGATATTCTTTGTTGGAAAATATAAAAGCCAACTGCTATTTGAATCTGCCTTTAGCATTAAGTGGAATACTCTGGTCCTTTGTAAAACAGAGACCAGAGAGGACAATTAAAGGGAAAGCATGCTATTCTTTTTAGCAGCAAAAAGTTAAAAGATTTTAAGTGGTAAAAGTATCAACAGAAACCGAACTGAGTAGGAGGGGAAGTATGCTTCCCTTGAAGGCAAAGATTCAATAGCAGGATTCAAGTGCCTTCCAGTGCTAGGAGCCAGGACAGCTAATTTCTACGTTCTCAAATTTTAAAATGTAAAATCTGCCAAGAATTTGCCATTAGAATTTTCTAATGCACCATTAGAAACAAGCCAAAATCAGTACTAGTGTAATAGTAATGCAAAGAGCATACTGAGATGTTATTATCTTTCTTTATTTGATTTCTTACCCACCCTTCACCATGAGGTCTCAGGATGGGGACAACAGTGAAAAAACCTATTAAAAACAGTTTTAAAACTAATTACGATGAACCGATTAGGATAGGTCCCTAAACATCTATCTCAAGGGTCAAAGAGGTGTGCCTTCAGCATATGATATAAAACTACATAATGCAGATGCCAGACACACCACTGTGGAGAGGAAATTCCACAGCCAGAGAGAATGCCCTCTCCTAAGCTGCTAGGCCCTGAACTTCTGAGGGAGGTGGAAATGCCAAGAGGACAATAATAGGTGCAATGCTTTGGAGCGGCAGGGAAAAAACAATCCGAAATTATGGTATGATTATTAGCATATTAGGGAAATAAAGCAAAGGAGCAATGTATAGGGTGCTCAGTGCTGTGCAGGGAGGAGGGAGCGCTGTACATCTTTGTCAACGGCTTTTCTTTCCGTATGCAAAGTAGCCAAAATGGAGCAAGCTATTTTTCTTATCTAAGTCATTTGTGCTTCTAAACAACAAATGAATAACCAACTTTATTACGATGGGAACATCAGGATAAATGACTTGAGTGAAGCTGCAACTCCTGAGGGGGAAATTTAATAACATTTAAGGGTTTTGATTTATAACAAAGCACCGTGCCATCCAGCCCTATAAACTGGTGCTTTCCAATATGCTAAAATGCACCCAACAACGATAAGGGCAGGGCAAAAATAAAAATGCCACAATAACAAGATTGATCTTCTCATTCAGAAATTAAAGACACTGAGTTCAATTATTTTTGCTCAGCATCTTAAAGTGACAGAAAGAAATCAAAATTATCTTTCTCTCTTCCCAGGGGAAAAATATATAGTTTGCCACTTTTCCAGAATAGACGGTTTCTGATACTGCCGTTCACGGTTTACAGTGAATTATTCAAGACTGCAGTGCAAGCTCATAACCACCACCTCCTGTCCCCCAAGGAACTAACAGGTCTGAGGTCACCAATGGCATATGTTAAGATGCAACATTTTCTTTAGCTTCCCCCACCCCCAGTCTTTTAACACACTTGGGCTTTAGCTCTTCCCTAAATTGAATATTTTTTTAAAAAAGCATTGTCCCCATAGCATCACATCATTGCAATGACGGATCAGTCTTTTCTGACAATCTTTAATATACACAACAAAGATGACAGTATTGATGATGCTCGGTAAATCTCAGTGACTGCCATCTTTCCATCTCTGGCTATTTATCTGTGTCAATGGACGAGTATTCCAGCAGTGATCAAAGGTATATTGAACTATGGCTTGTAGCAATATTGGACATACTGGCTTGCCTCAAGGTATGGTTGAGATCCAACTTAATATTCTGAGGCGTTGCTAAATTTCAATCAACTTGGCAATGGTCCCTGCAGTATTTTCAACAGGCTCTGCATCAAGTGAAATATGCCTGTAGTGGAGAAAGAGGGTGTGTGTGTGCATGTGACCTGCGTATAATCCCAAAATTCAGTCCTATTAGTATCATATTTATCATTACTGCTTATGCCAAATGTGATTAATGCATTCTGAATTTACAGATATGTCAGTAGTCTGCAAATGAACAGCATGGCATGTTCCACTAAGGTGTTTTTTTTTGTTTTGTTTCTAGTGAGAACACATTTGTTTTACTCCCCACCCCCACCCCCGAATCCCCAAGGTTTCATGTGATGTTATTTGTTGTTCCAAATTGCTAATTTTAAGATGAAATGTTTGGGTCTCTTATTTTGTATTTCGGTTTCTGGTGTAAACCCTTTTTATCTAAAACTATAGATGGAACAGAGGTCTATATATTAAACTACAATATAAAACTTTTTTAATAAGACTGATGTTAGTCCATCCATTGATGGTGTTAATAGAGTGAATGGAAAGGCAATATGGTACGTGGTTCCTTTTTCTTTCTTTCTTTTTGATTGATTCTATTTCTATGCCACTTTTTATTCAAATAAATCCCAAAGTGGCTTATAAACAAAAGATAAAAATAACATAGTGCATAATGGAACCTCACAAATACAGCATAAATCGTATAGAATACTTAACAAATCATCAGTAAAACAATCACAAATCACAAACAAAACAATCACCATCTATGTAACACTATTAACAAAACAACTAAAAAAATAAGCTTAACATCAGTTACACCAAAAATCATATTATAGGATTCACAAAGTGCTACAGCATTCATAGCCATCAAACAATATTAACAACATTAACAAAATAGCAACAAAACAAACAGACAAAGCCCTGTTGAATGCTCTCCCCACTGCCATGACTGATAAATTTTCATCCTTGGTACTGCTCTCTGCTGAGTAGCCTGCTATTGCTAGTACTTCTTTCATATGTACCGGTACATAGCAGTTGCCACTGATACCAAGCTAGACCATTATTCCATCTAACTCAGACTTGAAATGGCAGAAGTCTTTCCTGTCATTCCTTTTATGCTGGAGATGTCAAGGACAGAACTTGAGACTCACTGCGTGCAAATCATGTTGCTCTACCACTGAACTATACCACCTGTCCTCAGGGGCATAGGAACGAGGGTGCGGGGGTTGTCATCCTTGAGGGGGGGTGACAAAATGGCACACTGCGGGGGGGCACTTACCGCGTGGCCTGGCCTGCAGTGTGCCCGAGCCACGCATCTCTCCTGGGAGTGAAGCAGTGGCTCAGGGCCCTGCGCTGCCCGAAATGGCAGTGCGGGGCTTGTGTCTACCAGGCAGACTCTGTGGGCAGCTCATCGCAGTGCCCTCCAGGGCGGATTGCCCCCCCCCCCTGCCGCTCCAGGTGCCGGAGCAGCTAGCTATGCCCCTGCCTATCCCATCATTCTAGCATGCAGTCTAAGGAAAGCTGGCTTCCTCATATACAGGGGTGTCAAACTCAAATTCATCGGGGGCCGCATCAGCAGTTTGGTCACCCTCAAAGGGCCGGTTGTATCTGTAGGACTATGTGTCCACTCTTTATTATCATAGTGCGCACGTTGTTTTTAGAGGAGGAAAACAAGAAAAAAAATATTTTTCTGGTTTTCCTCCTCTAAAAGGCTGGGAGGGGTGGCGGAGGGATGCTGCTGGTTCTTCCCCGCCACCCCGATCGCAAAAACAAGCCTGCTTTGGCGAACGGGGTTGGCGGGTGAGAGAGAGTGAAAGAAAGAGGGAGAAGGAAGGAAGGGGTCAGAGAGAAGGAAGGAAGGAAGGAAGGAAGGAAGGAAGGAAGGAAGGAAGGAAAAAGGAAGGAAAGAAAGACACACAGACAGAAAGAAAGACAGAAGGGGTGAGTGAGTGTGTGTGAGAGAGAGAGAGAGAGAGAAGGGGGGCCGTGCGTCGCCCCTTCTCCGCTCCGTGCAACGTCTCCCTCCCCCTCGCCACCGACGCTTGCAAAAGCAGGCTTTTGCAAGCGTCGGTGGCGACGGGCGACAGCGGAGATGCTTCACAGAGCGGGGGAGGGTCGGCGCGCGCCGCCCCTTCTCCGCTCCGTGCAACGTCTCCCTCCCCCTCGCCACCGACGCTTGCAAAAGCAGGCTTTTGCAAGCGTCGGTGGCGATGGGCGACAGCGGAGATGCTTCACAGAGCGGGGGAGGGTCGGCGCGCACCGCCCCTTCTCCGCTCCGTGCAACGTCTCCCTCCCCCTCGCCACCGACGCTTGCAAAAGCAGGCCTCGGTGGCGACGGGCGACACCCGGCAAGGAAAAAATGGTGCGGGGGGCTTCCCCGACGTGGCAAAAAGCCGCGCGGGGCACCCCCGAGGCGGCAAAAAGCCGCGCTGGGCCAAAACGGCCCGGAAAAAAAAACCTTGCCGGTTCTCCCGGCAAGGCAAAAATGGTGCGGGGGATTGCCCACCGCCAATCAGCGCGCGCTCACGGGCCACATGACGAGGTCTCGCGGGCCGCATTTGGCCCGCGGGCCTTGTCCTTGACACCTGTGCTCATATAGGATGCTCTTTGTACCTTACACAACTGCTGGTCACAATATAATGAATTGTCTGGTAACAAGCCCAATTTCATACTGACAGGCTTTACATTTTACAACTCAAATAAGGTATTTATTGAAGATTCCATGTCAGTTCTTTCAGTCTAAAATATATTGCTAAGTGGTAAGTAAAAAGTTAATGCCAGTTGAGCACATAATTTGAATGCCAAAGCGCAGATCACCCAAATATTAACAAAATTAGACATAGGTGACATAACAGGATTATGTTGGGATAAATATTTGGGTTATGATTGATCCCATTAAAGAAAACGGAACAAGGGGGCTATGAAATGAATTTAAGCACTGGAGGTACCATACACCAGTGATCTTATCATAATGAAATCCCAATCTTTCTCCAAAACACCGCTGTTGAGTAAAGCATACATATTCTCACTTATTAGTGTCATTCAGTGGTACCCTTTTGAGAGAGAGTGTGTTCCTTCAAATAAATTCAATAGCAGAACAATATTTGATGCCACTCCCCTCATTAGTATTACTGATATGAGATGGGAAAAATGAAGACAGACTGGATAAAGAAGTGGTTTTATATTTCTTATTAGATTTTATACTTCTTAATTAATTTCAACTACATGAAAGAAAATTATTTTATATATAAATGATGAGACTGACGTGTACAGGTTGTGAACCTCCAAGTCTAATGCAGCCTACTTGACATACTTGTTCTTGTAGCCTTAAGCAACCAGCACAGACAAAAGCTTTATGAAACCTCTAATGGTAGGTGAACTGGAGATGGTTTGGTGGATTAACATGATTCAGTACAATGGTGCTCCAAATTTGATGCTTCGTATGTTACTATTACACCTTTTAAAAATAAATAAAGTAATAACAACACTGTATAATGACTGGAGGTTTAAGAATATCATGAACAAACTAGATTTAAAATAATAAATTGGCATGAGATGTTGCACAACAAGATTGGGCAAATAATAAGAAATTTTTAAATGATGTTTTATCACAGCATAGGGAGGCAGATCAAGACACTGTATGTCAGCTAATACACTGACAGCTTCACATATTTCAGAATTATCATAATTCATCCAAAAGTATAATCCTTACCTTCAAGGAGGTAGCTGAAATAGGAAAAGGAAAGCTTTTACTGTAATGTACTTTCTCACTGCATTGCTCTGCTATTGATTATGGATGCAGCTCACCTGTGCTACCTAGATTAGAAAGATGGCTGGGCTTGTGTTGCTGGCTGCTCTGCCAGGCTCAGCTGCAGCCCTAAAGAATAACCAGGTGGTGCAGCTGTAGGGTCCCCTCCCAGCACCTTAGTCAGGACCATCAACTTAAAGAAATATCCCTGTTTATAGCAGCTGCAGTGTTACTCTGTCTCCAACTACCCTTTTCATATTTTCTTTTATTAAAATGAACTTAAAGGCCAGATTCTGACAAAAGCCTGTCCATGTTCATTAGCTTCAACGTGGCCATTTAAAATTATGTGCACTTCAGAGATGGCTTTGGGATTAACAGCATTTATCCTTCTCTGTTTTGGGACATCTTTAAATTATCTGATCCATTAAATGTGTTCTGTGTTACATCTTATCTCCCCCCACCTTTTTTCTTTTTTTCTTTTATGCTGCAGCCTTTCACACCAGGAGATTTTCGCACACAAGCTTCCACAGCTCCAATAGCACTCCTGCAGGCTCATTTGAAAACAGAGATGATGATGTGTTAATTAGGGCACTAATGGTCAGAAAACAATCTTTCTCAGTTTCCAGAAGAAATGAGACTGCTGGAAACCCAGCATTCATTTCCAAAGTGCTAGAGTGCATGAAAAATTCAACAAATATGATTTTACACTGTACTTTTAGTTCAATGGTAAGGAATACTGGTATACAGTGGCTAATGAAGCTTTGAGCTTTTGAAACTATAGGTATAATTTAAGTATATATTTTTTTTGCATGGGACAATGAAATCTTTTAACGTTTGACCAAGTCACATGGTGATATGAATTCATCCTAAGAATTCATCCTACTTATTTTCCACATATATTATTTTAAAACATTTATTATTTTAAAACAGTTCCATTTAGACCATGCACTATCTCATTTATGGCCAAACATGGCCCTCCAGCTGTTTTGGGACTACAATTCCCATCATCCCTGACCACTGGTCCTGTTAGCTAGGGATGATGGAAGTTGTAGTCCCAAAACAGCTGGAGGGCCAAGTTTGGCCATCATTGCCTTATCTGATGCTACAATGAAGTCAGTATATAGTAACTACCGGTATGTTAAAAGCAAAATACTAATTTGTACTAAGCACTCCAAATCTGAAAATTACTTAGAATGAGATCCAATGTAACAGTAGTCTACAAAGTTTGACAGCTGATACTTTACGAACAATAGCACAAGCCTAACTGTCACCAAGTAACAGCAGTTGTGAAACATCTTTTGCAAGACACCCATTAGAACTGGCTGTTGTGATATGCAACTACAACTAGATGCCACCTTTAAACATATAGAATTAAAAGAAATTATGCAAAAAGTTCCCTTTTTTAGAGACACAACTTGTGTAGATCTTTGCATCCTTTTTCAGTTAATGTCATGATGTTAGCAAGAGCAGCTGCAAGCATTCTTAGATGAAACTGATTATGTAGACATAGTTCAGTCTGGGCCGTTTCAGAATCAAATCAGTCTTGACTGCCCCCTGGCATTTGTGCTGTGAGGGTGTCAAATCCTGTTGCTCAAGAGCCCACAAAAACCTGAAGCCAGCCCTAGATTGTATGCTGCATTTTTTTAAAATCTGCATGGTTGTGGGTGGTCAGATGTACACTTGGCTGTACTGTACAAGCAACATGAAAGAGCTTAAACAGCTGTTTCCAAGAAAAGTTTGGTGGCATATTTTTTGCTGACATTCATCCAAGACCCCGCATTGTGTAGTAATTACACTTCCCTTTCAACCTCCACTAGTTCTCTCTCTCTTTTTAAGGCATATAATTTATTCTAAATGTAGTAGACTATAAAAGCAGCAACACCTGATAACCCAACTTTTACATGTTTAAAATCTACAGTGAAGGTTTTCTCTATGGAGAAGTATACTTCTCAGGATAATTTCTGAGTCTTTTAATATATTTGAATAACAATAAAACCCACCAGTAACTTAGGCCTTCTCATAAGCAGATGCCAGAGTGGTGAAACAAAAGAGGATCTCTGAAGAATTCACAAACTGTCATTCCGTTAACAAACATTATTTTTCCATTTCTATATTTAGTCAAATTGGCTTAAAAATTGCCCAGATGCCTCTGTATATATTTGTAAATTGTTTTGAGCATTGCATTACTTCTGCATGTAATTTCCTCTTTGTTCTAGTCTAGTTGGCATTATAGAGAGAGAAGAAATCAATCTGGCAACTAAAGAGTAGATGGAGACTAAAAAACGTTTCCCTCATTCGAAACCTGGTCCTTTTCTTCTATCCAGCGATGTCTCCTAGTATTAAACTACACATTATTGGGACAGCAGTGATCACTGGAGGAAAAACAATCTGAGCAAAAAGGTTTGGTAGCCTTGAGGTACTGGGAACACAGAATGTTTCTGTATTCACAGAGGAATGTGCATGAAGAGAACAAAAAAAAAGAAAGCTACTTGGAATGAATGGGACAGGTGTGGGTACACACACAGACACAGACACACGAGAGAGAGATAATATAAAAGAAATAGAGGATGGGTTGGGTAAAGTATACAGTGGCAGATGGCTGAAGTAAACTGTGGTTGTGCTAGAATGGCTCACAGATCTGTCAAACCTAGAGATTTTAACATAGCTATAAAAATATTTTAAAACTTTACCAAATAAAAAGTCTACTGGCATATGGCCAATACAATAGACAATTATAATCAAACCCTAGAGTGTAGATTCAGAGCAGCATACAGTGTATCTTTATGACAAAAGTGAAGATTCAGAGTCACTGGTGAGTAATGTCTTTTATAAGGGGCAGTGCTTTTCAATAAAAAGCATTTTTTCTTAGTTGAATAATTATAACCTAGAGGGAATATTTTCCACAGGGGATTGGAAATTGCTGTACTGCAGAAGAGCCTCAGACTAATCTTTTTAAAATGCAGAAGTTCGCAGCAGCATAATATATCAAAATTTTATTGAAGAAAATTTTGAATGATTAATGTTTGTTTTTTAGAACATATGTTAGTGAAAAAACATCATTTTATATACATATATTTAAGAATTTCACCTCTGAATCCACACACATGGATATGCCATTTTTCAGCTATATGCAACTTTATATGTATCAAAATGTATTTGGCATGTTTTCTGAAACACATTTGTTGTAAACAGTCTTCATCTTCAGGATATCAAGGTTTGGTGCAAACCTTGTGTTTGGTGCAAACCTCTTTGTATTTCAGAAAACAGAATACATATGATATTATATGATGGGGCTCATCAACCTGGGAAGGTAGCCCATCTAGGAGAAGAAAAACTCTGATCCTAAACCTCTTTTGCCTTGCGGGATATCCTCAGGAGAAGAAAAGAATAAGGAGTAAACCCTACAAAAATCCAGAGTGGAGTCTCTAAGTCGTTTGGATGATGACTTGTAGACCTCCTTCAGGCAACTCCTGCAGCCAAGCTGGTGCCGAACTTATCTGCTTTCCTTTGGACAACATCAATGAGGCTGAGAGCAGGATCTTGTCTTCTGAGCATCCCAGGACCTTCATACTCAGTGCCCAGGCTTGCACCCTCGGGAGGTCACTTTGGTGCTGCTTACGCAGGAATTTGACTTTATCGCAGGAGTCACACTCCATTGTCTCACAAGACAGATGGATGCCAATGACCAAGCTATGCTCAATATTCATTCCTTTTAACTTTAGTTCTCATATATCACCTGCTAATAAAGTAAACCCACTAATCTGTTTAACTTTGTCCACCTCAAACCTCTGATGCAACTATTTATATGCTGTTTTCTAGCAGAATGGCCTCCAAGCAACGCACCAAAGCTCATGATAATTCTTTCGGTACAGAATTTACTGGTGTTGAGATGCCAGAAGAAAAACATTGCTTTTATTTCTGCTGCTGTTTTAATCTGCCAAAGCTTTGATTTGTTATATATTATTATTATTAAATGTTTTATTGTTTTTTTAATGTGTTGTACGTCACCCTAGGAATTTCAGTTGAAAAGAAATACATACCGGTAAGTCAAATGAATAAATAAATCTAATAAAACACTTCATTTTTAGTATTTTAAAAACTTCCTTTGGTTTTCCTTGAGTACAACTTTTCCTATAGGATTAGAACATAAGAAGCCCTCTGAGAGCAGATCAAAGGCCTGGAATAGATGCTAAACCAACTGGCCCTTAATATAGGATTCCCCAGAAACTTAAAACAAAACAAAACAAAAACTGGGATTACATTGGCCACTTTCCTCTTCTTACATTTGGAGCTCAACCATGCTAATTTTTGTAGAGAAAGAAGTGCCAGATCTCACAATGAACGCCTCCCTTGTTCTCTTATAATGCCAATATTGCCTACCTGAGAGGTGCTGGAATTGAGTTCTGGTGAGTTCTGACTGGGGAAAAAACCCAAAACTCAATCTTAGGGACCCACTTCACTTCTTGCTGAGGCCTTTGGGTTTCTCTTACACCTCCCTTCACAGCTCTTTTTTATTTTCCCTTTCACGCTTTTCTGTTTCCAGTCACTCTGGTCCTCCTTTCCTTCCACCAACACAATAGTTGACTTTGCACATCTCAGCTTCATCTGTCTCTTCTTTTCTGTTCTCTCATGCCTTTCAAACACCTATCACTGTTGACCAGTCAGGATGGAAGGAAGTGGACACAAGTAGAAACCCCAGCACAAAAAAAAACCAAGGCCTAACAAAGAATTGGAGCAGTCTGGTGGCATTGCTCTGGTGACACCTTGGCACCAACGGGCACTACCGGTACATTGGCAACTCAAAACTAAATGCTTGAATTACCATATTTTTCTGTGTATAAGATTGCGATTAGCAGTGAGCGGGTGGGTGATTGGCAGCAGCGACCTCCCCCCCAAAAGTTCAACAACTCCCCTCTCAAAAAAACAGTAACTTTGGCTACCTTCCCACTAAAAAGCTCAACAATTGAAGGGTGATCTCCCCCAAGGAAGCTCAACAACTCAAGAAACATTGATTTCTTAATTTTGGCGAGCGTTTTTTAGAGGTACCTCTTGCCCTACTTCCTCTTTAGTAGTTCAGTTTTTAGAGCAAGCTGCCATCTGGATGCAGCCTGATTCATTTATCTTCCTCCTCCATCATATTTTATTTCTTAATTAACATTTAAACTTATTATTAAATTGGCTAGCACTTTAAGTGAAGCTGTGCAGTACTTAAGAGATAATGGGCAGAAAGCAATAGGATGTATGATTTAGTTTGTTCAGCCCACTATTCAGTTGTTGAGAATGCAAAAATGATGGTGCTGTTTTTCTTTGTGGAGCTCCATTTGGCTGAAAGGATGTTCTCCACTATTCTGTTATCTAAAAATTAGCATGCAGATTCATGATCAAAGCTATTAAAGATATGCAAACCCTTGTATGTGAGCCACTAACAAGCAACTAAGAATGCCTAGAATAAAAACTAGGAGAATGACTGACACTACACATAATGTGTTATGATTCTAAAAATTATTAAACATTGTATAAGCTTTAATTACCAACCAGCAGCAATCATACTATTATGATACCACAACATTCAATTCCCCTATGTAAACTATGTGGTTAATCAACAGATGCAACATTTTAATTAATGTCAACGAGGGATTGTAGTCAGTGATGCTAGCCTTAGATGAAAACACAAAAGCAAGAACGCAATACTTTAATAACAGAAATGATTGATCCATGTCTATAGTAAGCCCGATTTGGTATTTATGCCATGTTTGTTCAACCTTATCAGACAATCACAAGGCATTATTACTGAGGAACATTGGGATAAGACCTCCTCTTTAAAATTATTTAACAATCAAACAAAGGCACATAATGCTGTTTAGTATTATAGAATCAGAATTTAAACAACTGCTGTTCAACATTTTGAACATGGGCAGTGGTACAGTGGTAAATTCTGAAGTATAGCAGCTCATCACGAGAAGCACAACAAAAATGACATTTTGACCAAAGCAGACATTGTGGCTCCATTACCAAACCATCCTTTTTCCCACCATCACTCCACCCACACCCATCCTCCTGTTTTGCTTAGCATTCAGCCTGAAGAGTTCTGGTAGACTCAAAAGTTTCCTCACTGTTTTGCGACTTTAGATTTCTTAAAAGTAAAAATGGAAGTTTAATTCTAATATTCATACATGTTAATCTCACTCTTCCTCTACTTAGCCTATTTGGCCAGTTTCTCTCCGAGAAAAGATTACTAAGTATGCAGAGGATTTGCATCTCCAGAGAAAGGTGTGTGTGAGAGAAGAAAACACACACACAAAAAAACTTGGTTTCCCTATCAGAGAGAGGAGGGTAGCCTTTAATGTTGGAGAATGTTAGGAAGAATTAATTTATTGGTACTCACAGTTGTTCTTTAAATTTGTAACTTTTTTTTTTAAACCCTGCAAATAATTATTTGTATATATGGGCTATACATGTGTCACAATCTGTCATCTAGCCCAAAATGTTATGATTGGACAGCCCTTTCCTATCCTAGTTTCAAAATATCAATGACAATGAGAGTATGATGGATTGCGTACAGTAAAGTTCTGGCGTAATGCCCAATTTAATATGTACAGAATTTTAGAATGCCATACTCCCACATTTGATTTATCTTCTGGTTGTTATGATGGTGGCTTCTTTCTCTTTTTTTAGTAGTGCAAAAATACATAGCAATAGTGCCCACAGGCTCAGCTCATTATCAGGGCTAGTCATAGTACAGACACATTCTTAGAGACAGCTCCTGCCCCAAAGGGCTAGTATTCACCATGCTATTCCCAGTGTCTGTCATCAGAAGTAGACTGGTTTTACCACTATATATTCCCAGGCTTCCAATTTACATTTCTCATCCTTCTTTATTTCTATTGCATTGTACCTGTGTGTTCTGCAGAATTTCCCACCTTACTTGCCACAACAAGTGCCTGCTTGCATATATTCCAATTACCTTATATTTTATATGGGGCAGCCAGTACTCAAATTAAAGCTTTGTATCTGCTTGTCGGTTTACATTTTTATACAAAATTGCCAAAGATTTCTGAGCCCCCTTTAAAAATGTATTTCACTGTTCTAAAAAGAGACACAATGTCATCACACTGCATACAGAAAAGCAGCAGCCAAGGAACGGACAATAGCAATGGAACAGCCTGAGGTTTCGAAAACCAGAATGTGAAGAAGAATGTGAAACAAAAAAGATGAGAATTATACATTCTGTGATGAACACGGAAATGCAATTTCAACTGAACTTTAGAAAACAAGGTAAAGAAACAAGGTAAAAATTAAGAGATAGTGTCTCTCTTTATGAAACACAATTCTATCTTATATACAGGAAGGGAAGTCTGCCTTTCCAATGAAAGGCCCAAGCGTACACACCTGAATCTGCAAGTGCTGCCACTGGACCCAAGGTTATATTTGACTGTAGCACAGTCCTCTCAGAGGTCTTTGGCCCTTTAACTTAAACAAAAGCTTTGCAATGCTAAGGAAGAAGCACGGTGTTGAACTACTTAACAGAAAGGTAGGGTTGCCATATTTGGAAGAGCAAGAAAGAGGACGCATTTGCCACCATCTACTTTTAACTACTGGGACGCGGGTGGCGCTGTGGGTTAAACCACAGAGCCTAGGGCTTGCCGATCAGAAGGTCGGCGGTTCGAATCCCCGCGATGGGGTGAGCTCCCGTTGCTTGGTCCCTGCTCCTGCCAACCTAGCAGTTCAAAAGCACGTCAAAGTGCAAGTAGATAAATAGGTACCGCTCCGGCGGGAAGGTAAACGGCGTTTCCGTGCGCTGTTCTGGTACGCCAGAAGTGGCTTAGTCATGCTGGCCACATGACCCGGAAGCTGTACGCCGGCTCCCTTGGCCAATAACATGAGATGAGCGCCGCAACCCCAGAGTCGGTCACGACTGGACCTAATGGTCAGGGGTCCCTTTACCTTTAACTACAGATTGCTATACGACTCTCTATAGAAGCTGTGATATATTACTAGTAGCAATGTTCTTAACTTTCAACAAAATAACAATAATAATAATAATGTGCATACATTTCTTACATGGATAAAGCTTGGAAACACAGAACTGTAAGGCATCCAACATATTCAGCCTCAGGAAAATGGCCTGGAAACACAAACCTGAGTTGCTGGGCATATCACGCCCAGCAGCCTGTACTGACAGCGGCCAGCCAGATGCCTATGGGCAGCTCACAAACTGAGCCCAGCTCAATAGCACTCTCTCCACCAAGGCCAAAGGGAGCCTTATCCAACACTTACCTACCTGGGAGCAAGCTCCACAGAACACAGTGGCACTTCCTGAGTAAGCATGAGCAGAATTGCACTGAAAGACTCTTGCACGTCTACTCGAAAGGAGGCTTCACTGATTTCAGTGGAACTTGCTGCAGGGGGCCTGACTGCCCTGGGCAGCGATCAGAAATGCAGCGTCAAAGGACTCGGGGTGGGGTGGGTAGGAGTTTTCCCACTTCACCATCAGGCCTGTCAGAAGGGCCGCAGGCCGAGGGCCCGCCAAAACCCTGCCTCCTCTTTCTTTCTGCCGCCTCAGCCACAGAGTCCCGTTCCTTCCTGTACTCATGCCACCTGCCTTCTCCTACTTTGCCTGCAGACATCACAACGCTGGTGGCCGGCGATGGCAGAGCGCCTGGCTGAGGCTGTGACACTGTTCCCGGGGGGCGGGGGTGGTGGGGGCAGCAACGGTGGAGTCTGTGAGGAGCAGCCGCTGCTCCCACTGCCCTGCTGTTTGCCTTGCGGACTTCACCAGGAACTGACTGGCTACCTTAGGTGCTCAAGTAGCACCTGAAAGAAACCGAGCAAGCGCTGCCCCACCGCCTGCCCTGATTCCTTTGCTGCCACTCACCTGGGTGCTCTCCTTCAGGTGGTAGCATGTGGTACAGGTCAAAGCCGATCACCCAGGGAGGAGAGCGGCGCCATGGCAGAGGCGGCACACGAGAAGCAGCAGCTGTGGTGGTGTCTGCCTTTCCACTGCTCCACGAAGGAAAGCTGCCACCCTGGTCCGGAGGTGCCTACCTGCGGGAACCGAGCCGACTCATACTGCCAGCTGCTGCTGTCCCAAAAAAGTGGTACCACCCCACCCCCCCGGACATTTCGCAATATTTTAAAAATCTGCCCGGACAGAAATTTTAACCCTGAAATAAAGGACTTGTTTGGGAAAAACCAGACGTATGGCAACCCTAGTTAATGACTGTTGCGTAAAAGTTTTATGTGAACCATGAATTAGCTGGTAAAATGTGAATGGCCCCTTTGTTACAGGGGCAGCTGTGGGTGGGTGTGGATACGAAGTTACAAAAGCTGTTGAGACGCAGAACAAGCAGATAGGAGGAGATGCAGAAGGTTGGACAATCCACTAGACTGGTGGGCCTTCAGCTAGCATTTCAATAGGAAGCCAATGACATTTAGAATCAGGCTAGACAAGATGCAGGAGATCTGTGGGATGCCCTTTGGTGTGTGTGTTTGTGTGTTTCAAGATTGAATTAGTCATCGGAGAACTGGATCAATGCAACAGCTTTGTAGGGAAGGAAAGGTTATCAGCAGCCATTTGTTCCACAGGGGAAAGCATACAAGTACCATGCATACCTGTTCACAGATTTTCTGCACCATAAATAGGTTTGGCCCTTAGAAAGAGCCCTAAGGCAAAACATGCTTATGAAAAACATATCAGTAATTATAATCTTTACTTGCGATGTTATTTCAAATGGGGTGGACAAGCCTGTTTTATTTTCGACTTGTTTAAAACACTAGGGATTCATGAGCTCACCTAGATCATGACAGGAATTAACTTTCACATGATGGGAATTGAAAAGCGAGGCACATGAAGGAAGAAGCAGGAAAACAAGTATATCAAACACCTAGGCAAGCTTGAAAATGGGGTAAAGTAAAAGAGAGAATCTTCTCAACAGAAAAGATGAGTATATTTGGTTGCCTAAACTATTATAAATTTGATTCCGAAACCCTGCTGGCATTATGAAGATAAAGAAAAAAAATAAAATATGGATGGAAAGAAATTGGTTTCTTTCCTGAAGACTTAAATTTTTTCTCTGAAAGAACTGAAAAAACTGGAGAACAGTGAAAACCTCTTCATTTGCAATATTTTCTCTTTTGGAATGTGTAGTATGAAGATTATCATATGAGATATTTTAAATAGTGGGGTTTTTTTGTTATCATTTGTTATTATAGTATGTATTTGTGTTTTTATTCTGTAAACCTCCCTCCTTAACCATGGTTTGGGCACCTCAAAGCCAAAGAGCTGTGAGGAAAGAGTGGCTAGAAACTAAATCCACTTAGAAGGCTGAGTGGCTCTTGCTGGCACTTCTCTTGAAGTTGACCAGTCATCAAAACTCTGCCCATCAACAAGCATTATTCCCTGCTCTCTCCTCTATGAAAAGCACTTTCTAGCTTTATTTTGAAGCTCCTGTGTTGCAAGGTGAAGGAAATTTAAAGGGATCACTGTGCACTCTGCTCAGGTTTCATCTGGAAAGCAACAACACACAATTAAAAGGTGCCCAGCAAGTAGTTAATTGAGGTTATTAAAATGGCAAAAACTGCTTTGGGGCTGTTCTGGAGTGCATTCTGGACACAATAGCACACCAATACGTGCAAGATCCCTATCAGGGCTTCAATGCACCACTGTGCTGCCACCCCCAATCTACTGAACCACTATAGCAGGAGCCTCCCTCTCTTATTAATTTCCCTGGTAATTCCACAGAGAAACGGACAGAGAGAAGAAAATATACTCCTTAGGAAAGCTGTCACTTATCCCCATGGGGTTAACACGTAATCATCAACCTACCTTGATGCCACTGCACTCCTCACTGGTTCTCCCTAGCCATTAATGGCTCCCGCTGCCTGAAGTAATGCACTTGAGTAATGTGTAGAACAGGGGTCAGCAACCTTTTTGAGCTGTGGGCAGGTCCACTGTCCCTCAGATAATGTGGTGGGCCAGACTATATTTTTTGGGGGCGGGGAAATGAATGAATTCCTATGCCCCACAAATAACCCAGAGATGCATTTTAAATAAAAGGACACATTCTACTCATGTAAAAACACGCTGATTCCCAGACCATCCGCGGGCCGCATCCGGCCCCCGGGCCTTAGTTTGCCTACCCCTGGTGTAGAAAAACTGTTTTTAACATTGGGGCAGGGGGAATAAAAGAAGGCCAAATACCACATTTTGGATCTTGTGTTGGGAACTTTCTACTCTAGCAGAGTGCAAGGAAGATAGCATGAGAGGTGAGGGGCTGGTAGGGGGCAGGCAGAAAAGCCATGCTCTGATGTAACAAAGAAAGGCTTGTTCGATTGTCCATAGGATGACTCAAACACTAACAATAATTTATTACTTAGACTGTGGCTGACATATATAAATGTGAGCAGTGTGTGTTTAGCACAGTACAGCCTCAGATGCCACTCTGTCAGTAACCACAAACCTATCTACCCCCAGAATTCAAGTATGCTTCGGGAGCAATCTTTAGCCCAACAACACTGTAACACAATAGCTTACACTGAGGGGCGTTCCGATATCCTCAAGTGCTGTATTACGAGTCAATGCAGAGCATTACAAGCGCCTACTTCTCCATAAACCACTGTGAACATACCGTAGTTACAGGGCTACTCAGTACCACTCAAAGGTAACATCCTATGGTCCTTTGTGCAGCCCTCCAGGTCTCTCTCCCTAGGTCACACCCCTCACTTGCCTTGCTTTGCACCCCAAATGTTAATGCCTCTTCCTTCCCTGGATGGAGAATAGGGAGGGAGGAGGTGCAGAAACTAGTCTACCCTCCAAATGTAAAATTTACATTCATCCAATCAATCACTTTATTTCAGCTTTAAGCTCATAAGAACAACAGAACTAGAACAAATACACAGCACAATTTGATTTAAAAATTAAAACCAGTAAAAACTTAAAAGAGTACAGATTAGAATTAGATACTATAAGGAATTTTCAGCTTCCAAACAGCAGTCCATTACATCATTTATAAGTCAAAACGGAAGTTAAAAATTTCGCCATTTGTAAAGTTACATGCTGATCAGTATCTTACAATAAGAAGGCCAGGCGAAAATCTGGCGGGTGCCCAGGCAACTTGTGGATTAATGATAACAGTACGTTCTTCCGGACAACACAATATAAAGGACATATAAATACTATATGGTGAAGTGTTTCAATCGATCTATTATCACAGGAACATAAAGCCGAGATTTGGCCCCTAGAAAATCTATGAAAAAGGGAATTCGAGGGGAAAACATTAAAATGTGCTTTGATAAAGGCAAAACAATGACTGGCAATAGAAAGGGATGATAGGTAAGATGGCACATGAGTTGGAGAAATAACTCCCAACTAATTTACATTCATTGCTCCACCCACTTTTGCCTCTGTTTTGCCCTTTGGTGCCACATGACCCTTGGAAGGCTACACAGGGGGAATGTGGGCCTTGTGCAAATGTTTTCCCACCCCTGTCCAATGGCTATGGCATTCTGAATTTCACCTCCATTCCTGGTTCTATGTCTTTCCCTCTTCTAATTAAGTAAAATGGTTTGTAGTTCTGTTGAATGCTGTGCAATTTCCTCAACCTAAATATTCCATGTCAGCACTAGGTACTAGTACATATTACTTCCAGCAAAAATATGACGCAATTGGAGAAGCTATGCTGGTGCAACATAACTGCCCCACCTCATGTGGGCAGAACAAATCACTAATAAGAGTTTGCCAACATCTTCAAAAACTGCAAGGTAGTTTTACTGCCTAACCTTGACACATAGCTCCATAAATATTTAATACTTCCCAAAGATCTATGATTCACAAGAGCTGCTGAAATCATACCCCAGAAGCCTACAGTCACTGGCCACTGTGGAAAAGCTTGACCATTTATATCCAGATAGAACAAACAAAAATCAAAAGTTTTCACTCACGTTTAAGGTATTATTTAAAATGCTGACCATCAAAAATTAGAGACTAGATATTTGTTAAGTTGGGACGCGGGTGGCGCTGTGGGTTAAACCACAGGGCTTGCCGATCAGAAGGTCGGTGGTTCGAATCCCCGCAACGGGGTGAGCTCCCATTGTTCGGTCCCTGCTCCTGCCAACCTAGCAGTTTGAAAGCAGATAAATAGGTACCACTCCGGCGGGAAGGTAAACGGCATTTCCGTGTGCTGCTCTGGTTCGCCAGAAGCAGCTTAGTCATGCTGGCCACATGACCCGGAAGCTGTATGACCCTTGGCCAATAAAGCGAGATGAGCGCCGCAACCCCAGAGTCGTCTGCGACTGGACCTAACGGTCAGGGGTCCCTTTACCTATTTGTTAAGTGATTTTTAAGAGCATGCAAAATTTAAGTACCAAGCCTTTTTAAGGGTGGGGAGCCAGGTGAAACTTATGCTGGTCACTGTGCAATGTAAGATAAGGCATATTAATATTCAAGATGTTGCTGTTATTCCAATTCTTATACAAATCATCAGCTTCAATTTGTAGAAGTTGAAGTGTGGAAAGTTGTCAGGTAGGTGCCTTAGGACAAAGGATGAATGAAGAATCAGAAAAATGTGGAGGAAGTTTAACGATAGGATGGAAGAAAAAGTAAGGTAAAAAATATTTTTAAAAGTCTTTAGAAACAAACATGGAAGTGGGGAGGGGAATAAGTTTAAGGGATTTCCCAGATGCCAACTTCCCTAGCAACTGTAGCCATAAATACAGCATGTAGTGTCGTGTAAAGGTACCCATCATAATAGGTGTTTAGAACCCCATTGCCCTTGTGCTGGGCATTCTCTGGCTAGGACCAGCAGAAATCTGCATCAAGATCGGCACAGTTGTCTCCTAGTGTGTGTGTCACATGCTGCTATGCTAACACGCCAGTGTGCAAATCATCCACAAAAGCACTACATTACTGGAGAAACATGTATCTGAAATGCCTTAACAGATTAGAAGACGGCGACCACAAAAAATGTTCACATAAAATAAATCACATATTTTTCTTTCTAGCAGTATATTTTAACTAACACTTAGCTGGGAGCAGGTGTAAACTTTTCACAGAAGTGTTCATTTCATTTTGTGTGTGTGTGCTTGATGTTATATCCAAATTGGAAAACTACGGTCCATGTTAGGGCTGCAATCAAGGATAACCAACCAGTTTCAAACCACGGTTTATAATCCTGGTTTGGGGGGCTAACACAAACTGCAATTTACTGGGTGTAATGACAAACTATGGAAATAATCCAACTGAGGCACACAATGGGAGGAGGTGAGAGTGCATGAGTCTGAGGTCACGGTTTGGTAATACAAGGGAACTGACCCTGAGTACTTGTGATTGAAGAAGAGTCAAGCTATTTACTGAAATGCACTCCTTGTGCACTTACTATGGGAAAATTGCTTTCTCAACTACTGAATAAAATAACCTTTCAGAATGCAAAGCAGAAGATTTGCTTTCCCCTGGCAGATAGCCATATATATGCAACTCATTGAGTGGCCCTATTCACTACTGCAGCTGCCAAAATTAGAAATAATTTTGTGGAGGCAAATATGATTAAGTGTCAAAGTTATTTTGGAACAAAATAAAAGATTAAAAAGACCCCTTATAAGTTACTATTCCCCAAGAAAATGCACAGTTAGCCTTAAGACGTCTCTTATGTTTTGGATGCAAATTCATTCAGGATATGACGCACATCTAGTTATTTTATACATTTTAAAAGTCACGACATTGGTTTGGATGATAAAAGGAACACTATTACTTCAACCATGAATGTTTTAGAATGTGCATCTTAGTGTGCTTTGTGTGACACAAAGATGGTAGTACAGGTCAATGCAAGTCTTTAACTGCAAAAAAACATATCCGTCCTTTTAATGTGTTCTGTGCCAGCTGCTAGCAAGTTAAGGAGGGTGCAAATTCCATTGTATGCAAGTACTGTATACTACTACAGCCACAGAGCCCCCTAGTGGGATTCTGAGCTTCATTCAGAGCCACTGGAGCACGTTAGAAAGTCTTTCTGACCAATGAAAATGAGTTTGATTAGCATGAAGGTGATTTTATTAGGAAGTTTTTATACCTTATTTGTAGTGGGGCTCATAATGCTCACCTGTTCTGAAGCTTACTAACTACTACCCAACTGATAAAGAAAACTTTGTTTCGGTCATGTGTAAAGGTAAAGGTACCCCTGACCATTAGGTCCAGTCGTGTCCGACTCTGGGGTTGCGGCGCTCATCTCGCTTTATTGGCCGAGAGCCGGTGTACAGCTTCCAGGTCATGTGGCCAGCATGACAAAGCCGCTTCTGGTGAACCAGAGCAGCGCACGGAAACGCCGTTTACCTTCCCGCCAGAGCGGTTCCTATTTATCTACTTGCACTTTGACGTGCTTTCGAACTGCTAGGTGGGCAGGAGCTGGGACCGAGCAACGGGAGCTCACCCCGTTGCAGGGATTCGAACCGCCGACCTTGTGATCAGCAAGCCCTAGGCTCTGTGGTTTAACCCACAGCGCCACCTGGGTCCCTCGGTCATGTGTAGCATTAAGTTTTATTGGAGAAGAAATGATCTGAAACATCTTGAAAGAGATAAGAAACCAAAACATCACCATTCAGGGGAAGGATGGTTGGACTGCAGAAGCTGGGGAACGTATTTGAAGAGAGCAAGAATATGCACAGGAGACAACTAGGAAGGGGTCAAGATACGCTCTGAATTTGTTTTGGAGGGTGGGAACCAGAACAAAAATTCTGATTTCCTTAAAGAGAAGAGGGGAAAGAGGCAGTAGGCCATAGTCACATGATGTGAATGTATTCATTCAGGGTTAAGATTTAGATATTCAGTAGACACAGCAGCATCAATTAGTGAAGTTTTTATTCCCTGGATTGTACTAATTTGGGCTGCTGTTAAGGGGCTTTCATATATGAATGCTCCCTCATCTACAAAACTCATTGCACAAACAAAACCTGCATGGTAGGAAACAGAATTCACTCTATCCTTCTACCAGACACATTTTTAGGTGGCTCATAAATTAAAAATGATATAGCAACAAATTTATAAATAAATACATGTTGCAGTCAACAAGGCACAAAAGGACAGGAAAATAGGAGCAGAATTATTCATATTTAAAAAAGTAAAAGGGAAAGAAAACCTCATCATTCCACAACGAAGAAGAGGGATTTCCCTTGATATTGGCATAATTAGAATTCCAATAATATCTAAGCAATTTCTGCCTCTCTTCAAAATAGGTTAATCTTTCTTTGCTCCAATACTTTTTATTAATTTTTCCAAAGTATCTTAAACACAATACAGCTTAACAATATTATTATGCTATAAATCTTTATCTTATCCGAATTAAATTCCCTCCACCCCTCTTCTGGCTTCTCTACATTACTCTTACTTAAGCGTGTTTACTATATATACATTCTATAAATTTCTATAAATCCTTAATAAATTTTTGTATTATACTTTAAACATACATTCCTTATTATATTACAGCATTACATCTTATGATGTAACCAAATGTTTACAATAAACGTTATGAGTTTTATTTCAGTCCTGTGAGTGTCTTTATTTATGTACAGCTTTCTCTAAGTATACCATAAATTTGGATCATTTTCTTTTTGGAATTTTCTCATCGTCCTGCTATCGGATTCTTCCAGTCCTTGCTATTTCCGCATACTCCAATACTTTCTGTTGCCATTCTTCAATTGTCGGAATATCCTGTTGTTTCCATCTCTGTGCAAGGAGTAGTCTTCCTGCTGTTGTGGCATACAGGAAGAATTTCTGATCTTCATTTTTAATGTCCTCTCTAACCATTCCTAGCAAAAATGCCTCCGGTTTTTTATAAAAGGTGTACCTAAATATCTTTTTTAACTCATTATACACACTATCCCAAAAAGTCTTCACCTTGTCACACAACCACCACATGTGGAAAAAATTGCCCTCTTTTACAGTGCATTTCCAACAGTTCTCATTTTTCATTTTGTACATCTTTGCTAGTTTGGTGGGTGTTAAGTACCACCTATACATCATTTTAAACAAATTCTCTTTTAAGGTCATGGATGCGGTAAATTTTATTCCTAAATTCCATAGTCTTGTCCATTTCTCATATTCAATATTATATCCTAGGTCCATTGCCCACTTAGTCATGACCTCCTTAATTTCTTCATCTTTTGTATGTATGCCATTCCAGCAAAAAGTCATATACTTTAGACAACATCTTTGTACGACCTTGTAATACCCCAATCTCCAATATTGATCTATCATTATTAAATCCATAATTTTTTTTATCTTTAAGGAATATATCATTAATTTGGTGATATTCCATCCATCCTGACAATCTAGGTTTTAATTCTTCATAAGGTCTGATTTTGATAATATTATTGTCTTCTTTCAACAAATCTCTATAGGTTATCCAATCTCTTTCATATTTAATTTTTTAACTGAAAAGGCTTCCTGGGGTGACAACCACCACAGTGTTTTCCTTTCAAACAAGTCTTTATATCTCATCCATACTTCATATAATGGTCTTTTTATAATATGATTTAAGAAGTCCCGATGTACTTTAGCAAAATAGGTTAATCTTTCAATGTCCTTCTTTAATTAGAATATTGCTTGTTAACAGGATCACAGTAGCTAAGGCTTCAATCCAAAGCACACTTACCGTACTGGAGAATAAACGCCAATGAACTCAGTGGCACTTACCTCTGAAAAAATATGCTTAGGATTGCTCTGCATGCCCCATTATTCCAGTGATGGTGTTTTACTATTTTTCCAATATTTGGTGGCTAATCTGGCTGCGACTAACATAAAGAACAGATGGATTTTTGGCCTCTGAAACTATTCTTTTCAAAAACGTAATGAGATAACCTTTAGAGTCAAGCACCAATTTAATCAGAAGGGTTTTATTGATCAGATACTCTAATGCTAACTTTCTAGCTCTTCTTCAGATTCACCAACAAGGAATAAAGTCTTTTCTTGGTAACATTTTAAAATCTTCCTTTTCTTGGTGATGTTTCCATGGTTCATAATAATTATTTCTGTATCTTAGACATTGAAAAAAAAATCTGAGGGAAAAGAAGCAGCACTCAGGCACCTGTCCACGGGTTCCAAGTCTGAACCTTTTATCATTACAGAGGGATAGGAAACTGCCTTATACCCAGACCGAATACTTGTCTATCTAGTCCCTGCCTGTCCAGGGTCTGTTTTTCAAGTTTTTGACATCCAGGGTCAACCTGAGACATTTTGTTGCTGGAGCAGCAAATGGCACCCGCCAGTCCAAGTCAAGGAATATGCAATAAAGTTGGTTTTAATGGGGTATTTTATTTCCACAGGATCCATAAACCACAGTACTATGCCACCTGCCTCCTTTTCCCAGATGAGTTGAAGACATAGGCTCCCCAAACACAAAGAAATAAGGCAGGGGTAGAGGGAACTATTTTCCATAAGCCTTAATGGTTCTGCTGTGCACATGTGATATGTAAATGATGTCACTATATCTTAGGGCTTATGCACACCCACACACCTTTTCTATGTTTACTCATAACTGACACTGATTTCACTGAAAAATGCTCTCGTTTTTGTGTTTCCCATAGGCATTTAGTTGATCACTGTGGAAAACAAATTGTTCTTCATAACACATATAGTGTTGCCATGGGGCTAGCTAGTTCTGACTCTTCTGGAAATCAAGTGGTAAAATGGAATGCATGCACGCAGTTAATTAACACCTGGAATTCAAGGAAATAGATATTCAACTTCTGTGGATAATGACAGTTAATTCCAAATCTAAAGCATACCCTCAAAATCATGAAAGCATTCTGCACGGGCAATTTAAAACTACCGTGCAAATCTGAGGAACTGTGTAGGAAAGCATTTAATAATGTATCAGATGTATTTCATGGTGGACCAAAGGTCCTAATGAACACCAACAACACCCCTAATTTACAACCAATAATAAACTAGTGGAGATAGCAAAAGTAAAAGTCCAAGCACAGAATACATCAAAATATGAAAATAAAGAAAACAGATGCCTAAGGTCAAGCACTCAATTGAATATATATTCTGGCAGGCTGTTCTAATCAAGAGGACTTCATATCCCAGAAAAAAGCAGTATGAAATATGAAACTGTAATTCACAACTCATGCATAGACCAATACATCATCATCACTATACAAATTATGGTTGTTATACATTTATAATAGTATTCATATTAAAAATACATTTTAATAGTTTGTAAAGAAATGACAGCAGTGGGCACATATATAAATGATTAACTAGGTGATCCTTCATAATTCAAAATGTTTAGGTTTCATTCCTGAATATGTGAATTACAACATCATCTAAACCTAAAAAAGTCAATTACTGTGAAATACACTGAAAGCACAACCTCATTCCAAGTGCTATATTTAGACATCACTTGCAAACCTGAGGTTCAGATGAGCTGCTTTTTCAAAGCATGGAATCATCATGTGTTGTTGGCTCTCTCTCTTTTTTACTGTTCCCTCCCTATGTAAGAATTTAATTCAAGGGGGTAGTTCACTTTTATAGGGATCCTCAAGTGTAATCAGTAAGCATGCACAACATCACAAATCTAGATCTGCCATTCAACACAAACTCAAGATACCCAGGATCTTCAAAGGAGTATGGAATTCTTCATAATGGAATTCTGTTGTCAAACGTATTTCGTATCCTCAACCTAGCAAAACCGACAACAGAAACTAAGCACTGAGACCTATATAAACTTACAAAATACACTTTCCATTCCACCACCTCAGCTCCTGGTCCGTATATATTGAAAAGTTATTGCTAGTCTTCTGATATTACAGTGGGTGGTGTTACCAGATCTCCTAGCGTGTCCTGTAAAAACATGCATGTGAGCATGTATCTTACATGTGTATTCAGAAAGTTGTAATTTGAGGAATTACCAAATAATTGCTTGGGATCTTTACTGGAGACAACTGTGTGTGCACAGGCAGGATCACATGGGCTATGAATACATTGCTTACAATGTGGAACTTATCACTGAGCAATAAGAACCAAATATGGTGGTGTTTGCTCAACAATGGCCACACCAGTGTTACAATTGTGATGTTTATTTACAAATGAATAATGGCACTTTGAAGTCAGGTCATGCCAACAAGGAACAACAATGGCTTTTGCAGCTTGAAACGCCACTGTATGAAACTCAACCAGCTGTGTGGAAACAGTATATATATTTGCTTAATGGACAATGGTGAAAATCTACCTTGGTGTCAATATGAGGAAAAGACTTCTTTTACAGCATAGTTTCCTAACCCACCACCAGAATATAACCTTTAGAATGTGATTAGTTCTACTACTTTTTCATCAGAAACTGGCAATAGAGAAGTGTATCATATTATTACAGTGCCTGCAAATGTAATGGTTTAAGGTTGCTAAGCAACTCTTTAGCAGTAAAGGCCTTGGTATCTATGATCTCTCAAGAGTCTCAAATTTCATTAAAACATGCTTGTAACTATTATATAAAAATATTGGGTGGAGTTTACATACAAATAAGGCTTCTTGACACTAGCAATGTGATTTAAAAAAAAACAACTGCTGTGGCATTAATACTAACAACAGTGTTTGCAACAAAAACATAGGGTTCACAACTTGTTTCTTATATGTATAAATGTACCTTAGTCTTAAGCTAGCTTTTTATTTCTGAAGCAAGTTTTAGGAAGAAAATAAACAGAACTTGGGAGGCCTGTGATCAATAAAGCAGATTCCAACTAAACATCAGGAAGAACTTTCTGACAGTAAGAGCTGTTTGACAGTGGAACAGACTCCCATGAGAGGTGGCAGACTCTCCTTTCCTGGAAGTATAATCTAGCTGAAATTCCTGCAGCTATTGGGGGGTTGGACTAGATGACCCTCAGCGTGCCTTTCAACTCTACAATTCTATAATTCTATGATCCAATCCAATATGATTCAATCTTGGCCTGACTGCACTGGCTGCCAATTACAGTAGTTTCCGGGCCCAATTCAAAGTGCTGGTGTTGACCTATAAAGCCTTACACGGCTCAGTACCGCAATACCTTAAGGACTGCCTCTCCCAATCTGAACCAACCTGGACCCTGCGCTTGTCATCCAAAAGGTTTGGAAGGTGGCAACACGAGAACGGGTCTTTTCTGTGGTGGCTCCCCATCTGTGGAATGCTCTTCCCAGAGTGGGTTGTCTGGCATCTTCATTATGTATCTTTAGGTGCCTGGCAAAAACATTCCTCTTTGTCCAGACCAATGTCCAGAGCAGAATTTTATAGGTTGTGGATGTTATACTTGGGCCTTGTCCATCTGTGTATATTATAAGTCTTTCAAATAAGGTTAGTGGTCTTGTGGGCTGCCTTACCGGTAATTGGGTTAGTCAAATAAGTGTGCATTTGGTTGAGCAGCAGCCAATGGGTTTCTATTTAATTATTATTTTTCAGCCACTTTTGTATCTGGTTGAGTGGGATTGGGAGTGATTGGAATAGAAACAATTCCCCCTACAGCCCTTCAGTTGAATATAACATTCAGTGTAACTTTGCCATGTGCATTCCATATGAATCTCTGAGTGGTGCAAGACTCCAGGAGTTCCAGGCACTTACTCAGGGTTCCGTTTCCTTAGAATCAGGAACAGTAGACAATATGGTGTCTTTATGATCTATGCTTTCTTTACACATATATACAACCTGAGCCTACAATCTAGGGGCTCACAGCATCAACACCCCAAAAAGGGTATTGCTTCTCCTATAGTCACAGCCTTGGATTCAAACAGAAATCAAGCATTTTTCTGTCGCGGATTCCTCCACGGCGTTGTAGCAGAGCAGTGCAAAAGCCACAGGTTCTTTAGTGCAGTATTCTTTTATTGTGAGCTATATACATACAGACAGTTCATGCAGCAGAACACCTGGCTGCACTAAAAGGCAAGACAAGTAGGACTTTATTCTCTCTTTCTCTGATCACACTATACACCCACACACGCCCTGCTTAACAGGTTCCCCTTTAATACAAAACAACAGCCAATCATCTGTCGGCATACTCCTGCTGAGTCACTGCAGGCCTGTTGCATGAGCCTCTTGCATCAGCTTCTTTTACTTTACAAGCAAGCTCAAGCCTGTAGACTTACTGTGTTACACAGCATTCTGTGTATCCCAACAGTTTCTGACTCTCAGGCTTCTTTCTACTGCAGTCTGCTTCTTCTAGCCCAGCTCTCTCACACAACTGAACTTTGGCTTTTTTCCTTCTAACTACTAACCAGTTGAGGGAGGCTGGTCTCACCCATTTGCCTCCTGGCACAAAGCCACTTTCTTTGTTACCCTCAGGACCTAAATTTAGGGGACCATTACCAAGAAACTGGCCTGGCTACTTCAATCCTTCATTGGATTTTAACCCTTGCTGGATCCAGGAATTAGAAGGATTTCAAGCATACAGCCTAACACGTGTCCCCACCCCCTGCCACAACTTACAACAATACTATTGTGTTGAAAAAAAGTCTCATGACACTTACAACAAGAAACAGACTTATTAACAGACTGTATTCACAAACTATCCCATTTTACCCTCCCAGACAGATTAGCAATAGTAAAAATGATGATCCTACCAAAACTGCTGTATCTACTCTATCTAGAGAATATCTCTGGAGAACAGCTCCAGAGTATAAATGCCAGCCAATGAATTATGGTTCTTTCTCATGGGTTTTGCATCTGTACTATTCACACACCCAGCTGCAGTTCTCACAAACCATGCAGAAGCTGCTGTCTGTCTGTCTTCAATAAAACCAAGATGACAAATTCAGAGAGCAGATACCGGTATCCCTATTAGGGCAGAATACTCTTCCTTGGTTGCTATTGTTGAGGAAGAGCTAATTACCTGAAAATACAGCTAAAGGATCTTCCCATGAGACTTCAAGGTGAGAAGTATGATAAGCAGTGTGCATATCATGTCAATTGCCATGTATTCCTGTTCAATCTATTTCCAAGAAACTAATTTGCCACTTAAGCGGGAGAAGTGTGAGAGGAATGAAAAATCATTATATGCCAGCAAGTTTCCATTCACTAACAAGTGATAGTGTGGCTTTTGTTGATAATTAATGCATCTTATAACCACTCTACCATTAGTGCTTTTCTTTCTTGATGAGAACAATCAATAATCTGTAGTTCTGCAATGCAACAGAATTACTAAAAAGATGGGAAACAAAGTGTTTCACATTGCAGAATAGAGAAATGTCTATGACCTACTCAAGGAAAAATAATTCTTCTCATGCTCATTTTTGCCATAGAAAGGCATGTTCATGTTTTAAAAGCCAGTTTCTGACATGTCTGACTCATGCAGATTAAAAGCTAAGGTGCAACTTAACCGATTAAACTCTTTCCTCATTAGTTGAATCTTGTTTAAATACATCTCCTGACTACCAGGTTTCTCCACAAGTAACTATGGCCCAGGCCCAGTGTACACATCGCAATGATTGCTTTTGTGCAGCACTTCTCCCACACTCTTGACACTGCATCATTGATGAAACAAGCCAGAGTCCAGCTTGTTGTGTCCTCTGGGCTCATGGCTTGTTCCCCCAAATAAGCCAGGAATGCCAAGTCAAGAACATACCTTGGTGTTTGGAAGAAACATACCATTTAACATTGGACAACAGAATGTCAAACTCTGACTTGCTTCATCAATGGCCAGCAGTAGCAGTGGGAGAAGCACTGCAGGAACTTTTGGGCAGCTTGCATCAGTTTGTTGATCATTCACATTAAACCATAGCTTATTTTAAATATAATAAGATGCCTAAACCACATTTATTTTAAAGTCATATTTTCTATCCTGACTTATTTGCATTGGATCCGATTGTTATAGGATTGAGATCTTTGCTGTTTCTATGGCTTGTAATCTGCCTTGTGTATAGCAATACAAAAGGTGGTAGACGAATTAAAAGTGAAAGGAAAAAAATCAAATGAAAAGGTTTGTATTCACCATAGTTAAGGAGCAACCACGTCTTGCCTTAGATGTACAACAAGCAAATCATGGTTTGCTTTAGAGCAGCTTGTCAATGGTTTGTGGATCTAAACATAATAGCAAACCAAAGCACAAATTGTGGTGTGCAAACCTGTTTCAAACCATGCTTTCAGAACCTTAAACTATGACTTCTGGGCTCAGATTCAGAAAACAAGCTATGTTTTCATGTTGCGTCTGAATCTAGCCCATTTCTATTTGCTCCCTAAAGGGACCCACCAGAGCACAATTTTGTACAGTTTCAGAAGTCACATAAAGGTGATGATGTCCACATAAGCATTTGAGAATCTACACTAGTTTTATGTTAAACTTATTTCATTATTTTGTGACAGCATATTTTAAGCTATTTATATTGTTTTTGTTAACCAACTTGTGCCTCTTAAATTACAAAGCAAGCCTTGGTATCAAATAGTTATACTTCTATAAGCAGAAAAAAACAGAAAAATCTAAGAAATATTTACTTTATTTGTCCCCCTTAGTTTGCAGATTAAGTAATGGGCATTAGACATACTTCATGAAAATTGTAGATGTGAAGTAGGTGACTTACCAGTCTTTTAATGATTCTCAGCAGAAGCTTCTGATCCTTCACTTCCTTTTTGAACTGTAGTACTTCAGCAAAACTGTCCATATTTTCTGGAGCCATACTATCCATGTTGGCCCCACCATAGAGTTGCACTAACAAAGACAAGCACTGTGATGCGTTCACATATATTTCATTGTCGTCACTTGGAAGCTAAAAATGAAAATAGTAAATGAAATGCAAACTTTGCTGAAGTCAGTATCCTTGGTTTCAGATGAACTTGTAGAATTCACTTTCTAACTTTAAACAATTTCTGCTTACCCTAATTTTATTTTAATAAAGTGGCAATTATAATACAGTGTTTTAGAGCCCAATTATTTTACAAATATTTACTACTTGTTTCATAACATAGATATGGATACACATGGAACGCTTCCAATTGCTTAATCACATACCCTGTCCATCTCCTTCCTTCTGAGTTGAACTTCTTTGATTTAATTCTGTATCATCATGGGCATTAACCACAGTTAAGGTTAAGGGTTCCTTCGTAAACATAATCTGAAAACTTTGGTCACAATAGGATGATGTCCTTCCTCGGGATATGACAGGCGGGGTCTTGAAGCTTTGCCTCCTCATCCAGGTGTTGTCCTACCTTCCAGATCCAACTGGCAGAGCCAAACAACCCCTCTGTCCCATTTCCTGCAGTTACTAAACTTATGAAGCTGCATAGCAAACCAAACACACATGCATAATACAGGCAACGACTGATTGATGTGTGTCCGAATGACACAATATCATGCATGGTGAACCAGGAAGTGACCTGAAAAACGTCACTAAACACATCACTAAAAGGGTGGAACACACTTATATTCCTTCCGCCAACACATGCAGGAATGGAACCCCGTGTGAGAAAACACACACACACACACACACACACACACACACACACACACACACACACATACTATGAGACCTGCTGCCAGCAGTAAAGGATGCTCACACCCAGCCCTCATGAGATTTGGTAGAAAGCAGCAGTCTCACTTGATCTAGTTTGTGTGAGACTTGCTGATGTTGCTGCTGCAGGAGAGCACAACAGAACTAAGAAAAAATGACTGACCACTTTACAACGGTCACTCAGGGCTCTCCTTCTCTAACCCCACCAGGGACCAAAATACAAAGGGAAGGAACAGGAGAATAATTAAGAGTTCTAAGATAATTAATTAATTAATAAGAGTTCTAAGATGGCGGCGCGCATAGACGCAGCGGCTGCTCAGTGCTCTCCCTTATTTTTAAGTGTTTCGTATGGCTTTTACTGCTGTTAAATGATTTTTTTTAAAAAACATTATTTTTTTATTATTATTATTATTATTATTATTATTAATCCAATTTCGTTGTACTTGTACAATGACAATAAAGATATATACATATACAATTGCTTTCCTTGAATACCCTCCATGTCCTCACCCCAAAGAAAATTCCAACTGTGGGAGAGGACAGGGCACACAGACAACGTTGACATATCTTCTTTTAAGAGAAGACACACAAGGAAACTAACAAGTAAAGAAATGACAACACTCTCACAAAGTCTCAGTTTTTCCCCACCTTAGAGGCAAAAAGACCTATCCCAAAGCACACGAAAGCTCATACCAATAACAAACTTAGTTGGTCTCTAAGGTGCTACCCAGGTGGCGCTGTGGGTTAAACCACAGAGTCTAGGGCTTGCTGATCAGAAGGTTGGTGGTTCGAATCCCTGCAACAGGGTGAACTCCTGTTGCTCGGTCCCAGCTCCTGCCCACCTAGCAGTTCGAAAGCACGTCAAAGTGCAAGTAGATAAATAGGTACCGCTCCGGCGGGAAGGTAAACGCCGTTTCTGTGCGCTGCTCTGGTTCGCCAGAAGCAGCTTTGTCATGCTGGTCACATGACCCGGAGGGTTCTGCGGACAAACGCCGGCTCCCTCGGCCTATAGAGCGAGATGAGCGCGCAACCCCAGAGTCGGACACGACTGGACCTGATGGTCAGGGGTCCCTTTACCTTTACCTTTACGGTGCTACTGGAAGCATTTTTTTATTTTTTATTTTGTTTCGACTATGGCAGACCAACACGGCTACCTACCTGTAACTATCCCAATGGAGGCAGGTAATATCTAGAGGGTAGGATGATTCCTCCGTCAGAAAGAGAAGGCAAAGCTTCAAGACCTTGCTTGTCACATCCATACATAGAATGTCATCCTATGTATAGACTGTTCTCCAACACAATCAAGTTAATGTTCTCTCACTCTCAGGGCACTTCCAGACAGGTCTTTTATCCTTGTAAGGAAACTTGCCTATAGATAACCTTACAAGTTAACATGAGCCTAAGGAGGTTTCCTCTGAGTTCAATAGGATTCACTCAGTGCAATTTTCTCCCTGTCCTCCCCCTCCCCCCATTGTGAGTTATTTGCGCTATGACACCACTTTATACTTTTGTTTTAAAGGCTTATTGCTGTGCTAAACCTTTGCTCCTTTCCACAACAAAATCCACAGGAATGCCAGCATCAACAGGGAGTGTGTTATAAGAAGTGAATTCACTTTGACATATTGCCAGGGCACCTTACTAGTGCTATAGCACAAGAAAAAGGGGAGCAAAAAGAAAAAAAGAATTCCACAGAGCATGTGTGTACAGCATCTGAACAAAATTAATAATATGGGAGCTATATTTTATTACAATAAAATAATTATAACTTCCCCTTATATACTGCACTGGAAATATATACTGTATATAGAAAGGGTCCCACAGCATGGTCTGTAGGTACATTTTGAAATAACCCCTTTGGAAAAAAACAGGTTTGGGACTGATTGATGCCTGGAAACCCCATTGATTTCTATAACAGAAAAAGAGCAGAACATACGTTGATGTAAATACAGAATGGGAGATAATTCTCCCCTCTGACTAAAACAGAAATTTAGTAATTGTCATATGATCCTTTTGTTTTGGCCTCAGTTACACAGCATTCATGAATTGCAAACTCTTGCAAGAAAGGTGTATGACTATTTGAGCTGAAGCAGCAGTTTTTGCACGGATGGAGTTGCTAATGCATCTAATAGCTAGAGGGAAGTCTATTTCAGCACATTAATGAGGTTATGCACAAAGAGAGCTTATTAGAACAGATAGATGTTTGTTACATCAGAAATGTGACAACAGAACAAACTGTAACAGATGGGCTGCTGGAAGTTATGAGAATGATCATTCAACAAATATTAGGCAAAACGGAAAAGCAAATTTTCATCAGTATTATTAAATTCGTTAATTTTTTATTTCATCTCACTTATTAGAAGACAAATAAGGTTGCATCCAACATTAGTCATACTCAGCATAGACACATTGAAATTAATTTCAATGGATCTACTCTGAATAGAACTTAGGTGGCTACAACCCATAAAGACTGAAATATCTTAACAATATTGTTTATTGGCTTTCAAATATCTCCCTCCTCTTTTAAAAAAAAAACTTTATTAGCATCACTTTCTCAAAAAATCTTTCTGAAATTATGCAATGTTCATACAAATTTATATTGGAGACCTGCATCCAAAGATTCACTTTTTATGCCTCCATATTTATTTAAAAAACAATCAAATTTCATCCTTGATTTCCAGTTGACTTTCTGTATTCAAAACACCACAAACACATTACCTATTTCCTTTTATTTGGAAATGCATTACCTATTTCCTTTTTAAAAAATTTTTATTGGTGTGAGTGCGTGTGCACATGCATGTTTTAATCTTGTAGCTTTCTATGCCTCTGCATTTTTCCTCTTCCATGCAGCTCACATACGCGATGAAATGTTTTGCAAACTTGCCTGTCCCGATCCAAATTGGGTGTAGAGATATTCGCCCATTGCTAGTTACAACCATTACCCAAGGGGAGAGCAGAGTAATGCTCCTAACGCCAACATTAGTGGCCAACATACTTCCTGTGACTCTCACTCCATAAACTGTGCTCTGATCCAGCTACAATTGGTGGTATTTGTTTTGTAGGATCCCCCGCCTTGTGTGCATTTTGATTTGATGGTTGAGAGTATGAATTTGTGGTTGAGAGTATGAATTAGAACACACACCTCCAACTGTAATGCTATATTGTGTGGGGATATTTAAACTGCAGTCAAACCAACAATTCATGTTTTTCTAGATGGGCATGTGATAGGAGCTGAAGCTCAGAGTTTTCCTCCTCTCACTGTGCCCTGGCAGGAGGAGGGCATGACTATATATTCTCCTACCTGCCCAGGCACACCATCTTATTCTTTTCATTTCTTTCTGCTCTGCCAGCAATGTGAGAACACCTGCTAAGTCTGAGCTCTATGCCTAGACTACATCTTAAGCTAGACTTAAGTATGTCTTTGTAACTGAATTACCATTTTAAGCCTGCCTGAACAAAGCTGCTGTATCTGTTACTCCTCAAAAAATATATTCTAAGTAAAAGTTATTGCAAGACTGTATGTGTGATTATTGTTTTAAGGGGAAGAAAAGAGGGAAATACCAGAAGAATCCAGTTGCCTTAAAGCATCCTGGGTTGCTTAAACTAAAAGGCTAAAACAAGCCTAAGCTGCCCTTTTAAGCTGCAAAGGGATGGCACTCTGTTGAACTCACAAACATAAGGAAGGAGGGATAATATCTAGCAAATATATCCTCTCCTAGCATGTATTCATATCCTAACATATTAGATAGGGGCTTAAAAAAAATTACATGACAATGTACACCAATAGACCACCTAATGCACCATTTGGTTACCTCAACTCTCTGCCTCCTATTCTTATCCTTCTCTCATGGCTGTTTCTCAGTTCTCTGTCTAATGTATCTTGCTTTTTTCACAGCCTTCTCTGCTAGAGCCCTGTTCATTGCCTCCCATCTTTTAATTCTATTTCATATTTGATTTCCCAACTCTAAGCCACCACACTAAATACTCATTTCTAGCCATTAACTTCCCTGCTCAATTTCTAGGTCAACTTCCCATTCAACTTCCCAGCCAACAGTTTTTCTTCTGGTACAACATCCCTGTTTCTGCTCCCACTTCCTGAATTGTATGACATTCCAGGTGCTCCTAGACCTTGAGTGAGTTTTTTCACAACCAAATTTCCCTCACTTAATCAAAACTGACCCGGTATGAAATGTAATGTAATAGTTATCTATAAATAATAGATAAAAGTTACTTATAAAAAATTGAAGACTGTAAACAGTTGTGAATAAAAAGAATGGTTCAAATTAGTTATCTGACATAAGCGGGTACTGAAGAACGAGTATGGAAAATTAATAGTTAGTCTTATTAAACTTCAAAGGATCATTTTAAAATAAGTTAAATCATCATTGTTTTACGTTATTTAAAGCTAAAGCTAACAAAACCTTTAAGCATGCAGGCATAAATTTTGCACTGAAATATTTAATAATACATTTTTATCTCCGAGTTTATTATTTTGGTTAGTTTTTCCAGAAATGCATCAAGGACATTATTCTGTGCATTATTTAAAGAAACTGAGTTTTGCTAAGCTTAAAATAAGATTTTTAGTTTTAATACTTAGCATTTTAAAAAATAAACAAGTTAGTCTTGAAAGAAGATGTCCAACTTGTGGTTGACACAAAGTTTATTTTGTAAGTACCCATATCCATGTCAAGGTTTCCATAGGCTTGCAGTGTCCATGGGCTTGTGTTAACTATGGATAATGACTAAATGGTTGGAGCTGCAGACAGCAATCAATCCTTTACCTCAAGTAAAGATAAAACTATTGATACATCTATATTGATCCTGAGAATGAAAGTTACAAGCTCAGGAAAAGATATGGATAAGGGGCAGTAAGGGCATTCTTTTTAGTTAGGGCCAAGAGAATGGGAGCAAATGGATAATACAAGAAAAGAAGAATATACATTTGAGGAATAAACATTTGAAGAGGGCAACTTAATCTTGTTCCTCAGTATTGGCAATTTTTTAAAAGTGGAAATGTATTTTCTGGATTATTATTTTTTAATCATCCTGTAACCTGATCTGAACCTTCTAAATAAGGCTCTTACCAATGGAATAAGCAAGCTAATTAGATCCGTCAGGGGTTTGTTGATAAGCAGAAGGTCCTCAGCAGTTTGAGTGTCCCCTCCTGTGCCAGATTTCTGTGCCTTCATGAGAAAAAAGTATAATTAACAACAATATTAGAAAGAACACATAAAAAATATCACTACCACAGTCATTTCAGAATCAAGGGTTCCCTTGAAAAGCATTGTTTTTTGAAAATAAATCTGTTTTTATTTGACTGGTATGTCCTTGAGTGAGTCAACTTTAGAAAGGGAAGAGTTGTTTGAGTATACATCACAAGTCTACTCCACCGTAGACCGTAACTTGGAACAGGGTTTTCATTGCGGCAGCCCCATTTGTGGAACAGCCTAGGACCTCCACACACACTGCCCAGGATTGCACCTCAGGGAGATCACTTTGGTGTTGCAAACGCAGAGGTTTGACTTCACCCCTGGAGGTACACTCCATTGTGTCTTGAGCCTGATGGATGTCAACAGTACTTATTTAGAAATGTACTATTTTTCTGTCTCTGACACATGCAAAATATATGAGGGTTGAAATCGTCTTGGATAAAGGGACGGGTAAAAATCAAAGAACCCATTATGGGTACTTACTACTTAAGCCAGAAAAACTTAAGCTTCAATTAACTGCCATGTAAATAATTAACCATAGTCAGTGGAACTGTGTAGTCATTCACTTATTAGACTAATCTATTCAATTTCATTTGTATACATAGTGGGGAATTCAACAAGAACAATAGAAAATATATGCAATGACCCTCATTCTACCAGAAAACAGATTATATACCTGTAGTGTCAGGCGGACAATATTTGCAGTGTAGATCAGCATATGGTGCAAAATATCAAGCAAGGACAGAAGCAATGTATTTGCTGTCTTGATGTTGCTTTTATCATCTGCATCCAAGCAAAGAGCTGCAGTTTCTATTAGAAGATTACAGATGTGATGGACCAGACCTAAACAGACAAGCGTACAGAATGAATAAACACAGTATTTGCAAAGAATATTGGTATACAGAAGAAAAAGGATATTAAGCAGAATAATGTGTTTTCATATAATCAATGATATTTACTGTCCCATTTTCTTTTATATAAAACTCAGGCTTTAAGGTGGGGGAAGGGGAACAAGCAGCTTAGTATCAAATTGACAATTGAGAGAGTGGATTCCAACTAGAAAGTCATTCACACAGGAGTGACGACAGTAGGGCAGGGGGACAGTAAAGAATCATATTCATCTGTGCAATTGTGATTGTAACATAAAAAGAGAAGAGAAGATGCATTGGTTTATAACTGAGAATTTCTTCCAAATCTATTCTGTGTATATCACAATACAGAATCAATATTGAAATTTCGTTGATTGACTTCTACCGCTTACACTGCACTTCCTGTATCTCAGACAGGAATTTCATCTGTCATTCTTTCATCTTATACCATTTAATATATTTTCTGAAACTATCACAGATCTATTCTAAACACAACCGAAACCTCTCATTTGGAAGACTTCAAGACCCTTTTCACATGTACTTCTAGATCCACTGAAATCAATGGGCATGACTAACACGGTGCATTCGTTTCAATGGGTCTACCTTGAGAAGAACTAATTTGGCTATGCTATCCGTATGCTTGATTTTGCAATGCCTTCTCAATTATCTGAAACCATTGCTGATGTAAAGTCCACATTCATTAAGGCAAGAAGAAGAGAAGGAGTTTGGATTTGATATCCCGCTTTATCACTACCTGAAGGAGTCTCAAAGCGGCTAACATTCTCCTTTCCCTTCCTCCCCCACAACAAACACTCTGTGAGGTGAGTGGGGCTGAGAGACTTCAAAGAAGTGTGACTAGCCCAAGGTCACCCAGCAGCTGCATGTGGAGGAGCGGAGACACAAACCCGGTTCACCAGATTACGAGTCTACCGCTCTTAACCACTACACCACACTGTCTCTACAGACTAAAAAAACCCTCTATTGTTCTATTCACAGTAGTGAAACAGACATTTTGTGCTAGCATGAATAATATTAAAAGACATGGGAAAATATGCTGTTAAATAACAGAATGTTTTAGTTGCAAACACACTACCCCTGTTAACTAACTAAAAATTTAGAAAATAAATTTGCCATTTGTCCTTCTTTTTACAATAAACCTGCTCTATGCACACGTCTGGAAAAAAGTTTAGGATAATAGTAAGTATTAGAAATGGAATAATTGTTTATCCTTATGTTAGACGCTCACTGTGATTAAACACAACATTTATAGGAAACCCAAGGCTGCAGGTAGCATAATGAAGGTAAGTTGGGTGAACTTTACACAATGACATGCGATATGTCAACTTTAAGTTAGTAAAACTTCTTAGTAATAAAAATCAAGATGCCAGATGAGGAGGCGGCATTGCAAGACCATATGATTACTGAAAAATAAACCAGCATCACTCTGCTCCCTTGGGCTCCACAGTGTGGAGGAATAACCCCAAGAAAGAATTATGCTGAAGAGCTTGAACATTTTCCTCTTTCTTAGACTCTGATTCCTTCAATCCAGCAATCTGAGAGTTAACTAGCTTACTGAATTTCCCGTAAGCAGATCCTCCTGCAAACTTGTGACCTTCTAAAAGAAAACATAACACAAAAAACCCATATTCAGTTATGGACACAGCTGCAGTCAGTGTCTTCTGGCTACTACAAGCATTAATTTTGGCTTGGCAAGGCCCACTACTGAATGCAAAGGCAAACCAGGGCTTCCCAGAACGACAAACAAGAGGAGGATTTTTTTTTTCCTGCAAAGATGAATTTTCCTGCCAACATGGGGCAACTGAGATATTTGACTCTAGCAAATGATTCAATATGTTGTCATTAGAAATTGAGGAAGCCTCAAAAACCAATCCTATCTTTATTTTACTGGACTGTGAGTAGAGCACCTGCTAAAGCATTAATAAGAATTCTCTGAGCTGGATGGCAACATTACGAATATAAAAGTTCCAGCAGAGAATCCATTGTGAGAATAAAAATCAAATAAAATCCATATGCAGCTTAGCCCTTTTATACTACCACCAGAAAACAGATAAGGCCCAGAAGACAAACAGGCATTTTAGCAAGTGACTTATGAATCACTTACACACACACTCACTCTCTCTCTCCGTATTCAAAATGCAAGATGCACACAAACACACACACACACACACACACACACACACACACACAAATAAAGTTAATAAAGCTGAAGATTATAAAGTTTGGTATCTAGAAGGCAAACTATTAACATTCAAAACATAAGCAAGGGGATCCCAAGTCATTAAATCAGCACATACTAATTTCACTATATATTTTTCAGGCAAATTCAGCCTGCTCTAAAAGTTACTAGGTTTTGCAAGTATTACATTCTTTTTAAAGGTGCAATATATAATCAGAATCTCCCTACAATCAGAGCTAAGTGCTCGCAGGAAAAGACCATTAAAGACTCACAGAGTACATAAATTTACACAAAGCACTGCAAAATGATTCATTAATTTATTAAAAACTCTACTGATACGTTTCAGTATTTTACCACAATCATTTCATAAAGTAGTTAAATAAGAAACATTACTTGAAGCCACTGTGCATTGGCATGACATTCATAACCCATTCTTATATAAATTTTATTATTTCCACAATGGGCCCATTTTTTAATTTTTTTTACATATTTGACATCCCCCCTACTTAAATCAAAATCTCAGTGTTTAAATAAGATTGTTATTTGATTTCATTCTCTTTGTAGACTGTTTCTGTTAGCATTTAGAGTATGCAGCACAAATAACAGACTGTACATAGATATATTTAGGTGATGTCACCACTGCCTACAAAAAGAAACTGCAAAAACATAATTACATATCTGCACTATTCAAAACCTGTCATCAGTCAGTTTCTTTCTACAAAGTGAACATTCAGTCAGCTGAAGTAAACAATCCAGCAGAAAGTGGTGCCTATCAAATAGAAATCTGCAAATGTGGACAGATGACCCTTTGCACTATGGTTTGCTCCCTATGCAAGGCCACTACAATTATGCTCTCTCACCACATCAAGTTGCGGTGCGCATTCCTGCTTGTCACTCTTGCTATGGGAGGAGTGATGAAAGGAGCTTAGCCTTCCTCTCCAGCTCAGAGTTGGGCAGGTGGGCATCATCCTCTACAGTTGTGCTGAGCTTCAAAAGATACAACACAACTTCAGGGAAGATCCCTGCCCCGCTCTGCAGCTCAAAGCTGGAGAAAAGGGCTTTGGTTTGCTGCTTTGCTTCGCAGCTGAGAAACTGAATGTTTCAGGGGTGCCAAGCTGAATATAATATTGGAGGGCCCAGATAAGCCCCGCCTCGCAAAATCGATCACAAGATGCAGGGTATGCACGCCATTTGAATGGCAATGCCCATCAACTTTGGGGGGGGGCAGCTCCCTCAAATATTTAATGGGGGCCCCCCAAAGGGATCTCAGCCCCTAGGAGTTGGCTCCTATGCAGTGCTTCAGCAATACAAAGTCTAAATAACTTGTTTTTGCCCAGCTTTGACATTAATACAGTATTTTTCTTACACTGAAGTTGAGATACATATTTGTGCAAGTAGGCAGCAAATTGCAAGACACAGATGCTTATGGTTTTATTATACTGTTGCTGTTTTTTCAGTGCTGGCGATTTTCAGAAGCAGACATGTCCCTTTTGGCATGCTATAATGATTTTGCCTGCCACTTTTAGTGGGCTTGGAATTATTTTTATGTTTTCCTCTGGCAAAACAATAGAACCTTGACTCATGCAATGAAATAGGCTGACAATTATACTAGAGCAAAAAGAAGATGATGAAGAAGAATCAGACCTTTATAACTTGCCTAATTAATTTATAGAATCTACTAAATTAATTAGGATAACTGCTGGTTATTTATTTATTTAGCGATTTTGATGCTGCCCTTCACACAAAAAAATGTTCATAGTGATTTATAAAACACTGCCACCTGATGGCTACCACTTTAAAACAACTTTACACTTATTCTTGTAGTATGCCTTGAGGTCTCATCCTGTGATTGAACATGGCTGTTTTCCATCATGCACTGTTGGGAGTGACTTACTTCCACTTCAGAACTCTTAGTCTGATCTTACAACACATCTTTTTTTAATTCCAATTTTAATGGGGTATCTTCATTTGTATGATGGGTAAATATTTTTTTCCCTCCACCCTTTTGTAATGAAAATAGATTTAGAATCCGCCTCTGACCTACAAATTTAGTTGCTGAAATTCATCCACCAAGAATTAAAGGGAAAGGCCTGTACTAAGATCTTCAACCTAATATTTCAGTTACTAGTGAAATATGAAAATAATTAAAACCTAGTAAAGCTTACTGAGGAATTTTATGATGCAGCATATTTTATCTTTTAATTGCTTGTTTTCTGCTGTAGTATGCAAATTAGCAGTGCCTGCAAATCAGCACTGGGGACTTGTAGGACTTGTAGTGAACTGTTCAAAGCAGATAGGTTGTACTTAAGGAGGCCAATAGAGATAATGGCAATATTTATGAACCGTCACGTGGCTTGAATCTTTCAAAGGTGGAAAATGTAATGTTTGTCAGGTACACTTGCTTCCTCAGTAAAGCATGCTTTACAATGGTGCTACAAAGCATACTACAAATTTGGGCTCCTTGAAATATACCCCTCCTTTCCCAGTGTTTGTCTAATTGGAAACAGCCTACAAATGGAAAAGAGGCTCTGCGAGTATTAAAGACTAACATTAAACAGAGAAATGGTATATTTCTAGTTCTAATCATTTTTCAGCATTTTATTTATTTTAATACATTTTTATCCTGTCCTTCCCCCAACAAACTTGGGGGGGGGGGGCTATTTGATTCTCTCCATATCCATTTTATCCTTGGAAGAATCATGTGAGATATGTTAGGCTGCATTCACTGATGGGTGGTAGAGCCAAAGTCTGCTACATCTACTAGGGAACTCACTCACTCACTCAGCCAATGCCTACAGAAATCAGCTGGTGGGTGGTAAAAGAAGAAGTCTGAGATGTTTCCTAGTTTGTCCCAGCCTGATCCCTGCGATGCATAACTTACCCCTACTCCCACAGGGCCAGGAGGAGTTTGGAAGAGCTTGTTTTTGCTTTCATTTAACTGTGGTTTGTTGTATTGTCTAGTACAACCAACTGTGGTTATACTATGGGTAATTTTCATTCAGTTATCTTTAAACCATGGTTTATCAAGTTGGTCTCTTTAAAGTAACCATAGGTAATGTTACGCATAGTTCCTGGTTTGCTCTGCAGATAGAGTCCATTTATAAGTTTTCTAATCTGTACCTTTTGCAAAATTACATATATTTAATTATTATTCATAATTGCTGGTACTCCACTTACCACTTTATCAATAGGGTCTTTTGTGCATGATGGAGTTGCTACTCCAAAATGATGTACTAACTCTTTCCTTATATTTTGGAGGGAGAATAATTAGATTGGGATAGAAGTGTTGGGGTTTTATATTACTCTTCCATTATATATGAACATTTTACTATTAGTGTAGTAAGGCCAGCCATACTTGATTGAAATCTTGTGTTGCAATCTAACTCAATGGAAAAAATAATAATTAATTTCAGTAGGTGGTTGTGAGGCTTCATGAATTCCTATCTCCTTCAGGGCAACTAATGCATGGCCACTCAGAAATCCCACTGTATTCAATAGGACTGACTCCTAGGTAAGCATATATAAGATTGCAGGCTTGGGTGTTTGGTCATTGAACTTGTGCAGACAACATGCTCCCTCCCACAGCTTCAACTTTGGCGCTGAAGAGAAAAGCAGGCATGGTCCTCGGAGTTAGGCTCACTTTGGAGAGCTCAGTGAAACTCTGGCAATAAACTCTGTCTTTCTTCATCCCCTCCAGCTGCAAGGTGTGCTTAGATTAGCTACCTCCTGTCTTTCTTCCTAAACTAGAGTAAAAGACTGGGGGTTGTTCTGGTGGTGGGAAGCAGTAGTGTTTTGTTTTCGCAGCGCCGAAACAAACCTTCCAAGTCATCCACTTCGAAGACAACAAAATAAGACTTATGCAGTGTAACGACTATGCTTAGACAGGTTCTTTTCTCTATGGCATAAAGCAGCTGTCCTGTGCATTTTAGTTGTTCATGATTCTAGGAATTCACAGGATGATGAGATAATGTTAGAATAACAACAAAGATCAGGCAAGAATACACACAGAGTTTGCATGTGGCAACAACAACAAATCACTTTTTTTAAAGCATGGGAGGCGAGCATTTTTTTTGTTATTGCTTATAAATGCGAACTCTGTGTGTATTCTTGCCTGATCTTTGTTATGAATTGGAGTGCTGGAACCAAAGAAGTACAATTGTGCAGTACTTCTTTGGTTCCAGCACTCCAATTCATTTTCTAACCCACCCACACCACATTTTCCTCCCCTACTCCAACACTGAGTCAACATTCTGTGCCCACTGCACATGCACAGTCCTCATTGGGCTGTTTTGGGTTTGTCTACATTTTGTTTTTGTTCTTTTAAATATGGGTATGTGGGGGGGAAACAAATGCCTAAACCCAGCTACATTTAAATCTTAGTTTTCTCCACTGATTTCGAGGGGCAGCTCTCTTCTGTCACAGGGACATTTAAAAAACAGCTCCTCGGTGTCTACCAGTACATGAAGCTGCAACAGAGCTCGGTTGGTAGAGCATGAGACTCTTAATCTCAGAGTCACGGGTTCGAGCCCCATGTTGGGCTTAAGATTCCTGCATTCCAGGGAGTTGGAATAAATGACCCTTGTGGTCCCTTCCAGCTCTACAATTCTATGATTCTGTGACAAATTTATGGTATAAAGGTTCTCTTAATCATTCTAATACCTGTGTCCCTTCCTCTTTTCTCCTTTCCCCCATTCCATTACCCTTTAAATGTACAATTTCCCCCTCTTGGTCAGCCAGCACTTGGTGTCCATTGTGCTGTTTTGGGGGGCACTGCCTCTTAAGAGGTTTGGGCCCCTGCCCGTCTCTCGCTCACTGGCTCCCTGCGAGGGAGCGCAAGAGGGGCTGAGGAGGCGGTGGGGCCGGGACAGGGACAACGGCGGCGTCTCCTCCGAGCCTGCGGCTTTTCAGCACCCGCCCTATAAGACGACACCTGGAGTAAAAGACGACCCCTGACTTTTGAGAAGATTTTCCTGGATTAAAAAGTAGTCTTATACACCAGAAAATACAGTTGTTATCATGCAGGTACTTCTATGTCCCCCCTCACATTAGTTTTGAGGAGGGAGTATTTTATTTGTGAAAATTTCAGTGGGGTGGGGGGAAAGAGCCATTTCATTATATACCTTCTCAATTTATTATATTGCAGCATATTTATTCATGATCAGGTTTTAGAAATCAAAGGGCACAAAGCAGTGTTACCTGAAATCCAGAATAACTCATAATCTGGTTTTATTTTATTTTCCATTACAGTGGTGAACTCTAGAACATATTGAGCAAAAACTGAGCGAACTACTCCCAAGAAGCTACAGCAGGGATGAGGAAACTCAGGCCCTCCAAACCATCTCTTTTCTCTTCCCAGACAAGACCTTCTCCCCATACAACTGCCCCTGCTCTGTGCCCTCCTCAGTGGCTTTTGCCTGGCTGTAACATGGTTTTGATCTGTAATAATACCCCTTGTTTGCCTGGAGTGAGAGCTTTCTGGGCCCAATTCAAGATGCTTATGCTAGTTTTTAAAGTCCTAAAATGACTTAGGTTCCAAACACCTGAAAAACTGTCTCCTTCCCTACAAACCCTCTCAGGGTGTTAAGATCAGAAGCGGGGGCCTTCTTGGTAGCTCTGTCTCTCTCTCAGAGATTTGGGGTGGAGGTGGCCCAGGAGAGCAGCCCCAAAGTTGTGGAATTCCCTTCCCTAGAGGTGTGCCTGGCTATACACTATACAGATTTTGGCAAATGCTGAACTCATCTCTATACCTCTGTTCTTTGACACCTGAGATGTTCTTTCAGGTCTCATCTATTCCTGTTGTTGTAATCTGTTTTAAATGTTTGTTTTAAATTTTAAATTGTTGTAACCTGCCCTTGGCTCTGCTGTTAAAGGGCAGGTAATAAATTTGATGATGATGTGTCTGAATTTTGTGTAGCTGGAGTGCACAAGAGCAAGAGTCACACCTGCTGCTCCATCCACTTTTTGCCTGACCCTCCCTTTCACTGGCATCCTGCCCACATAAGGTTGCGCATAAGGGAATGCAGCTCTCAGACTGAAAAAAAGGTTGTACCTTTGAGGTACAGAGTACATTTCACTCACTATTGAGTAGCAGCACACAGGGATTAGCAGGGAGAGGTTCCCAGATCAGAGGGCAGTGTTCCCACACATAGCTGAGCCCTAACATTTCTTTTCTGAGGACATAAGCATTGAGCACAACCAAATTCAAATAAGAAATATGCAAGAATGGGGAAAAAAATTTCCTCTACTTACTGAAGTGAACTGTCCTTCTAAGGGATGGTTTGAGTTCAATGCTTTACAAAACGTGCTAATTCCAGTAGAGCCAATTAAATATCACAGAATAAAGATATTAGGTGGAATGGCAGAATGGTAATTAACAGTACTTAATTCTTACTATGTTTAGCACTTTTCATCTTCAAAGTTTTATGCAAGCCTTAATTGCTCTCTGACACATGGATCTTGGATTTAGAGTATATTTTGGACAAAAATCACCATAAAAGCTGTCTATCAGGTATTACAAGGGATTGTTCTAGATAACTTTTGAACCACATTTTGAATTTACTCTCCAGCAACTTCTGAGAGTTTTTATAATTATATCTGACACATTACACAGTGGCCCTGTCACCATTAGATTCCAATGTATAACCTTTAACTGCACTTCTACAAAAATATTCCCATTATTTATTCTTTCAAAAACTCATAATGGTTACTCTCCAGCTGGCATGTGCAGCAGCCACATACAAAGCAAAACCATGTGTACAGAAGCATATATGCACGCACACACACTCCACTGTATCATCCACTAAACCAGGCATGGTCAAATTTGGCCCTCCAGCTGTTTTGGGACTACAATTCCTATAATCCCTGACCACTGGTCCTGTTAGGTAGGGATGATGGGAGTTATAGTCCCAAAACAGCTGAAGGGCCAAGTTTGGCCATGCCTGCACTAAACAGAATACCAGCTCCTCTCCAGTTTTAGAACTGATCTTTTTTCAGACCTACTGAAGATTCCATAAATTAATATTTGAACCTTCTGCATGAAAAGCACATTCTGTGCCACTGAGGTACAGCCCTCCCCATAAAGGCACTTATATGCCTGGTCTAGAATTGTGATACAAGAGACACAGTCAGAAACTTCATATCACCTAGGTTTTTACATGTGCCCAAGCCATGATGAAGGATCAAACAATCAAGAGCTCCACTATTAAAAACCTTTTAAAATCTCAACAAATTCAAGTATTAAAAATAGTATTAACATCTGAAAAGCAGGAATTACTGGAAAAGCAAAACACTTTAGTTGCTCCCAATTAGACAACTACAAAAGCGACCTATTTAATGGCCCTCTGTGTTACTCTGTCTCTTCGTTGCAACTTTTTTACTCCTTTGTTTAAGAAAAAAAACCCTATGATTCTGGACCAAACGGCATATTAATCAGGCACTTTATTGAACTGATACTGCTTCTTCCTTAAATCCATTCACAATGCGGCCCCACAAAATATTACATTCTTAATGTAAGATATTCAAAATGGTATACATTATTTCAAGGGAAGGTTGTGCTTAACGGATGGAAATGGAAAGTATGGGAAATCATGAGGGATTCAAGATCTATTCAACAATGACAGTGTAACGTAGGAGTTGGGTAAGGGCTGACAGAAGAGAAAATAAAGTTGACTCTGGAGATTGGACTTGTAATAAAATTACCTATACATACAGCACAGGTGTCAAGGGCAAGGCCCGCGGGCCAAATGCGGCCCGCGAGACCTCGTCATGTGGCCCGTGAGCGTGCGCTGATTGGCGGTGGGCGGCGAAGGTCAGCGCGCGCGAGAGGAAGGGAGCAGAGGTTTTTTTCCCCCGGGTCGTTTTGGCCCAGGGCGGCTTTTTGCCGAGTCGGGGGTGCTCCGCGCGGCTTTCTGCCGCCTCGCGGAAGCCCCCCGCACCATTTTTGCCTTGCCGGGAGAACCCGGCAAGGCTTTTTTTCTTCGGGCCGTTTTGGCCCAGGGCGGCTTTTTGCCGCGTCGGGGGTGCTCCGCGCGGCTTTCTGCCGCCTCAGGGAAGCCCCCCGCACCATTTTTTCCTTGCCGGGAGAACCCGGCAAGGCTTTTTTTCTTCGGGCCGTTTTGGCCCAGCGCGGCTTTTTGACGCCTCGGGGGTGCCCCGCGCGGCTTTCTGCCGCGTCGGGGAAGCCCCCCGTACCAGCCTGCCGATCCCACCACCACCCCGCGCTGCGCCAATCCCTGCGAACAGCAGGCAGCGGTGGAGGGGGGGGGGAGAATGAGCAGCATCTCCTCCGCTACAGCAGAGACGTTTCTTGCTCCTCCGGCCGCCCCCCCCCTTGGAAAAGCCTTCTTTTGCGGGTGGGGGGGGTGGAGAAGCAAGCAACATGCCCTCTGCTACAGCGGAGGAGACGTTTCTTTCTCCTCCCGGCCGCCCCCCCCCTCGCAAAAGCCTTCTTTTGCGGGTGGGGGGGTGGAGAAGCAAGCAACATGCCCTCTGCTACAGCGGAGGAGACGTTTCTTGCTCCTCCCGGCCGCCCCCCCCCCCTCGCAAAAGCCTTCTTTTGCGGGTGGGGGGGTGGAGAAGCAAGCAGCATCTTCCCTCTCCTCTCTCTTTCACTCCTTCCTTCCTTCCTTCTCTCTCTCTCTGTCTCATTCCCTTTTACCCCTCCCTCCCTCCTTCCTCCCTCCCCTCTCTCCTCTCTCTCTCTTTCACTCCTTCCTTCCCTCTCCCTCTTTCTTTCACTCTCTCTCCCCCCTTCCTCCCCCCTCTCTTACCCTTTCCTTCCTTCCCCCCTCTCTCATTCCTTTCTTTCTTTCCTTCCTTCCTTCTTTCCTTCCTTCCTTCTTTCCTTCCTCCTCCCTCCCTCCCTCCCTTCCTTCTCTCTCTCTCTCCCTTTATCTTTCTTTCTTTCTTTCTTTCTTTCTTTCCTTCCTTCCTTCCTTCCATCCATCCATCCATCCATCTCTCTTTCTCACCCCTTCTTTCTTTCTTTCCTTCTTTCCTTCCTTCCTTCTCTCTCTCTTCCCTCCCTCCCTCCCAGCCTTTTAGAGGAGGAAAACCAGAAAAAAATATTTTTTCCACACAGTGGAGAGGGGGAGGGCGGCCCTTTGAGGGTCACCGGCCCTTTGAGGGTGACCAAACTGCTGATGCGGCCCCCGATGAATTTGAGTTTGACACCCCTGACATACAGGAAGGGTCCTGCAAGCATTTAAGCATGCTGTACTCTCTTTGGGCTTATCAGGATCTCAGAACCTTTTGAAAATTGCCCATTATATATTAAAAATATAAAAGGCTGACACATGACCTTTTTTGATTAAAAGCGTTAATGCTGGATTGCTGCTCTCAGAGGAGTCACTTTAAGGATGCAAGATTTAACAGACTTTAACAATACGACAGGCACGAAGACATTTGAAATCTAATTAATCTCTTGACATTTGACTAAAAGTCAAAGCAGTGGACTACAAGATGGAACAGAGGACCTCACCCGTGAAGGTTGACTACTATTATCTTTCTTTCATGAGGTGTAAATGAGTTATTAAGTGTCTTCTACCAAGGTTTATTGCAGACCTAATCCTCTTTTTAATAACTGCCCATGCATTAAGGGCCTATTGTTTTCTCTTAATACAATCTTGGATGTAACAACTGCTGCAAGCTCTCATTCGTGATTTCACTAAAGTTCTTCGTGTATTTACAGCTGTGATAAGCCATTTCTATTGAAAGTTGCCTTTGGAAGCTTTAACACAGTAATGTGTGTAAGGTGCTTGTTTACACAACCGCTTTCAGGGCACATGATGGTTATGACAATTTAGGTGATACTCTGGAAATTCAATTTTATTTTAGTATCCAATATTCAGCAGGCACAGCAACTCTAAAATAAAGGGACAACCTATAATTCATGGTTTATTGCACAGCAATTTCTGAAGATAAAAAGTAACACATTAGAGTTAACTTCTCTCCAATGCTTTAATATCAGTGACACCAACAGGCTATTCCTGCATTGATTTGCATCTTTCACCTTCCAAAATAACAACTGATTAAAGGATTAGTACCACTATTTATTATTAAGAGCAATTTGATTTCTTTTGCCTTTTTTGATTTGCATTTAAGCTGCATTGCTTTCAAAATATTTTGTTTAAAACTTTGTTTTTAAAGTATTAGTTGATTTTAAAAAGTGAATAATTAGAGCAGTGATGGCTAACCTTGACACTCCAGATGTTTTGGGACTACAACTCCCATCATCCCTGACCATTGATCCTGTTAGCTAGGGATGATGGGAGTTGTAGTTCCAAAACACCTGGGGTGTCAAGGTTAGCCATCACTGAATTAGAGGAAATTCATAGGCTTGACCCCATGTACAATGCTCATTATTGTTGTTGTTATTGGTTTCTATTGATTTGTTGGTTTGTTTGTTGCTCGTATAGGATATTTTGTTTTTTAATGTTTGATGCTTTGTTGTGTTTTTATATATGTTGTAAGTCGCCCAGAGTGACTGGGGAAACACAGTAAGATGGATGGGATATTAAATATATATATTGTTATTATTATTATTATTATTATTATTATTATTAAAGATTGTAGGGTTGTTGATAAGGTTGCTACTTCACATGACAATCAGTAAGCAACATATCTTAACTTCTATTGTGTGCACAAAATTCAGTACAGTTTCTGGTAGAGAAATATTTCACATATGGTACAAGTGCAGTCATTGTAGCAATGGTACCAAGTACCCTTAAATAATATGCCAATTCGAAATTGCCTTTGTCAATAAGCAAGGAGTAGACAAACTTTTTTTTTTTCTGAGTGACTGAGACTTCAATCTTATGCACACTTACAGAGAAATACAGTGGTGCCTTGGGTTACAAACACTTCGGATTACAGACTCTGCTAACCCGGAAGTAGTACCTTGGGTTAAGAACTTTGCTTCAGGATGGGAACAGAAATCGTGCGGCGGCAGTGCGGCGGCAGCAGGAGGCCCCATTAGCTAAAGTGGTACCTCAGGTTAAGAACGGTTTCAGGTTAAGAATGGACCTCTGGAACGAATTAAGTTCATAACCAGAAGTACCAGTGTACAGTGCCCATTTAACTCAGTGCAACTTAATTCTGAGTTACCGTAATATACTTAGAATTGTATTGCATGCCATTAAAATATATTCCAACTATCTCCATCAATCTTTTTTGTGCCAATTAGCAACATGCTTATTAATTTTTGATGCTGTTTTGGGCTTGGCGTGTTACTGTCATGCAGATGGAAAACGACATTGTAGACTGGTAGCTTTTGTTTAATAAATTGTAAGTTATCTTACATATTTTTCTATATGATAAGAAAACATTTATATTTTGGGCTCTGATGATATGCAATTTTATTTAAATCTCTTCAAAGGCAGTTTATTAATTAAATAATTAGATAACTAAAATTCCTAAACAGAATCACAGTGGTACTATTTAAAATGATTTCTTTTATTTTCTCCAAGTGTTTTGGTAACCTTTGACTTCCTGGCTTTGACTAATTTCAGATGAGACAGTGTGCTTTTGGACACTGCTGAATACAGTTCTCAGCGCTGATTCACAAAGTTTTTTAAAAAAACTTTTCCCTGTTCTTCAAACATCAAGAGTTGCTCAAGATGAAAAAAGTGCATTTTGAACAGCATGGGGAAAGCATAAAGTCCTTGCTATAGCTGTAAGAGCAGTTGAACAGACAAACATTAAAAGTTCAGAAAGTCAAGAAGCGAGATGCATCATGCAATGTGTGTAACAGGTAAACCGGATGTCATGCTATAATATCCTTCATCTAATGCACACAAATTCTTAGACAAAAAGAAAGAAAGAAAGAAAGAAAGAAAGAAAGAAAGAAAGAAAGAAATGCAAAAACTAACTTTGATTTGCTTTTCAAATGTAGTTCCTTGGCAGCAAGACAGAGCAGCATATCAGACAAAATCTGAGGGCTAAACCAATAAAACTTTATCTAAGTAAAAAAAGAAACCAAACACTCTAGAGACATATGAATAACATCCCGGTGAGGGTTCCACCTGGCAACCCCGAGGCCACTGGCTGAGAATGCTTTTAAACTGTTAGAATTTTTATGATGTTTTAAAACTGTTTTTGAGTGGGACATTATGTAGACGACGCTGTTTAAACGGGAACACAAACAGCTTCAGATACACAGATTAAACTCAAGTGCAGAGAAGTCCAAAGGAGGAAAACTTGGGAGTGTTTTTTTTTTTTTAAAAAAAGGGCTAAGAGTTTAGTTCTATTCATACACCCCAGTCACTATTTTACACTTGACTCTGACTGATGCATCTTGAGTTTCTAGTAAAAAGGAAAGTAGATCCCACAAGCCTGGAGTCTCCTCTCCTTAAGCTAGGGCAATTGTGGGGAATTTTTAAAAGTTATTGACTCTGTAACTGTTGACAGCATACTGAATTCTGGAATTAAGGAGAAATCACCAGTGATGGAAGCCATTCTGAGATGGTTATTCTTCCTAAGTCACATTCTGAAGAAACATGCTGCCAAATATTTGTGTACAATAGGTGTACAGTGAAACAGTGTTAAAATACATACCTTGCTCATAAAGTAATGTCATGTTTGTTTTCCTACAGGAAACCAGGTTATTCAAGACTGCCACTGCATTTTGCATTGTATTCCCCAGAAGTGCACCTTGATGTTCCTGCAATGAAAACATATCTGTTTAAGAATTTTCCTTCCAAGTGTACAAAAGGTTAAGTCACATTGAAAAGGAAGCCCAGTGGGTGATGAAGACTCTAGGAACACCTGATGCTGGAAATAGCTGATACTACATACCTATCTTATACAGTGGTACCTCAGGTTCCATACGCTTCAGGTTAAGAACTCCGCTAACCCAGAAATAATGATTCAGGTTAAGAACTTTGCTTCAGGATAAGAACAGAAATTGTGCTCTGGCGGCGCAGTGGCAGCGGGAGGCCCCATTAGCTAAAGTGGTGCTTCAGGTTAAGAACAGTTTCAGGTTAAGAACGGACCTCCGGAACGAATTAAGTACTTAACCAGAGGTACCACTGTATAATGTTTATTCTAGATATGCAACAGATTAACTTTGACCATAATGAAACTTGCTATTGCACATATTACAATACAAAGAATGGCAATCAAGTAAAATTCCAATATACAGTCCTGATGCATATTTCCAGATCTGACTTTGTGGCTACAAGCACTGATAAACTATATGAAGAAAATGTATAGACGACTAAAATGTATAGACGATTAAAAGCAGTGCTTTTAATGTTTATTTTCTAACTGTAACAAAAGTAAACAATCAAAATATACAGGAGCGCCCAAGCCATTTTTGTAGCAGAGGACGTAAATCCAAATGGTGTCCCAATGTGATGACAAAATACAATAAACTAAATAAGTAGGCAATGTACTTCCTCCTAATGATAACTCAAAATCTGTTGCCAATCCTAAAAAAAGTATTAGATATTTTCTGTTATTTTCATTTGATGAAGCAAGTGCTTTGTGCTTGGATACCAGGCAATCTACAATCCAAGTTGCCTCAGGGAAAAAGAGAGGGGGCAAATGGGGGAATTGCTGTCAAAAGGAACAAAGGAATCTATACACTTCACAGCCATTCCTGAACCCTTCCAGGGAGTTATCTTTATCCGGCTGTTCAAAGCCCACTCCCCAATGACTTCCTGAGCACCCCCTCGAGAGAAGAGGCTCTTGATGGTTCTCTGACAGTTTCCCCACTTTTTAGGTTCACGTATGTGTCCCACACTCAGTCTTGCCCAGTTACCTAGCATAATATTGGCAAATAAAACAAAACTTTAAAATAGTCCACCGGCAGTTTAGAACCCAACTAATTTTACTGATACTTTGAAGCATATATCACAATGCTGACTATGCCCATTTACTGATATGATTTATTTATTTATATGTTTATACCGCTGTATCATCAAGGTGTACAACACTTTATAAAACAGAACTTTACAGATCTAAAATCTGCCAAAGGGAGACAACAGAAGAAGCTGGAAGGGGTGGTGAACAGCAGAAGAAACCATAAATTTGTTACCTGTGAATATGTGTTCAGAGCTATTGAATACCTGTGGGACGATGACGATACCTCCTATTGGAGCTCACAGACAGAGCCATCCAAACCTGCTTCCTCTGCTAGGAGAAACCACCCACCACTCCCCAGGCAAAACTGGAAGTATCAGGCAACCCCTCAAAAATCAACAACATATAAAACGAAACTCAGACTACTACACATTATGCATTGAACCATACATTATCAACTGTAGGCAAACAGAAGCCTGGGAGACAAGGTGTAGAAGTGAATCTAAAACACCCCCTTTACATTCCCACATATACAGTGGCAGCAGAAGCTATAAGGATCTGGATCACCCAGCAGTATGCGAAGCTCTCCTGGAACCCAGGACAAGAAGAATGCCCTTCAGAAGCCTCTCTGAACAGAAATTCACAGGTAAGAAAGTTGTTTGGCACAAGTCTGATGAAATTTCAGTGCCATGTTAAGTCATTTTTATTCACCCAGGCTTTCAAAATAATTTAATCATGTGTTTATTTTTACCTGCTGCTGCTTTGATGTCTTTTAACTGCACTTTATATTAATTTGTATATTTATTTTTACTTATTTGGAAGCCCAGGTTGAAAAAGCAGGTATAAAAATTTAAAATAAAATAAAGGTGAATAATCTGACAGATTTATTTCTGAAAGCTAACCCTCATCATTGTCAAGCAAAAGTATTTGTTACTTTGAAAGCGTTTCATGATGGGCCAAAATGGTTGTGATCCCATCTTCTGGAAGCAAGAAGGGGTGGGAATAGTTTGAAGAGCAAGCCCACTGAGCCATGCCTCCACACTGAAGCTTCCCAAGCGTAGAATAGGTGACGAGTCCTAACTTGTCTCTACTAACCTCCCCTGCACTTCTTCAAGTCACAAGGCAGAAATACAAGTAAAGTTAGTGAGTAATCTGTGTGTCCATCAATTGCCCACTCCGATACTCTTCTATTTCCAACTGCAAACAGGGGCATGTTCAAATCAGAGGGATTCATGACTGCTATGCATTTTAACTCTAAATACTATTCTTAAAACATTTTAAAATCTCAAGCTCATTAATAAATATGAAGGCAAGAGCATGCTATCCACAATGAAGCTAACTACTAATAGGAAACCATGTCCTCTGTCAAATACAAATTGCAAAGCAAGCAGAAAGATCACCCAGATAAAAGTGACAGATGATGCCTTAAATACTTTCAATTCAGTGTAATAAATATGTCAGTCTGTGTCCAATGCACCATATAGTTGATAAAAAGATAATAAAATCCAACTTTATAATGTATCAGTATAATAGAGAAAAATATGTGCAGCTCTCCAATTCTTTCACAAGGCTGACAACATTTAATGATACCACATTTCTCTGAGCAGAGATCAATCAATGGTTACACAGCTGTCTAATGAAATAATGTTGCATAGATGCTGTTGAAAATATTAATATTGCATTAAGATTGTATAAACAGCCCTGTCTCAAAGTAGACATGGCGTAATGCTCTTTATACTTCCTCCATCAGTGCCTGCTATATATGGTTTAGACCAATTTGCCATGGAGAGAAACATAAGTTTTATTCTACCAGTGAACAATGAAGCATGTTTGTGGACATTGAGCCAGCAGTGGAGTGCTGAAAACAACCTGGAGCAGCACAAAAAGTCTGAGGCAACTAAGCCACCACATGACATCTGAGATGACACAGTACTGTGAAAGGACTGCCACATCAGTTCTGCCTGTCTGAATTGGCCCCAAGTAGCATGAAGTCATTGGTATTTCTCATATGTACATATAAGAGTTGCTTGTGGCTGTTGCATTGGATTCTAAGGCTTGTGTAGAAAGTATTTAAGTTCTACACATTCTATCAATGAGAAAAGCTGATCTAATTTGTGTGTACGACACCACAGACTGTGGACATTTAATGAACAGTGCTCTTGACAGCTTTAATAAAACATAGCATTTGCCAGCAGAGATAATTAGAACTGAAGCAGCAAAATTCTAGTGTTTGGCAACACAGATGAAACAACTTCATTAAAATGTACAGCTCCAGCAAATGAAAGGCAAGAAAGCACTGGACCCTGAAGAATCAGCCTTCTCAAAACTAATTGCTTCAGTGCTTCAACAGGCCAGCTATGAAATACCAAGGGTATAACAAGGAAAGGGAAATAAATAAATAAATTGGAATTCAGAAAAGAAGCCACCAAAACTAATACTTTTTAGGGCACCTAGCCTTTTTATTTACATTTTAAGCAGCACAGAATGATGGAATAAATCATTTTTAAGATTTTGAAACAAATAGGGACCCCCCCCAAAAAAATCTAGCTATGTGGCCCACGTTAATGAATCAGGTCTTAACATTTGTCGGTACTATTGAGTTTTGAAACAATTTAAGCTCCTAAGAGAACAGATTCGTATTTATCTTTCAACTTTGACAGATCAAAACACACTGTAAGGGTTAATTTCAGGTATATAATTTAACTAAATCATAGGGTGCCATGACATTTCGCACAGTAATGTTATTCCACTTAATGAAATTACACTGGTTAAATTGCAGTTACTAGGGGATCTCTCTCTCTGAGCTTCTACATGACCTTTGTTGGCAAACAAGATAATTATTGGGAGTGGGGTGTGTGTGTGAAGTCCTCATATCGTCTTCTACAGATACAGTAATCTAGAAATGATGTTGGGGGGTGGGGTTATGTCTTACATATTAAAAGGTTGTTTAGTGTAGCATTTGTGTGAAAACTAATAAAGCAAGCATCAATGTCTCTACTGGCTGTCTATGGGAAAAAATTAGAAGCAGCAATGTTTTATGCTGAATTTGGTATACGTTATTCCTACCAGCACCCAGAAAGCCAAAATCAGTCTAAAGATAGGCGGCTATTCTATTGTATAATTTTTTATTTGTATTATTTATATATGTTATTTATATATTATATATTTTATATGAATGCAATAAATTTAGATCCATTTATATTACATTTTTAATTAAAATTATAGACTGAATCTACATTTGGTTTGTGACAGAAGGCTAAAATGTCACTTCCATGACTAATTATCCTTTTCTCCCCAGTAATGTATAAGACTTCACACTCTTGTTTTATTGCAGGTGTCTTCTTCTTCCCAAAATCCGCTATGGAGGGTTGGGCGAATCCTAGAACAGCATGTTAGGGGGAGGAGAGGGGATATAGTTCCGTTTGGCAAGTTGAAATACTTGCGCTGACAGAACTATCATATTAGTGCAATGTTGAATTCCACCAATAGTTTCTAGCAAAGTCTGAGAAATAAATTATTTTGTAGCCATGATGAAAGAGAATAATGCAATTGTATGTTAGTTTGCCCGCAGTGAAAAAGTATAATAGAATCATAGTATTGTGGAGTTGGAAGAGGATAATCTATTTTATTTTATTTTATTTTATTTTATTTGTATACTGCCCTATAAAGGTAAAGGGTAAAGGGACCCCAGACCATTAGGTCCAGTTGTGACCGACTCTGGGGTTGCGGCGTTCATCTCACTTTATTGGCCAAGGGAGCCGGTGTACAGCTTCCAGGTCATGTGGCCAGCATGACTAAGTCGCTTCTGGCGAACCAGAGCAGCACATGGAAATGCTGTTTACCTTCCTGCTGGAGCAGTACCTATTTATCTACTTGGACTTTGACGTGCTTTCGAATTGCTAGGTTGGCAGGAGCAGGGAGCAAGCAACGGGAGCTCACCCCGTCGTGGGGATTCGAACCGCCGACCTTCTGATCAGCAAGCCCTAGGCTCTGTGGTTTAACCCACAGTGCCACCCGTGTCACATACTGCCCTATACCGTAGACTAATCTAGTCCAACCCCCTGCAATGTAGGAATCTTTTGCCCAATGTGGGGTTCAAATCCACAACCCTAAGATTACGAGTCTCATGCTTTACCAACTTAGCCATCTCAGTCGATAGATGTAGAAGTTGTCTGTTCCACCCAGATTGCATAAGATGCTACCTATCCAAAACCAAAATATATGACTAATTGTTTGGATTCTAAAACTGTATTGTTTATACCAGTATTTGTTTTTGATTTTATGATGCAAGTTAATACTAGGGAAAGAGAGTGCAGATGGTTACTTTACATCATAAGGGATTTATAAATGTTGGATTTCAACAATGTGATTACAGTGGTACCTCGGTTTACGAACTTAATCCGTTCCAGAAGTCCGTTCTTAAACCGAGGCGCACTTTCCCTAATGAGGCCTCCCACCGCCAGTACCCTTCCGCCATTCGGCTTCCATTCTTACTGAGGTAAAGTTCGCAAACTTCCGGTTTTGCAGAGTTTGTAAACCGAATAGTTCGTAAACAGGGCTGTTCTTAAATCGAGGTACCACTGTATATAATTGATCAATAATGGAAATACTTAACTAGGCACACATCATGTGGAAAGGCTCTAGTCCTCTGCTAAGATGTAAGCAAGGAAGCATGAGGTAGTAAAGTTACTCACCACTGGAAACATACAACCATGTTACAAACTCATGGGAAACTTAGCAAGAACATCTGTTTGAAATCAGAGGATATGGAGTCAAGTGCAACATGGATCATATAAATTGGCAAGGTAACTTCCATTTTCTAAAGTTATATACTCAATTGCTATTGCAAATCAGTAAAACAAGTAAAGAATCAATGCAAGTAATTGGCTTTTGTTTGGGAGTAGACAACAATATTTGCTTTGATTACTTGGGAAGCACGGTAAGCCAGATCCAATTTGAGAGAAAATGTGCACTGGTGATTGAGACTCCCCTTGCTAATGAAACAAATCACCACCTGAAGCCTTCACATAAATGTTGAACTTCATGTTATTCCATGAAAATCATTTTCCCTATAAACATTTGTTTATATAAACAGATGATTGGACTTAAGGATGTTTTCAACTTAAGATCTGCAACCATGTTTTCAAGAGGACATATCAATAGTGCATTATTAGTCATTTTTATTTCCAGCACAACATGTATTTCAGTGCCTCATGGAAAAGTAACTCCGTGAGACTGGTAAAGAGCCTAAATTAGGTGTAAGGAATGATAATGCACCTTAATGATTATGATAGCATGAAAATTAAATCTAATCATGTTCCATTAAGCATGCTCTCACTTCCATTTTTACAAAATTATTTTATTATGGTTCCTCTACTGTCTATTGAAATAAGCTTTTACAGCAATTTAATTTTCTACTATAAACAACCCTCATTTTTCACAATGCATCCCCCTGAGATTAGAGAAGGATAATTTAAATTTCTCCAGTCTTGCAGCTATACTAAGGTAACAATTTGCAGAGGCGAAGATTTTGTTTTCCTATTTGCAGTAGAGATCATTAAGATATAATTAGACTTATTCATGAGTATGAGCATCCTTGCTATGGAGATGCCAGTCATCCAATCAGCGTCCTCTGCACCTGTGTCGAATATGAAGGGCAGCAAGAATAATCCCCACTTCAGTCTCAGGGGAGTTCTGCATTAAATGAACTGCACTAGACATCTCTTTCTCCCTCTTTTGTTATTAATGGAATCTTATTCATGCCTCCAGTGTTTTCTCAGACTCCATTATTATCGATCAAAATTGCTAGACTATTTGCTTTCAGCAATATGCTGCTGCACTGCTACCCAGATGTGAGTCCTAACGACAACTACGTGTGGTGAATTTTAATCACACCCTGTCTGAAACTGATCACAAGCAACTTATGCTATACAGAAAAAGGCAAACCAGTCTACTTACAAAATAACCTGTGGCTCTTTCAGAAACAGTATAAATATATGTAGGTCTTGTTTTTAAAACTCAATACTAACCCTCCCCACCGCCCGCTACAAAAAAGTTCTAGATTTAAAATGTATGACTTTAATTAGAATTTAAACCAGCATTTTAATACTTTTGCTGCTATGCGGAGGGAAAATAATGGTAAAAATAATGTAATAGAACTTTCATTCCTGAACCGAGAGGCTTGGATCCAATGTTATCCTAGTGTGAGAAAAAAAGTCACATCTGCTTGTGCAAGCAGGAGATTGCCCATTTCTTTTGATTTGTCCCCCAGCTGCCTGTCACAGCTGGGGCCTAGACAGTAGAGATGTGGCAGGAGAAAGAAGAATGGGATAAGCCAGTAGCTAGCCCAGAAGTGCAAGTCAGAAGAACCCCAGGGCTAACCAGGAGGCAGGATCAAGAAGTAAGTAAGGACTAAAGAGCAAGTCAAAACTTAAGGACAAACAAGGAGACAGAAGAGGAGCAAGGGAGCTACTACTGAAAAGATCAATTATCTTGTTACTATCCTCTAGACCTGTCTCAGAAATGGAAAACAGAAAAGGGCTTCCAGTGATGATCTCAGGGTCCAGTCAGGCTCATATGGTAAAAGGTGGTCTTTTAGCCATAGGTGTCCTGAGCCATATAAGGCTTTAAAGATCAAATCCAGCTCTTTGAGCTGGGCCCAGAAACAAACTTGCAACTTCTGCAGTCAGGCCAACACTTCCAGAAATCTATTTTACAATGAATTTATGTTTGAAGATGATGGTGGAGGATACTCCTAACCTCTGAGATGATGTTTCCCTCAAAAAACCTGTTACCACAGTGCTCAGCACTCATCTATCTGTGATGTTTCTCCACTGGTTGATAAAATGTAGTACCCCGGCCACCACCGCATTCTCACATATTGACAGATTGATAGCAAGCTGTGGTGTACTGCTGCTCTGCCTGTGAGTATTGGGGAGGTCCGCTCCCCCTTGAAGCCCATTTTCCACCTTGGGCCTGGGGGCGGGCCCCATACTCACCACCACAGCTTATAAGGGTAACTGTGCCCCTGAAGGACAGGTGCGCAGCCTGGGAGTCATTTTGGACTCTCAGCTGTTCATGGAGGCGCAGGTCAATTCTGTGTCCAGGGCAGCTGTTTACCAGCTTCATCTGGTACACAGGCTGAGACCCTACCTGCCCATGGACTGTCTCGCCAGAGTTGTTCATGCTCTGGTTATCTCTCGCTTGGACTACTGCAATGCGCTGTACTGGGGCTACCTTTAAAGGTGACCAGGAAACTACAACTAATCCAGAATGTAGCAGCTAGACTGATGACTGGAAGTGGCCGCCGAGACCATATAACACTGGTCTTGAAAGACATACATTGGCTCCCAGTATGTTTCCAAGCACAATTCAAAGTGTTGGTGCCTACCTTTCAAGCCCTAAATGGCCTCAGTACAGTATACCTGAAGGAGCATCTCCACCCCCATCGTTCTACCCGGACACTGAGGTCCAGCTCCAAGGGCCTTCTGGCGGTTCCCTCACTGTGAGAAGCCAAGTTACTGGGAACCAGGCAGAGGGCCTTCTCGGTAGTGGCACCCACCCTGTGGAACGCCCTCCCACCAGATTTCAAAGAGAACAACAATTACCAGACTTTTAGAAGACATCTGAAGGCAACCCTGTTTAGAGAAGCTTTTAATGTTTGATGGATTACTGTATTTTAATATTTTGTTGGAAACCAACCCAGCCAGATGGGCAGGGTATAAATTCATGATGATGATGTTTTCCTGGCCCCTCAGAGAACTTGGAGGCTAGGAATGCAGGATTTTGAGCAGATCAGGGCAAGGGTCTTCTAGCTGGCCTTCCCTGACTATCTCATCTTTGCCTGTAACCCAAATACTTTTGAGACTTGGAAAAGGGACATGGAAGGGCAAGTGGATTGGTTCCATCTCATTCTGTGTTTCCACAAGATGTTCTCCCAGTGGTTCTTCAAATAGTTTGACACCTGAAAAGGGAAGGGTAGTCACCAGGTGCCTGGGATCCACCTTCGACTCCCACAACCAACTGTCCCAACATGCCAAAGTAGTAGCAGCCATAGACCTGGCCTTGAACTGCAGCTTATCCAGAGACACAACAGGCATAAGGGCTGACATATGAGAGGCCTTCATAAGTCCATCCTTAATTGATTTAAGGATATCCTGCTGTGATCCCAACCCCATGGCTCACATATATCTGGCCCTAGCAAAGACTGAAGTGGTGACTGAAGACTTGAAGGCATCAGCCTCAAAATTCCTGCACAATGTGCCCACCACTAATTTATCATAGGAATCATTTGCTCCCCCCCTTTCCCCCTCATAAGGAGTGACAACAGAAGAAACCAGGGCAACCACAGGATAGTGCAGTGCTGGAAATTGAACTGCTGCATAATTTTATTGGGGAAGGTATAACGTTTCCCAGCCAATCTGAGGTTCAGTTTCAGCTTATCAGGAATGATCTACACCACCTTCCAAACACTATCAAAGGCTAGCGGAAAGGGCACTGTAATGGGTTTAGATGACGCTGAAGGAAATACCTTTTCTACCCCAGAAGCCAAAGACTCATTAGAAGATTCAGGCTCCACAAGGAATTCCTCATTAAGCTGTAAAATCTGTCTAGCTTTTGCCAACAAGGCAGGATAAACATCTGAAGAAAAAAGCTTGCCCTGAGAGCTAGTGGACTCTAGCTCCTCCTCAGATAACTGTCCCACTTCATTGCCTTCCATAGCAACCAATTGCTCAGATTCAGAAAGCGCATCCCCATCTGTTCTAGTTTGCTCTGTTGGTGCCACAATTTCTCCTAAATTGGATTCTATGTAATTGCCTTAGCTCCCGCCACGACCCACATGTTGCCCTTCAACTGGAGAGAAACCAGGGGAGGATACTGAGGAAAGAGATCCCACAGAACTGCAGAGGAAGGAGATCTGTGGCATCTCCTCCTTTTGTGGCTTTTAGATTTAAGCTTCTGTTTCTTTTTGCATTTCTTGCTTGTGAAAGACCTCCCTCAAGCCAAACTAATAGATTTAGAAGGAATAGAATCCTTTATTTTCTTCAGAGAACAACTCTCTTATCCACTGCAGGAATTTGGAGAAATGACCTCCCCAGGAAAAGGTGCACCAGTGAGGGAAAACCACTCACCCCTTCAGTGGTGTGACTGCTGCCTTTGGAATTCAGATGTGCTGTGTACAGAATCAGACCATCCATATTCAGAAGTGCTGTTTTCAGAAATTGCTCCGTTTTGGGCACTGGTATATGAAACACAGAGGAGGCCACCAAAGAGAACATATGCCTGCCAAAACCAAGCTCTTTCCAACAGAGCGAGAAGCAGCCCTCTGATAAGTGCTTCACAAAATTCTATGGCAAAGGAGCTGTGATGAGCTTGAGTGAAATCACCCCACTTGAGGTAGAATTGTGGAGAGATTTGCTGTGATCAAATACCAGAGCTCTACAGAGGTCACAAGGAAAACCGCTCAATGTGAAATAAGTCACCACAATCCTGCTGGGTTTCACCGAGGTAGCAAGACTAATCATTACTAGCAGAAATAATAATGATGATAATGATGCAGAGTGATGGGGTCTAACCCTTCCCTCCCCAGCCACCACCCTGACAAACAATGGCCATAGTCAGCCTTACAAAAGGCAGAGTTGAAAGCTTAATTTCTAATAGTACTTGAGGCGTGGGGGGGATTTTTGTTGGGATCGTGGTTGGAGAGGGAAGAGTTAAATATTCCCTCCCTGTGCACAATTGTCCCAATGAACATTTTCCTCCTCCTCTCAATTTGTTTGAAACCACAGATGCTACTGTATACTATGCATTTAATACAATGCATAGTTAGGCTCTTATTATGTTGAAATGCTAAGGTTCAAGGCATCTTTTGCATCTTAGAAAATAACATTAGAATTTACTTCTCCGGTTTAGTGAATTTAAACCAGAAATAAATTTAATCTGTGGACAGATGCCTTATTCACATAAATGACAAGGAAGGCATCTAGTCATCTGTGCAAATGCACCTTTTCTGTATGTACACAGGTACTTGGTATGTGCCTGACCTTTCGAAAATGAAATCTCCCTCTAAATTATTGAATCCTCTATGCAATATATTTAGAGTGGTGTATACCATTTGGATTCTACCAGACTTCAAAATAAAGATAATTAACTGAAGCATAATGCAGAAATGTGTTCAGATAATGGCAGCACCATTAACCTGGAAACATTATCCCAGGTATTACTTAATTACAAAAGGTTTAATAAGATTGAAAGGTTTATAATTAGCTGATAACTTCTCCTGTATTGAAACATCTATCTACACAACAAATATTAATTCTTTGAGAACACAGTATCAAATGATCTTCATAGCGGCTATCAGACTAAGGTATGAATCAGGAAGTTCCCTGTTTAAATCTGCTATCTGCCACAAATTAAGTAGATCATTTTAGGCAAGGCACTCTCTCCCAGTCTCAGTCATCCTCAGCTGTAATATGAAGACTAGTAATACTGACTTACTTTAAGGCTGTGGCGGGGAACCTTTAGCCTGCAGGCCTGTGTAGGCCTGGTCTAAATACCAATTAGACCCACATAAATCACATCTGCATTCCCCATACCCTGACATCATGTGTGGGGCAGGTATGGATGTGGCTACAAAGGAACAATTTGGAGCTTAAAGTGAGTGTCAGGGAGTGCACTGGGATTAGCTGCACTAGGGAGTTCCCCACTGGGTGGAGTATAAGAGACCAGACAGTATTTAAGGTACTTTGGGCCCAAGGGAATGAACACAAGAATCCTGAACCTTAAATTGGCAAATGGTGCAGCTCTAAGCAGCAGAGTAACATGTTGCCAGTAACCTGCAGCTTTGGACCAGATACAAGGGGCAACCCCACATAAAACATGATGTGAAATATGTGGGATGTGTCAGTCAAATCCAACATTCTAAGAGAGGACTAACTGCCTCTATGTGACAGTCAGTTTGGTCCGTTGGTCGGTTAGGCTGCTGCTGATAGAAGTGTTAAGTAGTAAATGCTCTTTTAGGACTCACTAATATCTAATATATAGTTCATATCTCAATGAATCTGACAGTAAACTAGTTCATTTTGTTATCATTCAGATTCATGTGTATTTTTCTTTTAAGAGGGACAAAAGGGATTAACAACCAAGAAGGCAGGAAGGTAGAATACATAATTATTAATGACGACAGGGTAGAATTGGCACCACTTCCACATTGGAGACCAGTAACAGTGGATGAAGCCTATACATTGATTGAGAATCTGAAGAATGGTAAGGCTCCGGGGAAAGACTTTATCCCAGCGGAACTGATTACATCAAACCAGCACTGGTGGGCTCCGCTTCTGGCGGCTCTTTTCACGGTAGTAAACAACTCGGGCATAGTACCACATAGTTGGAAACACGCTATAGTTGTTCCAATCTTCAAGAGAGGCCACACAAATGTACCCTCCAATTACAGGCCAATTAGCCTGCTTTCAGTAATTGGGAAGTTGTATGCTCACTTCCTTAGTACCAAACTGACAACTTTCATAAATGAACATAACATTCTATCTGAAGCCCAGGCAGCCTTTCGCGAGAAGCATTCAACATTAGCCCACTGTCATATGTTGTCCTTCTTAGCTGAAAAGTATAACAAGCATCTACAGGGCAAACTCTTCGTGGCCTTCATGGATCTGAAATCAGCGTTTGATTCCATCCCCAGATCCCAGCTGTGGTCCAAATTAGACTTGATATTACAGGACAAACGACTTCTCTTCCTCATAAAAGCTTTATATAACGGAACCAAATTGCAGGTTCGATGCGGTTGTCAGGGACAGTTATCAAACAATATCGAGATGACTAGAGGGGTGAGACAAGGATGTATCCTGGCCCCCACATTGTTTTGTCTATTCTTAAACGACATAGAAGAGAGCCTAATGGACCCAGACGGACACCTTCCAAAAATAGGAACGAGACGAACCCCCTTGTTGCTATATGCAGATGACGCGGCCATCATTTCACGTTCCAGACCAGGCTTGAAACATCTGCTAAGGAAGTTTTCCGATTACTGTCTTGGAAATGGCTTATCCATTAACTATGGGAAATCAAAAATCTTAGTATTCGAAAGAAGCTTCTCCCGGTCAAATTGGGTGTTGGATGGCCATAACCTTGAACAGGTTAAATATTTCAGCTATCTTGGGCTTACATTTCACCATACAAGATCTTGGAAGTACCACTGGCAAACCTCCCTTCAAAAGGCAGAGATCACTAAGCTAGCCATACTCAGGTTCTTTTTCAAAAAGGGCGGCAAGTATGTACCAGCAGCCTTAAGGGTTTTCAACGCAAAATCTGTCCCCCAACTCCTGTATGCTGCAAACGTCTGGCATAATGGGGACCTGCCAAAGCTAGATGGCTTTCAAGCAAAATTCTTGCGATCTCTGCTTCAGGTACCCAATTGTGTCCCCAACTCCATACTTTTATTAGAAGCTGGTGAATGCCCAATTTCAACTAAGGCATGGTGGGCTGCACTAAAACATTGGCTCAATATTGCAGTGTTTGAGCTAGGGGAGGGTCTATATCAACACCTGAACAATGAGGAGTATGTCAGCAACTGGCAGAAAATAATGACAAAAAAAGCCACCTCTATTGGTCTGTCACCCACCCAACTCTATTGCCTGGGTTATGAAGGTGCCCTAAAGACTTTAAAGCAAAGACTCTGGGACATTGCACACAGTGACTTGCGACTTCGATCACACGCAGTCTGCAGTCCGCTGGCAGTAGGAGTAAAATATGGGCATGCCTTTAAGTTAACATCTTATATTAAAAATCTGACAGTTCCAAACTACAGAAGGTTATTTACAAAAGCCAGACTTAACGTCTTTCCTTCTGCAGTGCTGGATGGCAGATTGAGAGGAGTTCCATACCAGGACAGACTATGCTCATGTGCTCAAGACATTGACTCTATAAAACATATTTTGCTGCACTGTGTGAAATTCGAGCAAGCCAGGGAAGAACTGATATTACCCTTGCTAGTACCTTTCCCAGGAAAATCAGAGGCTTACTATGTCAGGTTCCTACTGGAAGACCGGACAAATGACAGAACATTAGCAGTGGCGAAGTTTCTATCGGTGGTTGCAAGAACCAATTATCCCTATTCCTAGCCTGAACAGAATGTTTGTGTAACCTGAGGACGGGCTGTCGAAATTGTGTATTGTTTTGTGATGAGTTGTTGGGTCTCTGGACCGTAATAAAGTTTGAAAAAATTGAATAATTATTAAAGGACTCAAACGAGTCAGCAATCCGCTTGCTGCTATGTAGATTTAAATAAGGAAACATTTAACCCTGCTATATTATATATAAACACTCCTACAAAATCAATATTTGAGAAAGCAATATGCATGGACCACTATGGTCAGGCTATCATGGTTCAGAAATGGTTGCAGCTGGTGTACCAGTTGGAGCTGGTAAAAAGCACTGCTGGCCACAAAGGTCACCCTAGTGACAGAGATCAATCAAGAAATACCCCCAGACTGCATACCTGTTCCTTAAAAGGGAGTGAAGTCCCATTTAGAACAGGCAATTTGACCCACAAGGCCTCAGTATTTTCAGAATTCAAGCTCAGTTTATTGACCCTCATCCAGTCCACCAGTACTGTATGCACAAGCTCCCGACTCATCAGTGTACTGATGAAAACCTTGCTCCAAAACACCTAATGACTGCTCCCAACAGCTTCACAGAGATGCTGAACAGCATTGCTGACAAAATAGTGTGGTGCACCATAGTGAAAACACCATGGAGCTGAAGAGCCCTCTTCCAAGACTACTTTCTGGACACAATCCTGCAGCTAGGAGCAGAACCACTGCAACACAGTGCTACTGATACCCATCCCACAGATTCAGTCCAGGAGGGTACTGAAGTTCAATGGTACTGAAGGCCACTGGGGGATCATGCAGAAGGAGCAGGGTTGTACTCCATCAGGGCAAACAAAGCTGATCCAGTCCCAAACCTATACATACAATGTATAACAGAAATGATGTCACTGTGCTTATTGTGAACCTTCCAAAATTCAGTGAACTTTTGTTGTAACTACAAATAAAGCTTTGCCCATAAAAACACATATTAAGAAAAGGTGTTATTATTTCAAGTTATTCTGATCTTGGGTGTGGCTGGCCATCATTCAGCCTATGATGATAAATATAGGAAAAAATGAGCTTTTTGAAAAACATTTAATTTACCTTGTTACAACCTTTTCATAGACAGAGCTTTAAATTAGAGATTTGAAAGAATTTCCCCCAAGGATGTAGTTTAATTTGAAAATATAATTAACTTTGGAATAATTATTGCTACCACTTCACTCCTTCCAACTTCCTTAGAGAAAAAGCAAACTTTTGCTTGGTACCCATGAAATGAGAAAGTCATTGTAATTTTACAGTGTTTAAGGAGTACCAAGGAAGACATAATAGAATTCTATTGCTCAAGGAACAGAAAGGCAAATTTACAACAAAACACTCAAGTGGACTTTGTAAAGAAATAAATATTCTGCTAATCCTTAAATTATTTTCCAAAAGCCAAAACCTCCAATTAAATTTTTGCTTGCTGTGCTGTTATCAGTTACTCCAATTCTGAAAGTTTTGCATACTATAGCACCTTAGTAATTTAGCTAGTCTGTCCACTCCCTACCCTGCAATTCAAATAAATAATGTTGCCAATTATTTCTAGCTAAACATGTTGGAAACATACTCCTTTTGTCAGATGTTACGACTAACCTGCTCATTCATTAGAAGTAGCATGGTTCTCTGGATAGAACAATTCATATGCATACAATCAATCCTCTGCCTTCAGCTTATTCTCCCTTCTCATTGGAACCACCACCAGCATAGCTGCCAACCAGGACTTTCTAGTCCCTATAAGCAGTGATGCTGCTGCTAACACATGCAGCAAGCAAGCGGAACTGTTTCTCCCATGCAATAGGTACATAGCTAAGATGTAATATGAATTGCCTGGCTCACCACAACTTACAGGGATGTTCTAAGTTACATCTGGAGGGCCCTAGCTAGCACTGCAAATAACATCTGGACGGTTCCTCACCCCTGCTCCAAGCCATATATATTACATTGTGCAGCAAGAGGTCAGTCTGCAAAGTTAGGTGTGATGTTACTCTCCAGAGGGATTGGTAGCATTAAATGCAGGGCGGCCAATGAGAGGCAGAGCCAACTAATTCTAGTTTTGTTCCCATTCGTGTGCCAGGCAGTGGAACAGCTTCCACTGCCTGGCACAGAGGTTGCAAGAAAACTGTAGGATTTTTTCTTTCTTTTTTCACACGAAAAGTCCCTAAGACAGGTGGATGGCGGCTTGTATGCCTCCTTCCGGCAACTCCTGCAGCCAAGCTGGTGCACTGCTCTGCTTTCCTTTGAAGCACATCAGCAAGGCCGAGAGGCGGGTCTTGCTGTCTGGATACCCAGGACCTCCATACACACTGCTCAGGTTTGTGCCCCAAGGAGGTCACTTTGGTGCTGCTAATGCAGCTGTTTGACTTCATTTCCAGAGGCACACTTCATTGTCTCTTGAGACAGATGCCAAGAGCAACAACACCTGAGCCACATGGCAACTTTGGGCTCTCAAGCTCTCACTTCATTCTGGGCCTGCAGCTCAGGCTTGACTCTTTATGCATCTGTGACAGTGATGGCTAACCTTGACACTCCAGATGTTTTGGGGCTACAACTCCCATCATCACTGACCACTGATCCTGTTAGCTAGGGATGATGGGAGTTGTAGTTCCAAAACATCTGGAGTGTCAAGGTTAGCCATCACTGATCTATGATTTTGAGGGCAGGGGGGTGGTTTGACTGCTCCCCCTGCCTGCTTCCCCAAATCTTCAGTCAATGGGTGGTACAGTTTGTCCTCAAACGAGTCTGAGTCTGGCTCCAAGTCCAGGTTAGGCATGACAATTTTACTAGAGAATTTTCTCTAGTATATATCACAACAACATCAGTCTAATAAGACTGCACAGCCTTTTTGAAATAATGACATGCCCACTGAAGTAGCATATTAACAAGCAGATCATCATAATTAAATAATGCTTTAAGGTTATGTTAAAATCAAATTCTGTAAAAGATATTCTCACCAGAATTACTTGAAAAATAGTTGGAACAAGATGAATTTCTTCAATAAGGCTGTAAAAAAACCCCAGAAACCCAAATTAAACCATTGAACATGAAACAGTGTGACAAAGTCTTTGTTGCTAAAATATGTGACCCAGAACCTCAGCCCCTGACTACCTCTTCATTTAAATAAGTTCTACCACAGCGATTAAAACATAAGAAATCCAATACTGCTTTAAAAATTACTTCTTGGTCTACCTTACAGATGTGAAGCAAGTGAGTGGAACAGTAAGTAAATTAATATTTTTTTAAAGGCAGATATTAAAATGCATTAAGCCCATAAAATGGGCAATGGAGGCAGTAAAATAATTTGAAGTAATAGGCTACAGTGGATATACTGAAATTAACACACATACACCGAAGCAGCTTTTTATGTATGCTTCATTAGCTATTTTATCTTCTCTGCATTAATACATTCAAGTATATTAGAATCACATACTGTGTATCTGAGAAGTGATTAACCACCAGGTTTCAGATAAAGGACATTCAACTTTAAGACAACAGAGAGCTACAGAAGCCATTAAAAAACTGTTTAAATATGGGAACTTGACCAATTGGCCTTAAACTTCTACCACCTCAAATGTGTTTCCAAATTCCCTTCTTTTGCCATGTTACTCCTTAGGGACATATTTTGCCTCATTTGTCCCTAGTTTTCTGACTCTGCTGTGCTCTCCTACAATTCAGGAGATGAATTTAATTTTATGAGTTCAGAGAAAAATAATCCAAAATCAACATAAGAAAAGCAAATCTTACACACTTGCACAAGCACTATTTATGTGAGGGTGACAGCACATCAGAGTCGCCCAAATAGCGGTTGTATAGAGGTGGGCAAAGGAATGATTATGAAAGAACAGGCTAACCAAAAAAAGTAGATCAAGTAATTAAAAAGCAATGTCTGATGTCTGGTGGACACTTTAGTCTGAACAGAATTTTTAAGCATGGTTAGAAGACTAATTTATACAACAGTTTGTTTTTTATTGAGAGATTCATTTGTCCCAAGTGTCTTGTGAAACGGGGGGGGGGGGGAGAGAGAAAAATGTAACTGTTCCTTGTTGATATCCTATATAATAAAGTCCCTGTGTCCGTTCCGTGTGTCAGTGGCATTTTGCCACTGCGCATGTCGCACAGGGACGCAGGGATTGGCCGACGCAGAGACTTCAGGCGGCCAGGGATTGGAGCGGGCGGAGAGGGGGGCGTGTCGGAGAGGACGGCCATGCGCAGGCGCAGCGTCAGCTGGGTCAGTGCCGCCGCCTCGCACGGAGCTGGCCGCTCCTTCGCCCTCACATGGAAGCCGCTCGCTCCGCCGCGCCGAAGCTCCTGCGCCGATGACGGTGACCTGCAGCGGGTTGGGCTGCTCCGGGTACAGGCGCCGGCACTCGCCGTAGATGCCGTGCAGCCCCGGGGCGAAGAGCGGGGGGAAGGGGGCCGCCGCGGGAGCGGGGACGGCGGTCTCCATGGAGGAGCCTGCAAACCGGGGGGGGGGGAGAGAGAGAGAGAGAGAGAGAGAGAGGACGCGCAGGAGCAGCGCACCCCGCGGGGCACCGGAAATATGTTCTAGCGCCCATTAATGTAACGGGCTGAACGTCCACTAGTATTCAATAAAGTCTCACCAAATCTCCCATGTAGATTTCAAAGTAGTAATATCTCCAAATTTAATATTGACTAAGGCGTTGTACATAGCTGCAACAAGCCCTTTCCCAGTGGGGCCTATATTCAAAATATACCATATTTTCCGGCGCATAAGACGACTGGGCGTATAAGATGACCCCCAACTTTTCCAGTTAAAATATAGAGTTTGGGATATAGTCGCCGTATAAGAAATATGACCCGGCGTATAAGACGACCCCCGACTTTTGAGAAGATTTTCCTGGGTTAAAAAGTAGTCTTATACGCAGGAATATACAGTACTCTCTACTTATGTAAGAGTATGTGTAGCATGTATGAGGACCACAGAATTGTTGATGAAATTGAAACCACCCAATGGCCATTCCTTGAGTCACCATTTGTAGCTGTTCTTTGGTGGGTGGGTCATATATTTTTTTTCCAAAAAAAACCCTCAATCTATAATAACCCTTAGATCCAAATTTATATTTCTACTTAGAATTAGCAGTTTGAGTCTTTCTGTAAGAATAGTTCTCTTATTAAGTAAGTGACAGTAAAATCCTAAAGATGCAGAAATAAGTCCCACCATATTAAATGATGTTTACTCCCTAGTAAATGTGTTTATGATTGAGAAAATACGGGAAAAAGTAATTTGATGGCCAGAATACTAGTTCCTTGAGTTCAAGGGGGTTTTAGACTCATTTTTCTAAACAGCAGGACCCTACGCTACATGGCCCACTACAGTTAAAAGTGAAGGAAGTTTCAAAAGCAGTTTATAATATGACATAGCAAGGGTCAGCTGATCTAAGGTGAGGAAAGGTCAAGCTCTCTGGATTCTGGCTCACAAAAGTAGTGAACGTACAATTGGATTACCTTGTAAAAACAGGGCTATACTCTGTAAGGGCAATTAACAGCTTTAGAGCATAAGCAGGTACTGGATCAGGTGCCATTAGAATTTGCTCAAACCTAGAACAAAAGAAAGAACAACCTTGTGAAACACAAATGTAACTATTTCACCCATCATTTTCTGTAGGAAAATATACTAACAGTTGATCAAGCGAACCCTTAATCTGTCCACTCATACATCCTTCTACTGACTTATCTACTTGTACAATTTTTTTGAAGGGAAAACTATATGTTTTGAACAGCAGAAACATCAATTTTCTGCTAGTCTTTTGTAACAGGATGACCCTATTAGCAGTGGCAGGATTTGCCTTGGCAGCTTCTAAAGTTCAAGCCAATTTTTTATCTGCTCAGCAGTAGATTTTATTATTAATTTGAGTATATTTTTTTTAACTATCATTTGCTTTTTTTGTTCCCTTTTGTTACTCATAGTTGATGTATGATTGAAACCGCTCTGCAACACTTTTCAGTTGAAGGAAAATTGGACTAATTAGGACAACCAATAAATATTATAGTTGAAGAAGCAAAATAACTTGTGTTTTTTTAAAATCACACCCAAAGGATTAAAGGAAACCTTGTTTCTCTTTAGGAAGAGCCAGGCAGATTGTAAAATGGTTATGCAAACTTGGGTGTCCTGCAGCTGTGTTGTTTCTACAATAAATATAGTGAAGGACTGTATAAAATCGCTTATACTGAGACATCTGGCAGAAAAATGTGCGACACTGTTTATTAATCCGACTGCAGTTCAGAAATGTGCAGTCAAAACAGATTGGTTATAGAATTAGTTTTGATTAGAAAAACTGTTCTGTACTTACTGAGGCAGCAATGAGTCTTTAATGAGAGACAGAAGTTTGTTGTTTGAGTTAAGGTTCTCTTTCTCTTCAGCCATGACCTCGTGGCTCACAAGCAGTGATGTGGTTTCTGAGAGCAACCGCAAGCTGAAGAGTCTCCACTCCACTAAAGAAGAAGAAAGGGATCAATGTGCCAAGAATGTGTCCGCACTGATGCTTAATTAAAGCAAAATGGGTATTTCAGTTGATGTGGCCATATATTTACCATTTTGACTGGAGACCAAAGAAACTAAGGGTGGGAGGATGTAATCCATAACCTAAAGGAAGGCATGATAAAGATCTGGCTTCAATTATTCAGACATAACGATATTTCATGTATACTGCAATCTACGTTTATTTCCCAATTATAATAAATTACAATTCATAAATAGAGAAACCAACTTCACTCAGGTAAATTGTTTCAGTATTACAAATAAGAATATGTTCTTTTTAAAAAAAAAAAAAATGTACCAATTCTTAACTGAACACCAGCATAGATTTCCAACGGTCATTTTTGCAAGGTAACTGGCATTGATTTTTAGGAAAGAAAATACAAGCTTCAGTGGCACAATGTTGCTTATTTAAGATACAGACTTGAAGTCTCTGCATCATTCAATAAGGCATTCAGCTCACAAAGTTTGGAAATGAAGTAGCTCAGCTAGAACTCAGTCCACCTGCCAGAAACATGGTGGCCGTTAAAGCAACAGTTGTAGCAGTGAGTCAGGGGAGCAATTCACCTCCCATCTCTTGTGGAAGAATTGGCTTGGATGCGTAGGGGATGGATTCCTTGCTTCTGCTATATATTCTGATAAAGGATCTTGGTGGCCACTTTCTACCCAAAGTCCCAGTTAAGGGCTTTTGGGCCACAAAGGTCCTCAGCTCCCCTAAAGGGCTTGACACATTGGTCCATGCTCTGGTGGGCTCAAAACCTCAGTCCAATGCCCTACTGGTGAGCCCAGCAACTGGGCCCTACATCATGCCTGACTTAGTGCTCTGGAACTAAACTACAGTTGTGTATTGCTCCTTTGACCCCAGGTCTTTGCTGTGCGTGGTAGCACAAAATGATGGCAAATAAATTATTGTAAATCTCTACTGATGTTTGCTTGAGCAGTACTAATTTGTACTTAATTTATATGTAATTTTCCTTGACAAGGTTTTGTAATGTGAAAAAAATCTAAATAATCATCTCTAATTACATAATACTGAACACGCTCATACGTACATGAAATGTCTATAGATTAACTCAATTACTGGCTGCAGACCTTATCATTCTGGTCCATTAGTTTGAAGAGAACATCACGTCCATATACTTAATTCCCATTTCCTTAATTTCCTATTGCAAGCAATTTTTCTCCTCTCTACAAACTATTATTCACCACCCAAGGTAGCTTAAAAACTATTTTACTTCATGAAAACAAAGAACTCTGTTGACACTAACTAGCTTAACCTCTGGGACTAATCTTAGACACACATTTCTAGTCAGAGAAAAGGATATCTGATTAAGAAGTTTTATATTTGAAGTATTGATCTGGAACCTTGAACATGTCTAGCTTCAATTTAACAAGAAAGCATTAAGCTCCTTTGGGTGCTGAGCATTTATATTCATGGATTTCAAGTCATGCTCAGCCACCACCAATTAGAAGACATCCCTGGAGTGGAAGTATTTCTTTAAAAAAAAACCAACATTATACATATCATGCAAATGAATTACCGCACAATGCTGCTAAGACTTATATTCCAATAATTACAGTTACACACCTTTTGAGTGATAGAGCACTACTGCAGTTCATGCCACTAACACCTGGAAAGGTCATGAACAAGTCATTATGGATCTCTGTATCATCTCTCTAATATACATTTGTAGAAGACTGTCACCACGTGGTAGCGTGCGTGACTGCCGAGAGATGGTGCTTGCCCTATGAACTACATTGTGACATTGTGAGGGAGAGAAGGCTGATAAGGACAGCTGGTGGTGGTGAGATGACAGCAGGAGGAGGAGGATGAGGGATGGGGACTTAAGGAGACGAGGAAGAAAAGGAAGGGCAGGAGGCTGAGGAGTTGTTGACTGAGGGGGAGGCCAATAGGAGGGAACAAGGACTTGGTGAGATGGGGCGAGCAACAGTGACAGCCCCATTTGCCTAGCTATGCTGCCCACCCCCTCAGCCATGTGGAGTTGTTTCTTTTTTTTCAATTCCCCTATTATTGGGTAGAGAGACAGAGGAGGAGAAGGATTTCTCTCTCTCTCTCTCTCTCTCTCTGTGTGTGTGTGTGTGTGTGTGTGTGGAGGAGGGAGATGGTCTTGGGTAGAGAAAGGGAGGGAAGACTATGGTGACCCTCTAAGGATATAAATACAGTGGTACCTTGGTTCTCAAAGTGCCACTCAAAGTTCTCAGAGTGGCTGGGGAAACTCGCCAGATGGGCGGGGTACAAATATATTATTATTATTATTATTATTATTATTATTATTATTATTATTATTATATCCATTCCAGGAGTCCGTTCGACCCCCAAAACGGTTCGAAAACTAAGGTGCAGCTTTTGATTGGCTGCAGGAACTTCTTGCACTCAATCGGAAGCCATGGAAGCCGTGTTGGACATTCAGCTTCCGAAAAACGTTTGCAAACCGGAACACTCACTTCCAGGTTTGCAGCATTTGGGAGCCAATTTGTTCAGGAGCCAAGCTGTTTGGGAACCAAGGTACCACTGTACTTCTAAGTGAATAAATAAAATTATGCACAACTGCCCTACCCCCTCTCCACCTGAGTCAAACATACAGTAGTTCAATCACTTTCCTTTTTAGCCCCAGCGTTTCATTTCTAAAGCCGTTACCCTAATAACTCCTGATCTGGAAATACTAAATTCATTAGTGAGAGTTGAGATGCTAAGCATGCACGTGGCATCAGAACTTACCGTTGAGTGGTAAAGCGTTAACAATACTGGATGTTGCATTATTGCTTCTAATACTGACAAAGCAGTCTTAACTAGTTCTTCTGAAGCTGTTTGACCTGTTGGGGGAAAAATTGTAGTACATCTCTTTTGCAAGAGAAGAAAAATGATTGTATATAAAGGGCATGATGGATATCATTGTTATACTTACCTATCGCTCCATCTAAGTTAGTTTCTCCTGAATCTATTAATTTGACAAAACTCTGAAGAGAAAAATAAGACACAAAAAGAGAAAGGTTAACAAAGACCTACTGTATGTCTTTGCTAAATAAATATGTATAAAATAAAGGCCACATAGCAATAACAGTAGATTAAGGTTAAAGGTTTTGTGACACAATGGCAGGATCTCCACAGAGAGAACATAATTTAAGCCTTTTTAGCACATTTACAGTACAGTGTAATCCTATCCAAGTCTACACAAGAGCTACTGAATTCAACAGGATCTATTCTCAGGTATCTAAGTATAAGACTGCAACCTTAATTATTCAAATTCAATGTAAGACTTCTAGAAAACACAATCTTCTCTTATTTGTGCTATCTTTTTTATCTCCCCACATAATGCATACTTTATGGGTAGACTTACGTGTAAGTAGAGAAAACTGTACCCTACTCCATTTTAAGGATAACCTAAATAAATCATCCTTCTGAGGAGCAGCAAAAATAAAATATTAATGCTCTGGGATAGGTAAATACTTTGCTATTATTCCCTCTTCTCTTGTGCCACTTAATTTATTTCCATTTTTCTGATTCAATTTAATGCATAGAAGACATTTTATAGGGTTGCAAGTGATATGTCATTGATGCCACAGAAATAGTAATCCACATAAGAATTTAAATATATATGTTATATATAAATTATCAGGTCATTTACATGGCTACCTTTTCAGTACTGAGAGATGCATAGGAAAAAGCATCATCTGATAATAAAAAAAAAGATCCTGGCACATTGATGATAAATGAGGAACGACTTGATACATTTATTTATAGCCCACCTCTCTTTTTCAACAAAAAACCTAAAACTGTTTAACAAAAGAAATATAAAATAGAAACGGGTCAAAGCAGATCAACAGAAGGGACACCACTTCCCACCTCTGCAAATTGATTGGCCACTGATGGCATTCCACAGAGGAAAAGTATCAGGGGTACGTATAAAAATGCACAGCAGCTAACTGCATATCCAGTAGCCCATTTCACATGCAAAAACATGTGCCAACACATGCAACAGCACATCACAAATCAAACAAACACACAGAACACTGTGTCATATGCGAACATGCACAAACTAGTTTTTCACAAACACAAACAAACATGCAGCAGTTATTGTTTTTCATTGCTGTAGCCTACTCTTTCTAACCACAGCTACTTTCCTTTAGACTCCAACATGGGAGCTGCGATCTGTCCAATATGTGGATGAATACTTGTCCTTGGCTAAATCACTGATTAAAACAGTAACTTATACCAAACCATACAGGAAGTTACTGGTTTTCTGTAAAGTCAAGATCTCCTTGATTCATCCACTTTTGGTGTTCAGCAGTCGCCTCATATTAGAGGTGCTGGAGGTGTGAGAATTTGACACCCCCTCCCCCAAAGGAACAACCTAAGCAAAGGCACAGTAAAGAAGGGTAAATTTGAAGAAACCCGGTGACCTTTCCTAACCTTTCTAAATCAACCTGGATGTACTAGACGTCCACCAAATGGCCACTTTTTGTTTTGGTTGGCCCAGAACCCCCTATGTGTGACACTAAGTTTTTATTATCTTCAGGAAACCCACCCTTCCACAGTAGTTTTGCTCAGTGGGTGTTTCTTTCCATGTTGCTCTTGCATGTGTTTGCACATACGTAATTTCTACTGTCCTTACCTTTATTTCTTTTGACTTTTATTATGTTGATGTTGAAAACTAATTTTAAAAATTACACACACACACACACACACACACACACACACACACACACGAAGAGAGAGAGAGATTGGGAGACATGGATGCTTTACTGAGGCAGTTTCCAAGGTATTAGACCTTGGAGCCAGAATCTAAGGCTATCTGACTTTTAGAAGACACCTGAAGGCAGCCCTGTTTAGGGAAGTTTTTAATGTCTGATGTTTTATTGTATTTTTAATATTTTTTTGGAAGCCGCCCAGAGTGGCTGGGGAAACTCAGCCAGATGGGCGGGGTATAAATAATAAGTTGTTATTGTTGTTTAACACGGTCACATTGGCTGCTAAATGTACCATATTACAGAACTGGACCACAACCAAATCCCCATCAATACATAATTAGACATGTTGGCTTTCATGGCACTGTTTGGTCCAATATGGTTAAAATGCCTTTCAGTTACTGGACACTGATGGGGACAGTATGCTCGGTCAATTCTGGCAAACCACTTGTGCACTCAACCCTTGTCCATCATAGCTTTTTAAATATAGCAGGAAGGGGGATGGGCAGCTGGATCCAAGGGGTTGTTAAGGCCTCTTTGAGAGAGGGAGTTGTTCTAGCCTCTTTAAAAGAGGCAACAAATCAATTACTCCTGTCAAAACATAGCCTGGATCCAGAAGATGTTATGATCAGTCACTCTTGGATCTAAGTAATCTGTTTCATCAATTTAAAAGCAGGCTTCAGGCCTGGGTTTTGGGTGTAAACTGCCTTGGTTGCCTGGTTGGATGGCTTTTTCTATAAGAGAACCAAGTAGGACCTGCATGTGCAACATTTATAGCAGAACACCTAATGGCATGCAATTCAGGCACACAATGGGTCATTGCATTCAGCTGCTGACCCAAAGGTTGGTGGTTCAAGCCTACCCAGAGACAACTGTGGGCAGGATTTCAGGGAGTTGGACTAGACGACCCTTGGGGTACCTTCCAACTCTACAATTCTATTGTCTCTTCCAGAGATTAAGACTACAAGGAAGAATGAGAAAGTTGGGGAAAGCCACACTGATTCAAACAGCATGTCAAATATGGGATTTAATGCCCGAGATTATTTTCAGCCAGGGGCGTTGCGTGCTGCTTGGCTGCCAGGGGCGGCAAGCCAAGCGGCACCCCTGGGGGCGGGGCATCTTGCCTCCTCCGCCTTGCCTCCATGCCACGGTGAAAAAAGCCGCTGAAAGGGGGGGAAAACAAAGCAGGCGCTTTCAAGCGCCTGCTTTGTCTCCCCCCCCCCCTTTCAGCGGCTTTTTTTGCTGCTGGGCTCCCTGGGCTTGAAAGCGCCTGCTTTGTCTTCCTCCCCCCCCTTTCAGCGGCTTTTTTTGCTGCTGGGCTCCCTGGGCGGAGCCACGGCATGGAGGAGAGGGGCGGGCCACTCGCTGGCCCGCCCCTTTCCTCCATGCCGCGGCGCCGCAGGCTAGCCAGCGGCAAAAAAAGCCGCTGAAAGAGGGGGGAAGGCTATTTTCTGCTCTGCCGGGGCTGAGCCGCAGGGGCGGCCAGCGAGGGGGGGTGTCACGTCAGCGACAAGCGTGACACCCCTCCTCGCTGGCCGCCCCTGTGGCTCCGCCCCGGCAGCGCAGAAAATAGCCTTTAAAAAAAGAAAAAGAAAAAGCCCAGGGCGGCTTTGGAGGCACGGGGGTGGGGCCCCCGCCCCGACTGTCACCCCCACCAGGGCGCTGCCCGGGGCGGCCCTCGCTACGCCCCTGTTTGCAGCACTCTCTGTAAATGACAATGCCCATCCCATAGAAGTGACTGGTTCCACAGGTGTCAAAGAGGTTTGCTTTTACTCAACACAGGCAATATCAGAAGGAAGAAAAAACATATACACCTTTTCAAGCGATTGCCAATATTTTGACGTAGCAGTTCACGAACTACAAACCTAAAGGCTGACAGCTTTACCATGTGTCAATCTTAAAATTCAGAGCATCGCTCAAGATAATCAGAATGATCCACTCCAACCCAAGGTGTTTAAAGCTCATTAGATTTCAATGGAAGAAAACAAGCATATTCTTTAACCTTAGCTTGATTTTGCTATCAATTTATCCTCTATTCCTCATTATTAAGGTGGGAGTGGAGGGGAAGGAACCTTTTATTAAGACAAGAAGGAAGCATCTGTTAAATGATGAGACTTGAGAGGTGACGTAATATAGAAGGTCCAGACACCGTGCAAAGACTCTTTCACATTGCAAATCTCAATCTCCAGGGATCTTAGTGCCAAGGCTTACATATTAGCAGTGTACCACTGTTTCTTTTCAACTACTACACATTAAAATAAATAAATTTACAATCAGTTACAACCCATATCCTCAATTGCAATCAGACAGAAACTATAGGGCTGATGTAAAGCTGTTGTAGCCTTAGCAAAGCAGGGTTCAACGTTGCTCCAAAGGGAGAGGGGAAAAAGGAGACAAAAATGTCACCGAGGTTTGAATCAGAGAAAAAGCTTTTATTCTACATCCTAGAACTGTAGAAGGGCACTTTCGGGATCATTCCTCAGCAAGCCCACCAAATGGAGTTCGCATCCAGCTTTTATATATTCCTACCCAGGAGCTCTGACCTTATTAGGAGATCCTTCCTCTACCCCTATAAGGAATAGCCTTATGATGTGCTGCAAACCTTATAAGGGGTTCCTTCCTGTGAACTTTGGCTGGGCTTCAACACATCCCGAGACTAATCTAGCTATGTCTAGCTATGTACGTAAGCTTTGCCCTTGGACTGCGGTTTGCCTTCATTATGCAGCCGTCATGTACAAATGAAGAGGTCATCCTGCACTCTTGTCTATGGGTTGTGTCTTAAGCAAATGGATTCATGCTACTGGGTTAGAGGGGAATTTGGTAGAGAACTGGAAATCTAGTACAGAAGCTAAATAGTTAGATGTTGGCCTTTGGGTAGCTTCAGGTAACCCAGATTTTGGGTTACCTACCCCTTCAATGTAGTCAGTGGCATCCTGTTTAAACCACCATTCTGCAAAGCAGCTACAGAAATGGTCCTTCACAATTTGCCTTGCACAGAAATATACCGTGTTTCCCCTATTTTAATACGTAGTCATAAAGTAAGCCATAGCAGGGTTTTTTCACATTTGCGAGAAATAAGCCATACCCCGAAAATAAGCCATAGTGATAGGCGGGGGGGGGGGCTTTGAAAGCGAAGGAGAGTTCCTGCGTCCTCTCTTTCTCTCCCTGCACTCGCTGGGGAATGCCCTTCTCCCTTTCTGCCGATCAGCTGAGAGGCGCAGAGCAGGGAGCGGCCCCTTCTCCCACGTGTCTGATTGTCTCCTTGCTTTTTTACCGAAGGTAGAGAGCAGCCTTTTAAAAAGCCTGCTGCAACAAGGATTCTTTTTCTTTCTATGCTGCTTGCTTGTCTGTGGAGCTGCCCCTTTAAGGATTTGAAGTAGTCTGGAAAGCGAAGGAGAGTTCCTGCGTCCTCTCTTTCTATCCCCTCAAGCCCTCCTAACTCGCTGGAGAATGCCCTCCTCCTGCCTATCAGCGATCAGCGGCCCCTTCTCCCACGTGTCTGATTGTCTCCTTGCTTTTTTACCGAAGGCAGAGAGCAGCCTTTTAAAAAGCCTGCTGCAACGAGGATTCTTTTTCTTTCTATGCCGCTTGCTTGTCTGTGGAGCTGCCCCTTTAAGGATTTGAAGTAGTCTGGAAAGCGAAGGAGAGTTCCTGCGTCCTCTCTTTCTCGCCCCTCAAGCTCTCCTCACTCGCTGGAGAATGCCCTGCCTCTGCCTCTGCCGATCACCGATCAGCGGCCCCTTCTCCCTCCCACGTGTCTGATTGTTGTTTCCTTCTCGCTGTTTGCAAGCTGCTGTTTGCAAGCTGCTAAAGCTGCCCTACACGTCACAAAAGTTAACATTTTGTGGGTAAAGGACAGGGCAGTTTTCCTGCTTTCCCGCTGGCTCAATCTTAATTGCTGCTCAGCTGGCTTCTTTTGTTTTCATTGTCTCTGTTCTCAGCTGGTAGCCCTTAAGTCTTGGGCTGGTAGAGAGGAACAGAAAAGTGTGTGGCACTTTACATATACGGTAGGCTACTGCTACGACTGCATCACACAGGTAAACCATTATACTGGTTTAAATTTAAGAAGCTCCAGTGTAGCAGATTGCTATTAAGCGAGCCCCCCCCCCCTCGGAGGAGAGAGAGTAAGAGAGAGCAGCCCTTCAGAGGAGCTCCCTCCCTCCCTCGCCAACCGCCATTCCCTCCCCTCGGAACATCCCAGGGCTGGGGAGATAGGGCTGGAAGTCAACGCTGGTGATGCACACACCTCCCTTCCCTCAGACTCTCTCACAGTGCTTGGCGGTGGCTGTTGGCAACTCTTTTCTTTCAGTCAAGAGTCCTGCCCCGCAGGGAGCCAGCAAGCCAGTGAGAGGCACGGGGGAAGAAGACAGCCTCTCACCCGAGTCCTGCCTGCTCCTCGCGCACAAGGAGCCAGCGAGCGAGAGGCCCGCTGCTCCTGACATAATAAAAAAACAAGACACCCCCTGAAAATAAGCCACCCTGTGTTTTTTTGAGGAAAAAAAGTTATAAGACGGTGTCTTAAAAAAGGGGAAACACGGTACAAATATGCTGATTCATTAAACATTCATATCTTGTACTCTTTCTTCATAAAGTTTGTTTTAGTGAAGAATAAGCAGGACAGAAATGAAAATTGATACTGTCCTCCTCTGCATTGCATCTGTTATGTTGAAATTTTTTTGACAGCAATTTGTAGCTCAATACATTAATCCAACCTCTGATAAAAACCAAAGTAATCAAATATTTAAGAGAAGAGAAAGCTTTGCAATTTTTTTTTACGTGAGCTTACAACTTATTATAATGGTGGTTCTAAAAATATTTCCTTCACAAACATTTCAGTGTCTCTGTGAAATCATACAATGCTGCAGCTAAATAATTTATATTCTCTTGGAATTAAAAGAACAGACCAAAAGTGAACATGAGGTCCATACTGCTTCCATTAGGAAGTACTGTACTCTCCTGTATAAGTAAATCATTAATTTAAGCACCTGTTACTGAAACATGTATACTCACCATATTTGGTTACAAAGTAAAAAATTGTACTCTTAGAATAGAGTCATTTCACAGCAGCTGTTGAAGTCATGGTGAAAACTAACAATACAATGCAGAAGTACTACTTCATTTTAACTGCAGCACTCTGGAGGATTGGGAATCCCAATACAGATTTTATTGTTAATATCAAAGCTAGTATGCTGATGCTGAATGTGACATATGTCTCAGCTTTCTAGTTTATGTAACTTAGCATTTCATCAACTAAACATAATGCAACTGTCCTAGCAAGAAAAAAAATATAACTCTTGCAGGTTGTATCTTTGGTACACAAAATAATATTTCAAAGTAAATACAATATTAAATTGAATGAGATATGAAGAATGATCTAAAAATTCTGTTCATAATTCCATCTAAAACACTGCTACACAAAGAAATACTAAACAAAAGAATATAATAATTACATTGTTGCTCCAAATCTTTTTTAAAAAAAATAAAGCTCAGCCCACTCACTTCTCTTATCCTTAAAAAAGCTAGCCTTAAGTTTTGCGGGACCTGACATAAGTGGAAGAGAGATTTCTGGTAAGTCAACAAAGGCTATATAAAGTTTGTGAGCCTATCAGTTAGCAAGCAGAAAAAGGACCAGCAAACAGCATTGGCTGAAGCTCCAACAGCGACTGTGTAGAAGTTGGCAGCAAAAGGAATAGAAAGGTAATGGATGCTGATTCTGAGCATAGAGGTGCTGTGGTTCTAAGATGATCAGATGCAACTATGGGTGAACTTGTTTAACAGAGAACTGTCTTATGGAGGGTAGGTACAAGAGATAAAAGGAAGATAAGTTGCTGTGGGCTGTCTTTGGACATGTGATGTTTAGTATAATACAGGCTACCTGATGTGTAACAGCAGAACCTAATGTAACATGCATAGACAGTTTAGTGCAGTTCTCTAAAACATCATAGATTGTCCTTAACTAAATATGTTTTTATATTTTTATATTTTTCTTGAACATGCATATTTCAGAAGGGAATCCTATATCACCATGTTAAATTAAAAAGGTAAAGGGACCCCTGACCGTTAGGTCCAGTCGCAGACGACTCTGGGGTTGCGGCGCTCATCTCGCTCTATGGGTGAGGGAGCCGGCGTTTGTCTGCAGACAAGCTTCCAGGTCATGTGGCCAGCATGACTAAGCCGCTTCTGGCGAACCAGAGCAGCGCACGGAAACGCCGTTTACCTTCCTGCTGGAGCGTTACCTATTTATCTACTTGCACTTTGATGTGTTTTTGAACTGCTAGGTGGGCAGGAGCTGGGACCAAACAACAGGAGCTCACCCTGTTGCGTTGACCTTCTGATCGGCAAGCCCTAGGCTCTGTGGTTTAGACCACAGCGCCACGCGTGTCCCTTTTATGTTAAATTAATATATATCTAATACATATTAAAATAAAAACTGCTAAAATTGTAGGTATTCCATTTTGCATATAGCTTGTGTTTGTATTAGTTATATGTATGCATGTTCTCCACAACCTGAAACCATTACTTACCAGCAAAGTTCCATAGCTGCACAGAAACTCCTCAGTTACAATTTGGTGACGAAATACCTATGAGATATATAATGTTGAAAAATAATAAGTACTTGGAAGACATGGTAAATATGCTGTAGCATGCAGTAAAATTGAAAATGACATTTTTGAGTCACAGTTGATTAATAATAGACAGATAATACAATAGTTGGAGCTTTTCAGTTTAGAAAAAAGGTAAGTAAGGCAAGGGACATGATAAAGATATATAAAATTATGCATGTTGTAGAGAAAGTGGATAGGGAGAATTTTTCTCCCTCTCTTCTGATGCTAGAATTCAGTATCAACTGAAGCTCAACTGTGGAAGTTTCAGAATAGACAAAATGAAGTATTTCTTCACATACTGCATAGTTCTAAAGAGTTCCCTACTACAAGATGTGGCGAAAAGAGCAACTTAAATGGCTTTAAAATGGAATGAGGGAAATTTGTTGAGGATAAGGCTGATTTTGGCTACTTGTTAATTATGGGTATATGTACGTTCAGGATCAGAGGTAGCACACCACTAAACACCTGTTGCTACTGTACTCATGTCCGGATTGATGGCTTCCCATAGGCATCTGGCTGGCTGCTGTTGGTCTGATCCAATGGGGATTTTCTTACATTTTTATGTATGGCAAGTATGAATTAATCACATTAGAATGTGACAGAGATGGAAGGAGCAACCTGACATAACAGGGTTAGGGCTTAGATAAGGGCTTCAATGTTACAATGTGAAACTGACTCTCTCCTTCCCTATCTTCATCCAAAACAGTGGTGGAGCATATGGGGTGCGCAGGGCGGTCTCCAGTGTGCAACAGTTCAGGGTAGGAGAGGGGTGGGGAAGCTGCTGCCCACTCTTCCCCCCGATCTCTGCAGCAGGGTCAGAAGTGAGCCGGTGCCACAGCCAATGCCACTGGGCGCAAGGTGTACCGCGGCCGAGGGTGGGTGGCACCGCTGCCACCGACCTGCCTGCTCTCCTGCTTATTCTGGTGTTGCACCCCCTCTCAAAATTGTGCCTGGGGCCACGGCACCCACCACACTATGCCTCTGATCCAAAATACTACATGCTGTGAGATTTCCAATACAGTGGTACCTTGGTTTACAACCATAATCCGTTCCGGAGGTCTGGTTGTAAACCAAAACAGGTTGTAACCCAAGGCGTGCTTTTGCCAATGTGGTTTCTCCCCCAAAATTGGTTTTAATCCAAAAAAATGGGCTGTAATCCAAAAAAAAAAAAAGGGACACACACTTCCAGGTTTGAGGTGGTTGTAATCCAAAGCGGTTGTAATCCAAAGTGGTTGCAAACCAAGGTACCACTGTAGAGGGGTGCCAGGAGCAATGGCAGGTAGAAACACGGTGTGTTCTCTTTACTGCCCTCTGCTTTCATTTTATTAAAGCAATGTTTTAGATGAGTTCTGTGAAGTTTGAAAAGGCTGTCTCTCCCACTCTTCCACCCGTCACCCTCTTTCAGAGCACTGCACCTGTCCACCTCTTGAGTCAACTGGTACTTTATACTACTCCTTGGCTCTGTCTGGAGCAGACACTTTCCCACCCAAATGTAGCACTGAAGGAGAGAGTTAAAAAGGCTTGTGTCCTGCCAGATCACTGCATGCCTTATGGGGCAAATGTCTTGCACATTTTCTCCCTTCTGCCCAATACTGTTCCTTGTACCGGCATATATCCCCTCAGGAAATGGGCTCTCACTATAACAAGGACTGTTAAAATCTGGCATGAATGTGCTACTCACCAGCTGAAGGACTCTTTCAAGAGAAACAATTGAAATATTTTCGAGCATTCAATTCTTTTGCTATATCAATCGCTGCACAAGTAATGTTTTGTGTTGTTTTTATGGGAAAGCATCCAATTTCATTGTATTGTATTTGTACAATGACAATAAAGAAATCTTAATCTTAATACTCAGATAGCTTACTTCCACACTAACAGAAATGCAACAGGAAGAGAACCGGGGGGGAGTTGGGAGCAGTATCTGCTGCTCTCTAGGCCACTGTACAGACTGGTAAGATACTGGTCTTCATGTGCTCCACTCATATTTGATCTAGAACTGGAGAGGGCTGGCAGCGGGGGGGTGGGTTGGAGAAACAAGCCACAAAAGCATGATATGTTTCACTTTAATTAGCAGAATAAAATGAAAGTGAAAGAACTCTGTAACCAAACTCACAGGCATCAATGAATGCCAATCTACAACAAGGCAACATTTTGGACTATAACCAATAAAGTGGAAAACGCAAACAACCCAGAAACCAGTAACAGTCTTCCTTTTCTGTTCTTTAACAAATTATACCTGGGATGTCACAAGATGAAGTACCACAGGCATCATTGGAAGGCACCCTTTCAGCTGCTTAGCTTGAATTGTTGATGGATGTTTACGTCCTGATACATTTGCTAAAGCAGAAAGAATGTCACCTACAAAGCAGAAATTTCATGATATTAGCAAGTCTGTAGTCCTTTGCAGTTATTGAGAATAAGCTCCACTTAACAGTTAGCCTTTGTTCTGAGAAAGTCTGGGCTGGTACAAACTGAACTCCTGTGGTGTCAGACACTGTGATTGCAATGGAGCAGAAGCATCCCGCTGTCTGCCATTTGGCTGGGGCTATTATGAAGTAAGAGGAGCACCTTCATGTCCTATTTATAATTACATCTATTTATAATGATTATCTGCTAACTGAAAGGAAAAAACTGTAAGATATAACTCCCTTCTGCAATGGATAACATTTTTTACAGAGTAGCATTGTTCCAGTTATGTAATATCCTCCAAATATGTTTATTAATAAATCATATCGGTGTCTGAATTTTTAATACAGTACAAGTTGATTGTAGAAGGTCCCAGCTAAAATTGAATTTTTCAGGTTTTCAGTATTTTAACAATGTATGCAATGCTCCACTACTGGAAACCCCCTAAGACACCAAAAAGGCAAAATAGACAATGCCCTTTGGCCACACCTCTTAGAACCCAGGTGGGCAGAGTGTTGTATAAATGTATATTTTAAAAAATAATAAAGATTGAATTGGATTAATAATAATTTAAAAAACCAGGTGGGCAGAGTTGCTACTCAACATGCTGGCAGATACTCCAACATGGTATAGGTGACTCAACCTAATATTGTTGAAATCTCAGAAAATAGTTTTCTTAGGTAGAATCCGATAGTTCAATGCTGGCACAGCAACACAGTGTTGGCAAAAGGTCTCAGGGCCAATGATATTTCATTAAATAGTTAATTTGCCCTTGCATGTCTGTTTTTCTTTTCAAAATAGCAGCTGGCAGGACAGTTAAAAATATAAAATCACAAAAGTGCATAACACAGTTACAAACAAATCAATACCCCACTGCTGAGGAGGGGGAGAACCATGTGTGCCATCTTGAAAAAGTAAAAATGGAATAAATAAGACACCAGGATTGGGACTGCATGTCCAAGACAACTAATTGAACCCTCATTCAAAAATCCTGATGAAAATCATTATAACACCTGTCAAGCTGACACAGGAAGGAATATTGTCATTGATGGGTGATCTATTTTTCGTTTTTGCCTGGGGAATGGTATGGTCCTGACAATATTTTTGTGGGTTCTGGCTTCTGTCAAGGTGTTCCGTTGCACCAGAAGTGGTTAAGTCCTGCTGGCCACATGACCTGGAAAGCTGCCTGCGGACAAACGCCAGCTCCCTCGGCCTGAAAGCAAGATGAGCACCGTAACCCCATAGTCGCCTTTGACTGGACTTAACCGTCTAGGGGTCCTTTACCTTTTACCCCTACCATGACAAAACAGCTATTAATTTAACAAGAAAAAACAGATATGCAAGGGAGAACAATATATTTAATGTGATGTGTAGTTTGACTCTCAGTGCTGGCACAAGGTAACCCGTAAGTTTCCAGTGACATCCATCACCAGACTCAGCATCAAACTGCAGCCACTACCTTTCCTATGCTGGAGCCACAGAACAACTTCTATGCTGCACTAGTGAAAAGACTAATGGAATACAAGATACCTTTCTGACACCATTGCAGTGATTTCTGTTGTGTCCCTGCTAAGTGAGGACATGCCAGAGAATTCTCTGAAATTACATGCCATGAAGCAGCAAAACTCAAAGTTTGTACTGCTAAAGCTCAGACAAAAATGAGATTAACCAGTTTCTAATCAGCATTGTTATAGTTTACATGATTTAGGTTTGAAAAATGTACATCTGAAATGTTTTTCTACTTTTAAAAAATAAGTACTTTAATATATGTGGTTTACAGCTACATCTGCTGGAAGAGCCTGAAATTTCAACATTGTTTACATGCAAATCTTCCTCTCAAATCTACAAAAAACTAGATTGGCAATTATGAAATTATGCCTCACTTAATTTCTCTAGCACTTGATTTCTTGCATGAAATCCTTGTATATCAAGTAATGCTAAGATAATCTTGTAGCACTCCAGCAAGTGGCAGCTTTTGGGCTCTCAAATGTCAGTGGTGCCCTGTGCAACGCTAAAATGCAGTGCCCATCGCCTTCCATGCTCTGTTCTATATCACTGTTGAGATGCCCCTTGTGGTGCCGGTAAAACTGCCTCTGCTCCAGCAGACTGGTGAGGGTGGAGTCAAGGAATAAAATAATAATAATAATAATAGTAGTAATTCATTTATTTATTTATTTATACTCCATCCATCTGGCTGGGTTTCCCTAGCCACTCTGGGTGGCTCCCAACAGACTATTAAAAACACAGTAAGACATAAAAAACATTAAACACTGTGGGAGTTATAGTTTCAGTAAAATGGCGCTGGCAATCCACGCCTATAGAGTTAGTGGAAAATTACAGTAATGGCAAGCCATGCTGACCTAGGGGACCCAGGTCAGGCACACTGGTTGGGGGTGACCAGAACCAGAAGGATCAGGATTTACTGGATCTAACAGGATCAGCCAAGGCACAGCTAGGGAGAACAATGGGAGGTGTTGAAAAACAACCCCAGAGGTCGGAAGGTGAGCAGGGAGGGGGTGCATACATGAGGAGCAGCACATCCACAATGGCGGAGGTTTTAGGGTGTCTTCTCCTTCCTGTACCTACCAGCAGCACCTTATATGGTTCTATGTTAATGATCACCACCTTATTTGGTACTAAGAGTTGCCCTGCGAGGCTAATCATTAACTGTCAAGTGAGCTGTCAATAAATATGGGACTCTCGCTCAGCTCGAGGTCGCCTTCCCGCACAACCATCCTGTCATCGCGTCCCGTTATTCAGTGTGTTGCTTCATCAATGCAACATCTGGTGACCCCTGTGACGTGATCCATCACCCACTCTCACTCAAGGCTGGGACAGTCTTTCGGATCCACAAGCGTTCGCGCTGTGAGTATGGGCCAATCAGAGGTAATTCCGCGGAGTGCACCCGTAGAGGAGTTACAGGACGTCCTAGAGACGTTCGGGCAAACAGGAGCTAGTTATGAGGAGCTAGTAGAGTTGGTAGACGAGATAAAGTGCCATTGCCCCTGGTTTGAGGAGGATTGCGATCCCCTCAGCTCTGTGGAGTGGGAGCGCATAGGTAGGCAAATGCTTACCGCGCCTCGGGCACCGGCAGCTCTTATAGGTCTTTGGAAAAGGGTTGGGGATGCACTTCGAAAGATGGAGGGTTCATGTTCCAAGGCACCCCCTTCGTCACGCCCTAACCCTGCAGGAGAGGGGATTCCTCTGCCCCTTCCTTCCTCAGCTTTGGGCACCTCAAAGTCGCCAAAGCTGCAGGAGTCCAATTCTGGCTCTACAGTTCCCAGAGCCTCTCAAAGGTCTATGGGGGCTGTCAGAGCAGGATTCATGCAAGAGCAGTTAAAAGGAACCTTGTCTAGCGAAGAGCTGGAGCAGGGACTGCAGGTTTTTCCGGTTGTCAGGCTTCCGGGAGACAATGGTGAAATTCATGTTCAGTGGACACCATTGTCATACCAGATCCTGAGGGAACTGAGGAAAAGCATTTCTGAGACGGGCTTACGCTCCACCTTTACGCAGGGTTTGGTGGAAAGCATAAGCACCTCCCACAATTTGGTACCCCAAGATTGGAAGGACCTTTTTAGGATGGTCCTTTCGTCTGCCCAGTACGTTATCTGGGATTCGGAATATCAGAGAGGAGCCATAGAGGAAGGAAATGCATCCGGTGGGGCGTACCTGCCGGATCAACTCTATGGGGCAGGGCAGTTTGCTGCCACTATGCAGCAAGCTGCTGGCATTCCAGAACTGGCATACCCAGCTATCTCCCGATGCGTGCTTAAAGCCCTTCGGAGAGTCCCTGCAGCAGGCAAGACGGCCAAATCTTTTTCTACCATCAAGCAGGGAGCCTCAGAATCCTATTCAGATTTTGTGGATAGATTGCAGGAAGCAATCTCTAGACAAGTGGACAATGTAGAAGCTAGTGCAGAACTAATGATTAAATTAGCTTATGAGCAGGCAAATGCTGACTGCCGCCGTGCGCTGCAGTCAGTAATTGCACGTGGAGATCATAAGCTTGCAGACATGCTGAGGGCTTGCTCAGACATCGGTACTAATGCATTCCAAATGGAAGCATTAGCGGCGGCTCTCAGGAAAGGAAGTTACAATAGCAAAGGAAATTTTAGCAAAGGAAATGGTAACTGTTTCAATTGTGGCCGCCCTGGCCATTATATAGCGGAGTGCAGATCTCCAGGTGGGGGAGCTTGCAAGAAGGGTGGAGGAGGGTCAGTAAAGCCAAAGACCCCTTGTCCCAAGTGCAAGCAAGGATTTCATTGGGCAAGTCAGTGCCCCCATGTGGTGACTCAGCAGGGAAACTAGGTAGCGGGCTGTCAGCAAGCCCAGGTACAATTGCTGTGTCTGATGTTGAGAGGGCGAGGTCAGCCACCCAGGGAAGCGCAGGCATTGATTTGATAAACCAGGAGGAGAAATTTGTGCAGTTCCCAGGGGTGGTTGTCCTTATGCCTTCTCAAATCAGAGGACCTCTGCCAGCAGGAACTGTGGGGTTAGTTCTCCCCCGTTCCTCTGCAGGGAAGAAGGGAATCTTTGTAATCCCTGGAGTTGTGGATGCCGACTATGAAGGAGTCATATTAGTTCAAATTGAAACAAATGTGCCACTGACTCTACACAAAGGGGAGTCTTTTGCACAGTTGGTCATTGTTCCTTATGTACTTCCTGCTGGAGGGAAGCAGGCGGTGCGAGGGGAGGGGAGTTTTGGGTCTACTAACCCTTCCCACTCCTTGCACCCGAGTATTTTGGCTGTCACTGAATTTTTAAAAGCTTCTAAACCTCAGCGTACCTATTTGTTGGATGGCAGGTCATTTCAGGGAGTGTTGGACTCTGGAGCTGATGTCTCTGTGATTGCTGCTGACCACTGGCCTCCCGACTGGCCCACCACTGCTTCGCCTTCCGTGTGGGGAGTCGGGGGGGCTCAAGCAGCACACCGCAGTACCAAGTGGCTCACGGTAAGCGCTCCGGATGGGAGCCGCACCGCGCAAATTCAACCGGTTATCCTTCCCTTACATGTCAATCTTTGGGGGAGGGACTTAATGCAGCAGTTTCAGGCGAAATTAGTAATTGAGGATTAAAGTAAAAATGAGCCTTTCTAAGCCAACTGCGCTGCCTTTGGAGTGGCGCTCCACAGATCCAGTCTGGATTGAGCAGTGGCCACTCCCTCAGGAAAAAATTTTGAAGACTGACAATGCACCAGCATACACCAGTCAGGCTTTTGCGGAGTTTTGCCAACAATGGGAAGTTGAACATCGCTTTGGCATCCCGTACAATTCTCAAGGTCAAGCGATCATAGAGAGAGGGAATAGAACTATGAAAGAAGCTCTTCAAAAACACAAACAAATAAAAACTGGGGGAATAGCCCTGGGTCTTCCAGCAAAACAAGAGTGGCTAAACAAAGTACTTTTTACATTAAATCATTTAAATATTAAAAATTTATCGTCAGCTGTGGAGAATCATTTTGGTCAAAGAGTTAGTTATCCACAGCCACAGGTTAGTTACAGGATGTTGCCTAACCCTGTCTGGCTCGGACCTGCACCGCTTTTAGCGTGGGGTCGAGGGCATGCAGCTGTGTTTACTCCCACAGGAATCCAGTGGGTGCCATCCAGGTGTGTAAAACTGTGGAGAAATGGCGTACCAGCAGGCGCAGGAAAATCCGGGATTCTACAACACCTCGAACCCAATTCCGAGCCTGGCAGCGCTTCAACTACGGGATCCTCTGGGCGAAATGCCAGACCTGGCAGCGATGCAGCTTCAGGATCCGCGGAGGGACCGAAATAGAGTCCCTCTACAACATCACCGCATCACATGGGGCCAGATTAAGTCGCTTTCTGAGCAAGCAGTCACCGCACTTCAAAGACAGGACATTCCGCTGACTTTGGAGAACCATCTGATGGCTGTTTTCAGCTGCCTAACTGTGAACTCTACACGTGAGCATAGTTATGCCCGACCACCCCACTTTGAACCATTTAAGTAAGAAAAAGTGACGCAGACAATTTCTTTCTAAAGTTCACCCTCCGTTGAGGGAACCAAGTTTCTTTTCTTCTATAAAAAGACATTGCAACAGACTTTCAATCTCTAAGCTTTACAACCCTCACTTTGAGAGACTAAATATTCTTATTGTTATGGTTTGAACTGATAATAGAGTTTATAAAAGTAGTTACAAAGTATTGCACAAGATACCCAGTGTTATGTACAAAGTATTTATCTAAAAGGTTTACAAAGTATTTATATGCAACTGTTATAAGGGTTCTTACACGTAAAAAAAAAAAGGAAGCATTGTTGGGAAGTGTTTTAAAATAACTGAAAAAGAAGGTACGGAGGTTTTCTGACACCCAGCCCGTAAAAGAGGCAATCGCTTGAGAAAACACATGAATACAAGTACCCTGCTCACCAAACACGATTAGGTATCTCATCCACTCAATTAAAAACAAATTAAAAAGGGGGAGATGTGGGAGTTATAGTTTCAGTAAAATGGCGCTGGCAATCCACGCCTATAGAGTTAGTGGAAAATTACAGTAATGGCAAGCCATGCTGACCTAGGGGACCCAGGTCAGGCACACTGGTTGGGGGTGACCAGAACCAGAAGGATCAGGATTTACTGGATCTAACAGGATCAGCCAAGGCACAGCTAGGGAGAACAATGGGAGGTGTTGAAAAACAACCCCAGAGGTCGGAAGGTGAGCAGGGAGGGGGTGCATACATGAGGAGCAGCACATCCACAATGGCGGAGGTTTTAGGGTGTCTTCTCCTTCCTGTACCTACCAGCAGCACCTTATATGGTTCTATGTTAATGATCACCACCTTATTTGGTACTAAGAGTTGCCCTGCGAGGCTAATCATTAACTGTCAAGTGAGCTGTCAATAAATATGGGACTCTCGCTCAGCTCGAGGTCGCCTTCCCGCACAACCATCCTGTCATCGCGTCCCGTTATTCAGTGTGTTGCTTCATCAATGCAACAAAACACGGCTGCCTTCAGATGTCTTCTAAAAGTCAGATAGTTGTTTATTTCCTTGACATCTGATGGGAGGGCATTCCACAGGGCGGGCCACTACCGAGAAGGCCCTCTGCCTGGTTCCCTGTAACCTCACTTCTTGCAGGGAGGGAACTCCAGAAGGCCCTCGGAGCTGGACCTCAGTGTCCGGGCAGAACGATGGGGTGGAGACACTCTTTCAGGGATACTGGGCTGAGGTTGTTTAGGGCTTTAAAGGACAGCACCAACACTTTGAATTGTCCTTGGAAACATACTGGGAGCCAATGTAGGTCTTTTAGGACCCGTGTTATATGGTCTCGGCAGCCACTCCCAGTCACATTCTGGATTCATTGTAGTTTCCGGGCCATCTTCAAAGGAAGATGCTGGGATCATGGATGTCAAAGCTGATGTTGTAGTACCACCTTAAATGTGGGCGTGGAGGAAGCGGCCGCAGTGGTGGAAGCTCACTAAGAAATTGTAGAGCCTAATACCCTTCCTCCACCATTTCCAATTATAATGGTGGAATGCAATCCAGCAAATTCATTCCTATTACCACAGGACCACAACTGTAGCCCTCTAATACTTCTCCCATTACAGCATGTTATCTTTCCTACTGTAACTCATGCCATTACTGCTTTTGGAATGTCAGCATCTTGAGGCAAGAACTGTGTTTGCTTTTGTCATTAAACCTCTACAGTGCTTCACAAGAAAAGAGCAAAAGGCACCTCTACCTCCTTTTATAGCGAGGCAGCAGAATTTACCTAGAATTTGTGGCAGTTCCTGCACAATGTGATAGATGAGAAGATCCAGGCATTTTGACAGGTATTCATTGCTGCTTTGCTGCTCTTTTCCTGGCATGGCCTTTCTGCTGTCTCTTTCAATGTACATCACCAATCTACACACATAGAAATTCATCTTATATAACAAAACAATGATACTTCTCTCAAAAGACTGCTACAAGAATTTCCATAAGGCAGCATACTCATTTCTGGAGCCCTCCAGATATTTTGGCCATGTTGGCTGGAGCTGATGGGAATTGCTACCCAAAACATCTAGAGGGCAGTGGGTTGCTGAAGGCTGACATGAGAGTGGGTATAGGATTGCAGCATAGCATATAAGCTCTTAAAATCTATTCTACATAAGTGAACCTTCATTGCATGTAATTGTATCACCTTGTTTTCATATTTTATTTTAGACTGAAGAGGAATAAAAGTCCTTCTTTAACAAGTTAATTTATAATTTCTTCATTCCACAGAAACTAATACTAAATCTTACAGGCTTTAATTGGGTGAGCAATCCCTTAGCATCTGAAAAAACCCTCCACTGTGATTGCTATTCATTCAGGAAGAAAATCACTTCAATAGACCCTTAGGCAATGGTGAAACAGAATGCATAGCAAAGAGAATATATATTTTAAATTTTACTGTGTTTTTTTTGGAATGCTTCACATTTTAAAATGCTTTGGCTTTATGTATGACGACTCACACATCTAAAAAGCCCACATTAGCTCAGAAGAAGTAAGCAAGTCTGATAATAGCACCAAACCTTAGTTTGGTGTTATATCTGAACCAACCTTAATACAGATGCAGGGATCTAAAACTAATTGCACAGTCTTTGAAACAATTTACTGATTTTAACATCTTAAACAACTTCTTCTATACTTTATTTCTAATGAAGTTTAAGCACTGCAAGGAGGAACAAAGCAAAAAGTCCATCTAGCTAATTATCATCAGTCAGTGAGAAGTTATGATTTAAGCAAAACCAGCATGGATCGAAATTAGAAGCTAGTAACCAGCTAGGACAAGGCAAGAATATAGTAAAAAAAGCATAAAGAAAAGAAGCAACAGAAAGTATGTTCAAAGTGGTTTGCATGACAGGGTGGAGCTGCAACAATAGCCCTCAGAGAGCAGCACTGCTGCCATTGGCGGAGGAAGAGAGGGACGGGGGGAGGGCACCGGCCCCGACGCCACGATCTCGGTGGGGTGCCATCGTAGTCCCCCCCCCGCGCTGGGTGCCACACCTCTGAGGGTGGTGCACCACGCCCCTGAGACGCGCACCATGCCCCCCCGTCTGCTCTCCGCCCCCAGTGCCGGAACATGAAGCTCCGCCACTGACTGCTGCCACTTACTAGCAAGGGAAGAGGCAAGGCAGTGATGAGGTTAGGCTGTATGGGCACAACTGCACCAAATTGGGTCTGCTGTTGCTGCCTCACAACTCTAACACCATTGCTACCTTGTCCCTACCGGTAAGCAGCAGTGACAGTGCTGCCGGGAGATTCAATATTGCAGCTCCCCCTGCCCAGACCAATAAGCTGCCAGTAACTGTATTGAGTTTTCAATTGTCAAACAGCAGATAGTGAGAGGGATGATGGGAGTTGTAGTCCAAAACATCTGGAGGGCCGAAGTTTGGGGATACCTGGACTAGAGCTTCCAATTTTCTCAGGCCATGCAAGAGATCAACACTTCATAGCTCAATTTCTGACTTGCTCAGAGTAGCTTGGCAGTCTTTCCCATGTCTATAAAGGCTTCTGCTTTGTTCTGATCAATCATAGGATGCTCACTCGGTACTAGTGGATGAGTAGCCTTGGGAGCCTCTTGGGGAGATGGAAGTGTTCAAAGGACTGAATCCATGAAGGAGAGCTACCTGCTCTGAGATGGGGGAACCTTCGGGCAAAGGCCAGCAGAGAATGGTTGCTGTTGACCGCTAGTTTCTGCTCCTCCCCACTTTCCCAAAGGGCGTAACATCAGAGGTCGTTAAGCAGGAGGAGGAGGTGCGGAGCATTGAGGGTCTCTGTCAGAGCAGATGATGGAAGTGCCACTTCAGTTCCTTCCTGTTTACCTGCTTTTCATCTCCAGGAGTGCCTGAAACGTCCTGTGGACTATTGCACTAAAGAGGTCGGAGAAGTTTGGATTATGGGGTGCTCGTCAAAACGCCCCTGACACCCCAGGATGTCATCCCTGTCCTCTCATTCTTTTCCGCTAGGACAGGTAACAAGTTTGTTAATAGAAACATGATACAATTCCCAGAGTAAAACTTTAACTGCACATACCTTTCGGTCCAATAATAGCTTAGAGCATCACTTTACCTTGCTTGGCAGCTCAGAAGAAGCATCTCTTTATTATTAATTAAAACTTGTAACAAGACTAAAAAAGCCTTTGCTCGAATGGAGGCAGAAGGACTTTCAAACATTCGAATAACTGTAGTCACAAGGTCCTGGTTGGAAAGTTGGGGGGGGGGGAGAGAAAAACAGTTTCTATGAGAAGAATACATATAACTTGACTCTTCCCCTCTCCCTATCATTTTAAATTAATGGTGCATTATTAATGGTATTTTTTCACAAGTCAAAACTATAGAAGGAAATAAAAGTTCTGCTGTTTGTTAGCCAGTATCAGTTTACCATCATTGGGGGTGGGGGTGGGGCTCAAGTATGGTCATTCAGTCTCCTCCATGGTATCTGCAGATGCCTGCCTTGCAGTGGTCCACCTTATAGACCACCAGTTTTAGCCTGCACATGCCTGCCACAACCCACAGGTAGGAGGCTATGATTTCCCTTTAAATTGTTTTCCACACTTCTTTTTGTGACATCACAAACTGTAATACAAATACTTTCCATGAAGTTGTGTCTTTCATGGAAACTGCATACTCAATCTTCCAAAAACTAACAGATAATATCAAATTTATCGTCTACTAAATGCAATGTAGTGAATAGACACAAGGGTGAACATAGCAAATGAATGCACAAATTAAAAGGTGCAATTCCAGCATTAAAATTAAGGATAGTTTAGCAGACCAAGTTGGCAACTCTTTAGTTTATAGAACTAAAAATATTGATTTTTTGCAAATGTGTTGTAAGATAAAAAAAACTTTATTGGCAGTGTTCTCTCGGACTATAAAGGGATGAATTACTTTAAAAAATAATAATTCTGTTTTGTAAATTGCATTTTTCAAAATTCGCATCCCCAAAGATCCCGTAAGCAGACAAAGCAAAGAAAATCCTTAGCAATCCCATGTGACTTTGGATTGTTAGGCTGGGGGTATGCCTTTATACAGAAATATGAAAAAAATGTACAGTCACTGTGTGGCATACTATGTACCGGTAGGTTAGCAGGTGAATTAAATAGCAGGCCACAGACTTGTCATTATCTTTAATGTAACACAGAGTTCATTGGAACTCTCAAACTATAACATATATAAACAATACAGGAGGAAAGGGGGCTGGTAATTATATCAATAAATCTGTTGTTTAAAAAATATAATTGGGTGGTATTTTAATACTTTCTACAAATGACTTTTTGCAGTCTGAACTATAGGTAGAAATTCCAAAGCACAGGAAGAGACTTGGTCTCTTGCCTCCAATTCCTAATACACTAAACTAGATGTTCTATAATGACTCTGAAGAGATTTATTTAATTACATTTCTAAAATTATACCCTCCCATGGAAGCAGGGGTGGGGACAGGCAAAAGCTGACTTTTTATTTTCCTTCTGTCCACATCAGCACACAGATCCCTCTCCCCACTGATGATTCAAGAATTGGGAGATCCTGATGAATGGCCTGGGGGGCTGAGGGGTTCTTTCGGGGACTGGCTGGATGAGGAAGAGTGGTGGCAGCCAGTAGTCCAGGTGGCAAGTGAGGTGGAAGGGGACTTTGAACCAGGTTCAGACTGGTGGGACAGGGAGGAATCATCAACAGAGAGTGATGGGGAGATGTTTGAGGTAGCCACAGATGCTGATAAAGAAGGAGCAGGGGCTGGGTCTCCTGCTCTGCAACACGGGTCCTGATTCAGGAAAGAGGGGTCGAGAAAAGGCTAGAACCATTAAGAAAAGCTGAGACACAGTGAAAAAATGCAAGGAGGGAGGTATAAATAAGGGAGGGAGATGACAGAACTTTAGCTTCTGCAACTGATGTGCTTATCTGATGGATGTGCTGTGTGCTGACTCCTAGATTACTGAGCAATAAAGTTAATTACTGCAAGCACGGTGCCTGGTTCTGCTTACAGTGTCAGACAACAGATGGAGGGGCTTTTCTGGCAGCCTGACAGGTTCACTGTGAAAAACTGGGTAGAAGTACCTTCAAAGGTAAGAATGTGGCGTGTCTGTGCCATGCAGTTTCTGCATGTGCCTCGCCACAAACATGGTCAGAGAAAGTAATGTGTGGGATGTGTGGAATCACACAGACCAAACATAGAAACAGGAAGCTTGAGTGAATCATGCCCTCCTTCCTGTCATCTGACTAGCTGAAGACCCAACAACTGTGTCCAAACAAACCTCAAAATATATTTTATGATCTGCATATTTACAATGTATACAAAGTAGAAAGAAAATTATGGCCATTATTCAGATTTCCTGCCCCCCACCAAACTACAAAGTGGTAGATTTCAAATAAATATATACTAATTATGCAAAGTATATACAGTGGTCTTTTGCATTGGAAACTTCTATTATCTTAGTATGCAATTACCCTGAAATCTCTTGTACTCTTGAGATCTTTATAACAGTGAGATTTTCAAATGCTAGAATTAAGAGTATAAGTATAGTTTCCATCAACTTTTTAAATTCCCCCCCAAACAACCCACTTTAGGACAAAATTTGTATGAAGAGTAAACTATTCTTTATTATTGAAGAACTATAATAAAGTCCCAAAATAAATATTTTCTAAAATAAAAAACAAAGCTACTCAAAAACAAAAAAAAAAACCATTTACCAACATCTAAGCAAATAATTACAGAGATTACAACCATTTTCATGGACTGATAACTGTGGGTTTTTTTGTATGGTTAAGAAGAAGAGTCCAGTTTACCAAATGTTTTTCTGCGTAAGACATTTCACTTACAAATTGGCCTAAGGTCCTTTAAGGATAGGATAATCACAGTAAAACTTTAGTTGCAATTGTTGCACTCATTTTTTTTCTTTTAGGTGCCTGGGAAGGACCATGCTGAAGTAGTTGTCTTCATACATTTCTTATTGTTTTTTTCCTTGTGGTCATTATCGATAGGCATACTACAGCTCATTTAATTTATTGAATTTCAGTAACAATTCAAATACAGATTAGTTCTACCTCTTGGGACTTGGCAAAGAAATCATGTCAACTTCTGTGCCTCATTATTTTGTATTCAGCTTATTTCAGTTATTATTCCTTCTATTAGTGAAGTTCAGGGTGTATGCTGATATTTATGTAGGTAGAACATTAGCACCTAGGCTTGAGGAAAGTATGTTAAGGAAAGGAAAGGAAAGGAAAGGAAAGGAAAGGATAGGAAAGGATAGGAAAGGAAAGGAAAGGAAAGGAAAGGAGAGGAGAGGAGAGGAGAGGAAAGGAGAAGAAAGAGGAAAGAGGAAAGAGGAAAGAGGAAAGGAAATAAGGTGAGGTCCCAGCAGGAAAACTGGAAGGAAAAAAAAAGTCTGCATATGCAGGTATTTATTTGTGCAGAAAGGTGAAGGTGTAAGCAGTGTGGAAAAAAGCCCAACAATGTCCTCTGGAGCTCAGGACATGGGCCAATTGTACCCTCTTCCTAGCAATCCCTTCTAAACTGCTTTGGAGAATCCATAAGCCCTCAATCCTCCAGGAAGAGCTGCAGAAAAGCTATTGAATAGCAGCGAAAGGCTGATGCCAAGAAGCAAAAGGGGGGATGGGGTGACGGGATTGGGGCCAAAATGGGAGCTTAGAGAAAGAGGGAGGATGCTACATGTTAGAGGCAACCACAAGGTATGCATCCTAAAAATTTAGCAGAACTACAGAAACACAAACACAACACAACTGCATGAATCGTGATACCAGTGCAAAGGGTGTGGAGGGGAAATCAAACAGCTCAATGGCTAAGATAGACCTCCCTGAATCAATCTGTTTTTTTAACCAACCACAGCAACTTTCCTCTGATGAGAACACCTTTCTTGTGGCTCTCCAATAAGAGGTTTCTGAAAAACCCAGCCACATACCTGCCTGTCTGCTTATGAGACTGACTACAAGGTAGTGTGTGGATACTGAGCACAGTTCCTCAGCTGTGGTAGCCCCGCTTCATATCTAATAATATCAGATACAGGAAAGCTTCTTTTGTTTTTATTCCCTCTCATAATTTATTTGCTTCCATAGAGAAACATTCCCAAGGGTGGTGAAAAACAGCAATATACCCCACGTCACTAGGCATCTAGGGCAGGGAGGAGGCAAGCAAAACACACCTCTCTTACTTTGTTTTGTTTTGACCCCTGCTACTATTTTATGATTTTTTGTTTTTCTTGTATGATAAATTTTTGAAGATCACTTTAATAGAAAGGTAACTTATGCCTGTTTATTTAAAACTAAAATATGAACTGGCCTCTGTAAAGTTTATAGACGGTTTATAGAGATGTCTTTAAAATCTAGTACAGCACATAGTAACTGCCAATAAAAAAAGTTTATGAAAAATATTTGTAACACAAGAAAATGTTTAAAAACAAACCTTTTCCTGAACCAGCCTTTGCAAATGGATTCCACATGACAACATAGCAGAGAACATAGTCATCATGTGCTGTTGAACTTTGCATATTCCAGTTGCAAGTGAATGTATCACTGCTGGTAATCCCACCTTTTCAATCACACTCTGGAAAACACTCGGTGAGTGACGAGTAATTTTGCATAATGCCTGTATAAAACAAAAAACTCTGTTGAATGTTTTCAGTTTAATAAATGTAAATGCATACATTGTAGCAATATTTTTTTCTTTTAATTAAACTTATAGGCTAATTTATAGTCTTTAAGAACCCTCAAAACAGCTCCGAGGTTTCAGTAGTGAAACAACACTGTTTCCTAACTTGGCATTTTGCTTTCTTCAAAAATCTATGTTTAATTTTAACATGTTAAATAGTGTATTGAAATACAAAACAAATCATTTCTTAGTACAGAAAGTATTGATCTGATGTGTAGAGATCTTTCCTATTCTAATTCATTCAAGAGGTTTCTGGAAGTTTCTGGAAGCTTCTCTGTATGAAAGAAGATTCATGATTGTTTGGGTTATACCAGGCACCCCCAGACTCCGGCCCTCCAGATGTTTTGGACTACAATTCCCATCATCCCTGACCACTGGTCCTGTTAGCTAGGGATCATGGGAGTTGTAGGCCAAAACATCTGGAGGGCCACAGTTTAGGGATGCCTGGGTTATACCTTCAGAGAAGCTGACTGTACAGATGGCTTGATCTGGTTCTCTTATCTCTTCCAATGAAGGTCATGCTGACTATAAATATAGGCCAGAAGGAGCCTGAGTTTTACTTTTTCTTTCTATCTCTCTTCCTTCTGGTGTGGTGTTCCGTACATAGTATGCTTAGTGCTAAGGTTTTGAGACTTATTATAAGTTATTGTAAGTGCTGCAACTGGAGTTTTATGGACTGTGCTAATCCTGAATGTACTGGATTTGTGACCATTATGCTCATTTGCCTTTGGTAGCAAGTAAAGCTCTGCTGGATGAAGTACAATTGCCTCTGGTCTTTTTTTTGGGGGGGGGGAACTCTGCTATCTGTTTAAGTTTTTTCCTCTTCCGGCGCTGGTGCAACATAACTGTCTTCTATTGCTTTGACAATGGCAGTTCCTGACATTGGGTTCTGCTCCTCTTCATTCTGCAGCGCCAGAAACCCAGGTTTAAAAGAAATCAGGCTGGATATAATTAAGCCTTGTTCCAGCAAAGCAATGGGAACAGTCTCCTTTCTTTAATTACTTAAGCGTCCCTTAGTTGTTTATATCTGTTACTTGACCTGTGTTGCTTATACCTGTCCTTTAAATAAGGTTCCATATTGGTAAGGTAAAAGATAAAGGAACCCTGGACGGTTAAGTCCAGTCAAAGGTGACCCAGGGGGTTGCGGTGGTCATCTCACTTTCAGGCCGAGGGAGCCAGCGTTTGTCCACAGACAGCTTTCTGGGTCATGTGGCCAGCAGGACTAAACCGCTTCTGGCGCAATGGAACAGTGACAGAATGAAACCAGAACGCACGGAAACGCCATTTGCCTTCCCATCGCAGCGGTACCTATTTATCTACTTGCACTGGCGTGCTTTCGAACCGCTAGGTTGGCAGGAGCTGGGGCACTGTGGTCTAAACCACTGAGCCTCTTGGGCTTGCTGATCGGAAAGTTGGCGGTTTGAATCCCCACGACAGAGTGAGCTCTCGTTGCTCTTCCATATTGGACATAAGCATATACAGTATGCCTATTCAATTTTAAGAAGAAAACCATGTTGTATGGTGAAACAGAGGCCACTGTAAAATGCTGTGGCAGTTCCCAGTCAGAATTGAGAGGGTTGGCAGAGGAGTTCCATCTGAGATCTTGGCAACATTGTTTAGGATCCTATTTTAGATTAAAGTTTGTATGAGATTGTATTTCTTTTGGAAACTTAGTGAAGTTCAACAGTAACAAAACTAAACCCAAGAACAAACTTAGTTGGTCTCTAAGGTGCTATTGGAAGGAATTTTTTAATTTTGTTTCGACTACGGCAGACCAACATGGCTACCTACCTGTAACAATAACAAAAATAATAAGAAATACAAATAGTAAGCCACAGACCATTTCTACATTAATATTTTGCATAAGGCCATCCACTTGGATCTACTGACAGCTCTTCAACTCAACTGCACATACGTACATATAGAAGACTATTATATTTTTAGTGAGCTGACAAACCATGAGCTTCCCTTCAAGACTGAATTAGCCCATATTTCAGTAGCTTTATGCTTGCATAGGGGAAGCTATTAAAAAGATTTAAAGGTTCAAACAGATTTTGACTAACAAGGGCAAACATATGCTACTTATTTAGAGGCAAATCATAACAATTCACCTTGCAATAATGATTCTAAAATTTAATAGAATAATTTTGGATTTTGACACTAGCAAGATGATGAAAGATTCAGTCTTGTTAGAAGGTATGTCTGTGACACATAGCTGAGGCAGGTTACACTGCAAAGCAAACAGATAATGTTGTGACATAGTTCTGGATTATCAACCATGACAGATAAGACTGCAGAGGGCAGTGATATTTGCTATTCAACCCACAGGCTACATACCTAGTACTTCTGGCATAACAACTTTCCTAAATACATTTTTATCATTGATTTAAGAAATAATAACACCACTAGCATGATTCTTTTAATATAAACATTGCTCTAAGAAAACACAGTGTCTACTTTCTCAAAGTAAACTTGCCAAAGCTATCAGGGGGAACTTCTCATAATACTACATAAAAATGTTGTAACAATTTAATTTTTTTGGGGGGGGGGTAGAAAAATACAATGCAAGCCAGTGATTATACAAAAACACTGTAGCCTTAATGCAGAAAATGGCATTAGCTTATAGGGAGGTTTCAAATCAGCATACAGCATATTCAGTTTGACCTGAAAAAGTGGTACCTTAACTTTTCTTATTGCATTAAGAACAAGGGTAATTCCAGTGATATTTCCCCTAATTTTCTGTTCATATACTATTAAAATGAGATTTTCAACTTCGTAATTCTAAAATGCATATTGAAAATGTAAATGCATATTGAAAATATTTGGCTACCCAGATGCAATAAAGTAAACGGGAGGAAACATCAGAAGTAACTCATTTTTACTTTTAGCATATTTTAATAAAAACAAATTACTTTGAAAAAGGGTAGAAAATAAAACCTCAAATTCGGACTTCATTTTAGTTGCTGTTTACAATAAGCCATGGCAAAGAAACAGCACAAACAAAAATGCACAAGTTGGACCAGACCAACAAAATATATACTTTGGGCTGCAGTTTCATTTTACAAGTGGCACAATGTTGAAAACCGTTTTTGCGAAGAGAACTTAGAAGGACCTTGAGATGTTTATCACACAGTTGATGCTTCAACAAATGATGGAGCAGTTCTTCACCACTGTCCTGTAAAATTCAGTAGGGAACATTCCCTTCTACCTGTTGTTGCATACATATGAAATTTGTCTGAAAACACAGGTCTATTAAAAAAATGAGTACCCTACCTCTGTGCCCAGGCCTGCAGGCTGTTTTTCAAAATAATGTTGCTTAATGAGGGAGAACAAAGGTGAAAGCTGAGGATTTCTAACCATATCAAAATGATTTTGCAGTTCTGTATCTTGAACTCTACTTCTAAATTGTATTTTAGCTTCTGATAGGTTAAGAAATCTTTGCTATAAAAGCAAGGAATCAAATATATTATAAAGAATATAGACTGAAGAGCTTGATGAACAGAACCAGGATTATGCTATTTACATTAAGGAAGTTCTATTTTCTACAAACTAATTTTAATCAATAAGTTAACCATTTCATCTCAGGGGGCTGGGGGTGGAGGAAAGGAAAAAAGGACAATCAGATCTTAGATCTTTTAAGTTGAGCAGGAGAAGTTCCTGGGAAATCAAGTAAAGACCTCAGCAAAAGTGTGACTTTGATTTAAAATAAAAACAACAATTACACAGAATCACAGACTTGTAGAGTTGGAAGGGACCATGAGGGTCATCTAGTCCAACCCCCTGCAAAGCAGGAATTCATTTTGAAATTAGGAATAGTAGAGCAAAAAGCCAAATGCCAATATAATAGTAATATGCCCTACTACATGTAATTCAACCATAAGGAAGATGAGAGACAGCTTGGAATAATTTTTTTTTTTTTTAGTCAACTAAATAACCACCCATTTTCTTCAAAATGAGTATGAGTTGCATCCAAAGGTAGTTTTGCCTTAGTATAAAGAATATATTTCCAAACTATCCTAGTTTAAAAAATGAGAAGAAATGAAGCATAAAAATTAGGAATGATGTACACCTTTATTTTTAAAGAAGAAAATCTGCTTACCGAAACAGCAGTTATTCTCAAAGAATCTATGGTTGAATGTGTAAAAAGATACCACAATATTGGTCCAATTTCTCCAGTAATAAATCCCTGGGCATAAGAAGAGAAGGTGGAGCATACATTTTCAACAATCTTTGCTGCCATATGGTTTACAACTCGTTCTTCCTAGAAAGAGAGAATTTTTTAAAAAATTAACTATCACTAAGTAAAAATTAAATTCAAACTATAGCAACTGCTGATTGATACAGGGAAGGACCGCATGTAGGAAATCCCTAGGGCATGATTTTCCACACCTCTGGATAATAATTTATTTCTATTTTTTCCATAAGGGCAGATTCAAACCACTTTGCTTCACATGTTATTTCTACAGTAAAATGACTCCCACTTATCAACTGTTAATGACCCATCAACTCTAGTTTACTACACCAGTTCCTAACAAAGAAGTTCACATTTCAACAAGATGGAATGGGTTATCCTAAAACAAGTGGGTAAAGCAGACATTTTAGCATTGCTTTGCCATACAATTTTGACAACTGTCCTAGGATTATTTTGTCAAACTGGAGCGGAAGGCGAAGGAAGTCATGTAACTCGGCGGAGTTTAAGTAAAGATGATGAATATATGTATTATATATATCTGTTATTTTTGTGGAAAAATGCATTTAATAAAAAGATACTGCAAAAAAAAAAAAAAAGGATTATTTTGTCATTTCTTTGCCTCATAAATTCCAACAAAAAGGACACAAATGGATGAAGGAAAACCACCTCTCTTTGGGACTGGAGTCTTAGAACTATTCGTGGGAAAGCAGAGGGAGGAAGATATATTTTTAATTAAAGAAATTATTTTATAAACCTGCTTCCCCCTTTTACTTTTGTTCCGACTGTATTTATTTTAACTATATGACACAGCACTACAAATTGCTGTGATCCATTCCCAGTATGACTGCATTGTTGAGAAACAATAACCACCAATAAAAATGGATGACGGCGACAAAGTGTTTAATATTATGAATCTTTATTTAAAGTGTAATAATTAAATCACTTGTGGTTCTAATTTTGCTTTAATTCAGCACAAATTAAAACTACTTTCAAAATAGATCAGAACCAAAGTAAAAAATTAACAGATAGCAATTTTTACTATAAGTAATATATCTCCAGCAACAAAAGGCAGTAATTTAGGTTTTGTACAGTCAAATGTCTTCCTTAAGGTTCTCTTTAGTTTGGCATATGGCAGCCAATGACAAGATGAAGCATGCCCTGGACCAGATAACCATAGCATCTTGGCTGGAAAAGGGTCATGGATTGTCACTGCGTTCCATGAACTCAATGAGGCTGTCAGACTAATTCAATTTGCTGCCACCTGAGATAGGCTCTCTTAAGCCCCTCTGGGATCTATTATCAAACAGTGTATAAGCAGGAAGATTGTGCAATTTTCTGCTTAATTAGCTTCTGGAAAGGAAGACTGACCTAAACTAATATTTGGTCTCTTATACTGAAGGGTTCCTTTTTGTCATAACATGAGTATATAAGCTACCCTGCTTGACAAAAATGAATCTGTAAGACATAATTATACAGCTTTCCTCAAACCTTTAGTCTGTCCTGTATAGTTCATAAACGTCGACTAAATAGAATGCTCAACATACTTTTTAATCAGATTCTAGTTACTCAATACATGTACTAATAATCAAATTCAGGAGATATTAAACACCTATTAGTTAAACAGAAGTTAAAATGTTCAAAACAATCACATATTTTACCTTTACCTAATACTAGAGCCGTGGAAAAATTCATGATAGCTAAGAAACTAAAATGCTGTAGGGAATGGCATGGCAACACCTAATTGTTCACAACACCTGACAAATATATCATCCTGAAAGCTGAAGTTAGGAGAAGGGAAGCAACAGTCTGTTCATCCTGCCAGCAGTCCAGCTCCAACTATCATGGCATTCTAAACGCAGGTCCGACATTGGTAGTGGGCATAGTCAGGGAGGAGGACAGGTGGGCAGTGGTAGCGGCAGCTCCTTTACTTCTTCCACATCATTGCCAGACTGCCCTCCATAGGAACAGAAGGGAAAAAACCAATGGACATAGTTCCATCTACCCTATAACTCTATTTCTGACAGTGACCAGATACTTCCAGAAAAGTTCCAGTTGCAAGATGGCTTCATCATTTTGTACAGTTCACTTTCAAAGCCACTTACATTAGTAGTCATCACCACACCTTGCATTCCATGTCTTATTGTGTGTTGTGTGAAAGAACACATTTTTGTCTCTTCTGAAGCTATTGTCAATCAGTTTCACTGAACAACTTTGACTGGAGGGAAGAAATGTTTTCTAATCAGTTTCACCATGGTAGGCATAATTTCATAAATGTCTATTATGTCCCCCCCATAATCATCATTTAAAAATCTCGTTTGTCATTGTGCTGCACATTCACCAATTTACACTACAATCCAACTCAAATCTACTTAGAAGCAAGCCCTGCTGAGATCAATGGGACTCATTCTGGCATAGGGCCATTCTTAAAAGCTCTTAGAGAGGTTTAGGAAAAATGAAACATTTATTTCTGTTTCCCTGTTCAATACCTAACAACGGTGCCACTAGAGCAGTGATGGCTAACCTTGACACTCCAGATGTTTTGGAACTACAACTCCCATCATCCCTAGCTAACAGGACCAGTGGTCAGGGATGATGGGAGTTGTAGTCCCAAAACATCTGGAGTGTCAAGGTTAGCCATCACTGCACTAGAGGGAGACTGGGGCCTTTTTCAAAGGTACAAAGGGCCTATGTTTCTTTTCTCCAGTGAAGTACTGGAACACCAGGAGACCCTAGTACACTAAGGTAAAGGGACCCCTGACCATTAGGTCCAGTCGTGACCGACTCTGGGCTCATCTCGCATTATTGGCTGAGGGAGCCGGCGTACAGCTTCCAGGTCATGTGGCCAGCATGACAAAGCCGCTTCTGGCGAACCAGAGCAGTGCACGGAAACGCCGTTTACCTTCCCGCTACAGCGGTACCTATTTATCTACTTGCACTTTGACGTGCTTTCGAACTGCTAGGTTGGCAGGAGCAGGAACCCAGCAACGGGAGCTCACCCCGTCGCGGGGATTCGAACCGCCGACCTTATGATCAGCAAGCCCTAGGCTCTGTGGTTTAACCCACAGCACCACCCGCATCCCTCCTAGTACACTAGTCCTGCCCTAAAGAGCACAAATGTTGTTGAACATGTGTGTGTTTGCTGAGTCTGTTTCCCCACACACATTCTGTGCCTGTGTGTGCAGGATCTTGTCTGTCCCTTTCTTCTGCTGTGTGTGCAAATGGAAGCTGAATGTCTGCCCATCCTTCTGCTGAATGTGTGCATGAACATGAATAGAAGTGTATTGATATGAGAGTATTCACATATGAAATGGGCTCTGGCTGGTATGCAACTCTCAGAAAGGTGGCAAAACCTTAATGTGGCCATCGAGCCAGAAAAGGTTAGCCTTTTCATTCAGAGTGACGTTCAAGTCAAGCCTCCTTTTCTCAGTTATATATCTTTAGATTATTTCTAATGTCTAACCAATGATTCAATGTTCTTGCTTATTTCATCAGCCTTGAAATAAAAGTCATTCTAACAGTAACTGGGCCCATGATAGACTCCAGAGGAATTCTACTTTTGGATTTCTGTTTTAAGAATCCATTGAGATATTCAGAATAATCCAACCATTCCCTGTATCTGGAAATTATCTTTCATTCATACAAATATGTAAATGATAAAGTAGTTTAAAGACTCTCTCAAGGCAAATCTTTAGAAATGTAGTACAAACACTGACAATTGGGAAACACTGGCCTGCGAGCTCTCCAACTGAAGAACAGCCTTTACCAAAGGTGTCATGGACTTTGAAGATGCCCAACTCAGGACAAAAGGGAGAATTGTGCTAAGAGAAAGGCACACTTGGCAAACCCTCACCATGATCAACTCCCATCCAGAAACCTATGTCCCCACTGTGGAAGGACATGTGCATCCTGAATTGGCCTTCACAGTCACTTAACGGACTCACTGTTAAGACTGTGTTCATGGAAGACAATCTTATTCGGCTACGAGTGATCACCAAAGAAGAAGAAGAAATATGTTTTGCTTCATATAAGCATTTCACTCCTCCACATTTGCCATGGGCATTAGTAATGCCAGCTGGCCTGATGAAAATAGCAAATGTAGTCTTCTTTGTGGCTTTAATCCAATGTTTTCCATTTTATATAATCTTGGGTTATAAATTAAGGAAATTATCCGAAAACCAAACACACAAAACAGCAAACCAAAATTAGTTGAACCCAACCCAAAATGCCATTCTAAGGATATGACAACTGAGAACATAAAAACCACATCAACTAATGTCTAGAAAAACAAGTAAAAGAAGAAAACTTGCCAAGTATAAAACTAAGTAATTGTAATTTGTTGTCAAAGCTTTCCTTTAAAAAATACTGTAACTTAAAATTAACCAGCTAATTTTATTTCCAAAATCAAAAGATAATTTATAAATGCTAAGCATATCGGAGAACACTCCCCCCCCTTGCACTTTCTTCTTCTGTGGGTCATGGTCTTATGATTATTTAAATTCATGAGCAATCCTTGGTTGATAAGGCACTGCAGTGCTGCAGGCTACAATCCTCACACAATGCCTAAAGGGTTATTACAATGGAGAAATTCTATTGAGAACAACAAAAGAAACTTACCCCTTCCCGAAGGCACCTCATTAGCACAGTGTAAGCAGCTGAAGGAAGGGCCCAGCATTCTCTGGGGTGCTCCTTTTTCCCTTCCTGTAAATGATGTGGAAGGGCCAGAAATGAAGTGAACAGTATAAATTATGTTAAATCTTTATTGGAAAAAATACAATTTTATACGCACACATTCTCTATGAACCTGTCTGTTTTTTAATGATGCCTCTTATGTCATTGCATACACATAAGGAACTGGTTTTGCGAAATATGTTAACTTTAGCCACAAATTAACAACAGTTCTGCCAGCCTTTTAAATCAATGGTATAACATTCATTTTCAGATGAGTCACATGTAGACAGAAGAAGCTCCTGGACCATTTTAATATATTTTTTTAACTTTGAGCATCTGAATAGACAGGTTAATATTTTAATATTTCCCGCTGCCCTACCCCAAGGCAATTACTTGTTTCTCTTTTTCGGTTTGCAAAGACTATGCAAGGGAGATCAGAGTTCTAAAGGGTTCTACAACAACAGAAAGAAAAAAGAGTTGTGAGAGCTTCATTAACTATGAATTCTGAAATCAATCCATGGACCTTTGAGGCAATTCATAAGCTTATCTAGAAAGATACAATATAATGTTTCTTTCCCTGTTTGCAAGGAGCCTAAGCTCTATTTGAGGTTCTCCATTCTGCATCCCAAGGTTCCTCAAAGGCCTTGGGGAAGGGAACAGAGGCAGGCTTAGCCACTGCTGCATGAAAAGCTTTGGTTACTTCCAAGGGTTACTTCCAAGGGATTCAGTGGGGGCTGTCTCTTCCTTTGGCAATTGCATCAACCAACAAACCTTTTAAATATCTAATAAAGGCATAAAAACCTTAGCAGAGAACACCCTAGGTTGGTTCTTAACCTCAATCACTTCCTCTTCTGAGAGCTCCCCCTCTTTCTTGTCTGGGTTGGACTGGGAAGACCCCAATTTAGACAGTTCCCTAGAGGCCACCCACTAAGCCTCAGTGGCACCCTGAGGCTTGGAGGGATTAGGAGTGACATCTCCTGTGGAACTACTGCCTGAGTGGGAGAAACAGATGTCTTAGCCTGTTTTGGTGGCAAGGGAGGGCCATCCAGAAAGGGCTCCTAGGACCCTGGGTGTGAGGGGAAAGAGGAGCAGCATCCAGCTTTATCTGGTGAATAGCCCCTATTTTCCCTATGCCTGCATGTGGACCGCTTGTGCTTGCATTTACTCTTATGGTGACAAAGCAAGCTGGTACGGGTGTAAAAAAAACCCTGAGGGAATCATTAATCTCTGAAGAGATAAACCCCTTTGTCCATGAAGGCAATCTTGGGAAATTTGCTGAACTAAAAGGAAGGCCTCATACTCACCTCCGCCTGTTCTGGTGAATAACCTGGAGAAACACCAAAGGCCACTTTGCCTGGGATCTCCAAATGTATAGGCGTCCTCCGTTGGGAGGAGAGAGGCTGTCCTGCCAAGGCGAAATCACCCTGCATGCAGATGCAGTGCAAAGGCAGGAAATCAATGTGACTGAGCACACTGCTGTCGCTGCTCCAACTCCCAATTGGTGCTGGGACCCGAAGGTGCAGCAATAATGCATCCAATCAAGACAGGGAGCGACCACAGAGAACATGAAAGCCACTAGACCAACAGGTGCAGCGATCACCTCTCTAGGAGCTGTTGGGGCCTCCTGAAGAAAGGCTGAGTTGTTGAAACAAAATGACGTTCCTGCCTTTTTCGAAAAGGGGCAGGAAATGAAAGCTCCTGACCCTATTGCCTCTGTGGACTCCTCCTGCACCTCCCTGGCAGTCGGGTCAGAATCCAGCTGCCCCCTACACTCTTCCCTTCCCCAGACAACCGGGGGTGGGGGAGAGAAAAATGAAGAGAATGAAGTAGAAATGAAGAAGCTTGTGGGGGAGCAGCCAACAGGAAAACACAGTGAAAAAACTCAGAAAGATGATCTAGCAAACCGAATGAAGGAGAGGACTTAGACAAAGGGAAAATCTACACCAAACAAGCACTCAAGCAAACGGTTCTCTCCACACAAAGAGAGAGAGACATGAAGACCCAACCATCCCTTGCAGTAGGCAGGGTCGGAATGACTCCTCCGCTCTGGAGAGGATGTTTCAAGTTGAAGATTCTGCCTGTGTCCAGTAGGGGGAGTCATTCCTATCAGGAATGGCGTCCCCCTCCATCTGGTAAATCTTACTTTCTCCATCTGAGTCTCAACTAATTTGCAGTCTTCCTTACAACTTACAACTACTACTTACATCTATAATATGCAACTGGAAGCCAAAAATGAATTATTTTGGTCCTACTTTGGTGCTAGGTTCCTGCACGACCACACCAAAGTCACATGATAAATTTCACACCAGGTTTACATTTCATCAAAAGCATGAGCTGCTCACATATTGATTGCAATGGTGTAGAAAATGGAACACGTTCAATAGACCACTGGAAGTGGAAAATCTGAGACTTAATGGTGCTGAATAAAACAATACAATATAAACATATATGGGATGGAAGAATCCATTTAACATAAGTATTTCAGGGGGGGAAATGGTTCCTTTTATTCTTTACTGAAATATAACAGAATATTGAGCAGCTCATGTTGGATACTGCAAGAAGATGAATCAAATGTATTTTTGCTGTAACTGTAATTCTATAGATTTAAGTTAAAAAAATCAGACCAAAAACATGATCTTCCTAAAACATATTTAAATCTAAGCTGCCATAGCCATACCTCTTTAAGAATGAGCACACTTTCATGATCATCTACAGACCATAACTTGCATAATGGATTAGACAGTTTGTGAAGGTGACTATGGATTTTAACACAACTGCTGTACAAATAATTAGATGATTTTTTCCTATGCTCTTAAAAGCTTGGACAAAAGATGAACCAAACTGTTTGATAAATATTTTCTATTTTTATATTTCACTGTATTTTATTTCAATTATAGAAACAAAGCTAGAGAGGTGAACAACCTCTCAGCTTTTAGAGCATAATGGAAGTATGCTCAAAATGTAAATGCAGTTATCTTATGTTCATATGACTGCTTCATTTTTATTCAGGCTTAATGCCCTCAGCCAGTGACCTTAGGAACTGACTAGAAAACTAATATAGGAACTTCTAGAAATGACAGTTAACAGATATGTCCCCTGGGGAACCAGACACCACGTCTCTTTAGGCTTTACTTCCATTCTGAAGCCATCTAAGGGGAAACAATTTATATTATATCAGGAACTAAAAACCCATGCATCTCTACTGATAACTATTATCTGACTCTGTAAATAAATACTCCTTGTTCTACAATGTAAGAAAATAAAAGGGGGAGGCAACTTAAGTATACATGGAGGGAATCCAAGAATATCGAAACAAAAATATTTTAAGACCCACCACCACATTTGGACATAAACTTAACAGCTTTATGACAGGGAAGACAAAGGTTTCCTAAGACAGATAATTTATGACATCCTAGCTAGCATTCGGCCTTAGGTGTACTGTACTAGAATCTAGATAAGGAAAGTTACCTGGGGTAAATTTTGTTATCCTTCTTAACTTCACTGTAATTGAGTGAAATTGAATGTCATACAAACAGGCCTCTGCTCATGCAATGAGATTTATCTTTCCCTTGTGTGCCCCCATATCTGTTCTGGAGGGAGTCACCAATGCATAAGATAAATTTTGGTGGCACATTTGGGGTTGAAGGGGGAAAAGGAGAAAAAGCGGAAGTCTACTCCACTTGCACACAGATAACTGCACCCACTGTCTTTGGTTCCTTCTCTCTTTTCCCAACACCTTTGTCCTTGTCTTACAAAGCACTCATCCCCCCCCCCCCGTCTCTACTTTGCCCAGCTCACATTTAACACAGTGGAGTTTACTTCTGAGTAAATATGCATAGCATTGCACTGTAAGGGCAGTCAAATTAGAAAGTTAATTATTATGTGAACACAATGTTCAATGTAAAAATTACCCAAACCACAAGGAATCTGTATTCATACCATAATTTAAAGACTCCACGTAAATATCTTCCAAATGGGTCCTGGCTATCAAGGAAAACTTTTGAATGACTCAACAGCAGTACTGTATATGGAATATTAATTAATTAAATAATTTAATTGGTCTAGCCATATTAACTGTGACTAATTTCCACTCTCCTTCACTCACCTCCTGTCTGGTAACTGGTAATAAGGATACCCCAGCACTTTAGGATAAGTAGGAACTTTCTGGGAATTTTAGGGAAAGGCATAAGACTCTCTTTCAAGAGGCTACCAGCAGTGACTGCTTTAAAAGGTAAAGGGACCCCTGACCATTAGGTCCAGTCGTGTCCGACTCTGGGGTTGCGGCGCTCATCTCGCATGACAGCTTCCGGGTCATGTGGCCAGCATGACTAAGTCGCTTCTGGCGAACCAGAGCAGCGCACAGAAACACCATTTACCTTCCCGCCGGAGTGGTACCTATTTCTCTACTTGCACTTTTGATGTGCTTTCGAACTGCTAGGTGGGCAGGAGCTGGGACCGAGCAACGGGAGCTCACCCCGTTGCGGGGATTCGAACCGCCGACCTTCTGATCAGCAAGCCCTAGGCTCTGTGGTTTAACCCACAGCGTTACCCGCATCCCTTAGTGACTGCTTTAGGTGTGTCCAATTTGTGTGTGACCACACACATCATTCTGAACCTGGAAAGGGCCTGAAAATGTCACAAAAAAGGATGGAACAGGAATGGGGTGGAGGTGGAACAGGGTGTTTGCAGGTTTTTTTAATGGTGTTTCAAATATATGTGATTTCACTTAAAACATACAGTGCCTTGGAACGTAACTCCCCGCATAAATAGGGAGTTGCCTGTAATTTAAACCTTTAAGAAACCAAATCCTGTAACATTTCAAAGGAATACAGCCTAAAGAGTCAAAACAGTAGTCTTTCTATATAGCATTTTTAATAGGACAATTCAAAAATTCTACTTTTAAGAATGGGCCTTAAAGCCCATTTATAGGTGCTTTAAGAGCAGGACATGTACAATTTTGGCTACATTCTCTGTTTGCTCTAAAATGTGGGTTTTTAACTCTATTTTTTTTTGTATTTACCATATTTATAGGATGCTGAAAATCACTATAAAAAAGCTAGCTGTTAAAATTATTTTTAAGACACGTCAAGGATGAAACTTTTGAGATATGGAAGGCAAACTTAAAAACAGGCAAATGCAGGAAGCGATCGTTTTAGACATGTCTGATATGTGTGCAAACACACACACGTGCATCACACCGAATCTGGAAGTGGCCAAGTGTCACAAAAAGGTGCAGAATGGGGGGGAGGGGAGCCAAACAAGGTGTTTGCAGGCTTTCTCAATGGATGCTCTGATTATATACAATTTCCATGCAAGCACGTAATGACTCAGAACCCAACCCCCCCCCCCACAAATGCCTGTATCTTAAAATTAGCATATTTTGCTTATCTCCTATAAACTGAAGAATAAGCTATACTTCCAAGAGTTCTATTATCTCTATTTATTTCCAGGTGCTCACTTGTTTGTTTACTTTTGCAAATGTAAGATATTTTTATACAACTGTTTAATTTACCTGGTTGGCCACAAGATAAAGCAGTTCTCCAAGGGTAGGTAAAAGGCACTGTTTCAGTTTGCTGTTCCTGAAATTTTCTCTGATCAGTTCCGTTAAGAGAGTGACTGCCTGGAACAACAATGAATACATTATTAGCACAAATGGGATACAGCAGGGAAAAGCATAACTATTCAACTTTACAGGAAGGAAAGTAAAGGCTACAGAAGACAAAATAATTTTTCTCTGGTAGTTTCTGAATGCCTTTCTGCACAGGCACAGATTGTCATAGCCAGTGCTTTTTTCTAGGGGGACACAGGGGAACACATACCCCTAAGCATTTTGTGAATCTAATAGAAGAAACTAAAAAAAATAATTTTTTTAGTTTCTTCTCTAGCACGGTGAATCGTCAGTTCTATTGCTACCCCCGATGGCAGCCTCATTTCCTGTCGCGGAGTTTCCTGAGTCTCAGATGGAAGCGAGCATTTAATGTGTGAAGTAGGAGTTGGAATCTAGCACGGTGATTGGTCAGTTTCGTTGTTACCATCTCCGATGGCCGCTTCATTTCCTTTCCCGGTGATTTTCTTGAGTCAAAATGAGAGTACCCCTAAACATTTTTTTAAGGAAAAAAAGCACTGCTCATATCTGTTTAGTCAAAGACATGTAAAGAACCAGCTGCTGCCCCTACTATATCCAAGTCCATAATATTTTTATAAATTTGACGTAAGAGTCCTTTAGAATGATTACTGGATATTAAACTCTGTGCATCCTCTTATGACTACGTTGTTTTCCTTTTAAGGGGTTTTCCTTAAAAAATATGCCAACCCTAATTTATTATCACTGTATATACCTGCCTCTCAATACAGTGGTACCTCAGGTTACATACACTTCGGGTTACAAACTGCGCTAACCCGGAAGTAGTGCCTTGGGTAATACTTGACCTCAGGGTGAGAACAGAAATCACACGCCGGTGGCGCGGTGGCATCAGGAGGCCCCATTAGCTAAAGTGGTACCTCAGGTTAAGAACGGTTTCAGGTTAAGAACGGACCTCCGGAATGAATTAAGTTCTTAACCCGAGGTACCACTGTATTGTATATTACCCAGTGAATCTAACTATTATTTAAAAATGTGAATTCTCTGCCTGAGCAGAATTTCTATTTTTGAAATTAATATTATTTCTGTTATTAAAATTTCCTCCATCTATTTTCACACAAATTTCAAAGAATGGCAAAATGTTTCTGTGTTTCATATGAAAAAGGAAAAGATATAAAGTCATAGCTCATATACTTTATAAACCAACCAAGCTGGGCCGTTAAGATTTTCAAAAACATTAAACTTATGACAATATGAAATTATTGTTTACTCATAGTAAGAGACTAATTGAAGAACAGTTTGGAACAAGAACTGGTTTTTTGAAAAAAGAAAAAAGCCTACCTATTACAGAGGAGTTGGACTAAATATGGAATGGTTTGAAGGAAAGCTGATTCAAGAACTCTCTTATAATCACACAGAATGCGGGGAGGGAGGGAGTGTAAGTTTGACTACACCTTGCTGTGGCTAAAAGGCACATGCTAAGGTTGTGGGTAATCCAGACCAGTTTAATTTTTTTTTTAAAAAAAAGCCCCCAATCACTTAAATACAGGCCAAATACAATCCCAATAGTAAAATGCTACAACATTATTTGGGAAATGGCGAATTATTTCAACCAAAATACTTTTGAGTGACTAGAACACCATCTACTATATAGTAAAAACATAATTATATTGTTTAATATGCATCCCTGCCTGGTGTACATTGTGTGCCCAAATTAAAAATAGGATTCCCTACTCACCACGCTTGTATTTAATTTTAATATCCAAGTGACCTCTAGTGGAGGTTTCTATAACAATACGCTGATCTGACCAGATTGTGTTGAATACCTTTAAAATTACCGAATAAATATCATGAGATAAACATTAGACCCTTGTGACATATACCCATGGCACATCCTCTTTCCAACCCCTCTTCTGCTGTCTGCACACAGCTTTCACAAATCCCAGAAATGAATTTTATCCAAGCCATCAAGTTTATTGTTGATGTGGCTATCAACCTTTATAAGATTTTAGTTGTGAAGAACTTAGAAAAGAAATAATATTCTGAATTATTTCATTCAGTTTTCAATCCCTTCCTTAGAATATTAAAATGTTCAGTTCTGTATCTCAGTACCTTTGCCAACTTTAGAAATGAGAGAAGCATAATATTCATATCCAAAAGGTAATTTCAGATGGTTTAACCAAGGCCAAAACTAGAAGATCCCAAAACACTAAGATTTCATTAGGTCATTTTGTAACTTATTATTTATCACAAAACAAATTTGATCAAACCCCACAAACTAATCTGTTTAATGCCTAGTAAAGAAAGACCACTCGTTCATATGTTTTGTTTGTGGTCAAGGACAGTTATTAACTCTTTTATTTGTATGGTTGTAAATTTTGTATAGCCAACTAGCTATATCTGTATTTTATTGCATTTGATTCCTTTGCTATGGCTTGTGGCTGACGCAAATAAAAAAATTATCTATCTGTCCCAGGGCATGTCATAACAATGTAAAATGCAACAGTAAAAACAGTTTAATACAAACTACAATCACAAATGTGCTAAGTGCAGACCAAGTTGCAGCCTTGCAAACTTCCTCCAAAGGTGTGTTTGTAGAGTGAGCAGAGGAAGCAGTATGCCTTAATGGAACAAACTATGAAACACATAAGTACCAGTAACTTTTGAAACTCATAAACCAAGGCAATAAAATGCCCAAACATTGCTTTTGAAAACTCCAATAATTGTATTAGCAAGGAATATTACCTCTATAACAGGAACAGTCTCTTTAAGCTCAGTTGTATGCAATGCCAGTAAACCAATCACTCGAGCTGCTTTGGCACGTCTGTAATTAAATGCATTTATTAACTTTATGAAAGCCACAAATCTGAAAATGCAAAACTATGGAAAAGCTCACCTGTACATAAAATGTAGTAAAATTTGGTCATCACAATTAAATTAAATTAAATTAAATTAAGCTTAAATATAAGCTTTGTTAGCACTGAATTGCTTTAAACTGGTAGAATGACCACAAAAACTTTTAAGCATGGGAAGACTAAGCATTGCACTTAATTCTTTCAGATGAAAAATGGAATGAATGTTGGAAAAATGCTAACCAAGAAGGCTGTTAAGTTATACATTTTGCTATGCAAATCTGTCGCCTGCATCTTAACACAAAAAAGGAATAATTTACAGAAAGTAGTATCTGCTTCATTAAGTGCATACATGTGTGAATACAGAAGAGCCATTTAACTACCTGCCTTGCTTCTATTTTCCCATTAAAAAATGTCCAACTTATTTTTCATTCATAGTGGTGATGGGGATATACAAGGATCTTACTCGTGGAGTGGGGGTGAGAAGAGTAATGCAATACAGCTATTTGCAAAAGTAGCCAGCAGAGGGCATTATGACAGAACACTTGAGGTTCACCTACTCTGTTTTATAAAATTACAGAAAAGCAGCCAGCAAAGGAGATTGAACAGTGAATAGAGAAGGCTATACAGCAGATAGGAATTTCAATGCACATTCAAGAACATTACTATCAGATTTCAATATATTCTAATATTCTCTTTCCACATAAACATATTTAACAAATTTGGGGAAATAAATCCGCTTCAACCAACAATTATTTTGTAGAAATTATTCGCTAAATAACAGCCCTTGTATCTGACAGGTGGGCATAGCTGAATGATTCTTTTGGGGTAAGAGTCTCTTCCCCCCTCCAAAGCCCTACCTCTAGCCCTCCTTATTGCTTCCCAGAAGTTACATAACATTACAAAATTATGTCAGCATCAGACTTCAAGATAGTGCATATTTATGCTGCAGCTGCTGGCAGGTTTCTCTTAACATATCTGGAAGCATTCAAACAAACATTCCTTTGCCTGCAGTCTGAAATAGTACAGCCTAGCAAAAGTTGCCCCATGTATTCTGTTCCAGTTGTGTGCTAGCACATTTTGTGGTGAATTCTAGAAACATGTAGCATGAAGAAGTGCTTCCTTTGGCCTCTCCCGAATTACTTCCAGTTTTATTTCTCTCTGTCCCAATTCTAACTTTTCCTGTTCTTTTTCTTCATTTTTACAGGCTTTGCAATGCAGCACAGGCAGGAAGAGAGTTACCAGGAAAGTGGCTTTATGAGTACTGGCCTCCAGTCACAGCTGTCACTCTCAAAGCTGTCACTCTCAAGCATGATAGAGTGTGTGTGTGTGTGTGTTTGTGTTTGTGTGTGTGTGTGATGTAAGCCCTAACAATATTTTAAGTACTTTAATGAACAAATATAGTATATCCTTTCCTGTTATTTAGATAATTAAAATTAAATAATGAAGATTATAAAGTCAAACTAATCCTTGACTCCTTAAAATCAGAGCTTTCCACACTGTGTGTCACGACACGCTAGTGTGTCGGTGTGTCGCACAAATGCTCCCTGCTCTTCTCCCGGGGCTGGAAAGGGTTAGTTTAACCTCCAGTTTGCTAGTAAAACTGAATTACTGTGTCGCGAAATGATGCATGTCTAAAAACGGTGTCACCAACATGAAAAGTTTGGAAAGCTCTACCTTAAAATATTTGTATTTTAAGGGTGATATGGCAAATATTCCAAGTTCCCTGGATAACTGAAGGAGCGTCTCCACCCCCATCGTTCAGCCCGGACACTGAGGTCCAGCTCCGAGGGCCTTCTGGCAGTTGCCTCATTGCAAGAAGTGAGGTTGCAGGGAACCAGGCAGAGGGCTTTCTTGGTAGTTGCATCTGCCCTGCGGAACACCATCCCGTCAGATGTCAAGGAAATGAAAAACTATCTGACTTTTAGAAGACATCTGAAGCCAGCCCTGTATAGGGAAGTTTTTAATGTTTGATGTTTTAATTTGTTGGAAGCCACCCAGTCAAATGGTTGGCATATAACAAACAAACAAACTAAATAAATAAATATTATACTACAGAGAGTGCATTCATTTCACCAAGTACTGCTGCCATAATCTTCACTAATTTCAATTAGACATGCATTAGTTGAACTGTTTTGCTTTAAATAACCTTTACAAGTTTCTCTTTCATACTAAACAATTGCAAAGTACTAACTGTCAAGGTATACACAGCCTTCTTCTAAAATTCTGAAGAACCACAAAAAGCAGACACAACCCTGCCTTTTGTATTCAAATACAGTGCTGAGAGAGGTAAACTATCAGGCCACTGTCTCCAGTTAGGGACTGGGAAACTTACCACAAAGTTAAATAGAGATATGAAGAGTGATTCAGAGAACCTGTCAAGTAAGGCCGCTGTAAACCAGCCTACACATATTCGTTTATTAACCCACTATTTTTCAGTAAGTAAATGAGCCCTTCCTGGACTCTTCTCAATCAACAATCAGCCTGCCACTGCTAGATTGTGTCATGGAAGATACTATTTCTGCTCCAGATAATAACAGACCACATGCAGGAGCCAAGGCCCAGGTTCTTGTATGACAGGGTTGGTGGCAGTCCTTGCTTTGGTACCCTATTCAGAGACCAGAATGAAGGAAATGTATACGCCTTTCCTTGATCCTTTGCACGGTGTGTGGTTTGTTCTCCTGCATGAACTCAACAGAGGCAGGATTGTGGCCAATTTTTGAAGATACCCAGACAGATGCTAGTTGTCACTTACATGTCCCAGTTTGGAGCTATCCGCAACTGTTGTAGTAGCACAGGGAACTAGATTTTAAAATAAACAAACACACAAAAAAGTATAAAATTAATCACTATGATTTAGTTCACCACAAAAAAGTATAGCATATTTAGGGTTAATAGTTTTACCTACAGAGCGCAAAGACCTTGCAAAAAATGACTGGTTTTTATTCGTTACTAGCTGGCCCGGCCACACGTTGCTGTGGCTCATTTGGTGAAATGAGCACGTTTCCCATTTGGTGAAAGGAATGTGCACGTTTCCCATTTTCGCCTGGCTTCCCACAGCTTCTCTCGTTGAAGTCCCGCCTGCCTCCTCTCCGTCTTTCCCCCAGTTTTCACCTGGCTTCCTACAGCTTCTGCTTTTAAACTTCTGCCTGCCTCCTCTCCGTCTATCCCCCCTGCTTTCGCCTGCCTCCCCACAACTTCCTCCTGTCTCCTCTCCGCCTACCTCCTGTCTATTCCCCCCGCTTTCGCCTGCCTCCCCGCAGCTTCTCCCGTTGAACTCCCGCCTGCCTCCTCTCCGTCTTTCCCCCTGCTTTTGCCTGACTCCCCACAGCTTCTCCCATTGTACTTCCGCCTGCCTCCTGTCCATCTTCCCGTTTCTGTATCTCTGTTTCTCCGTCTCCCGTCCCCCCCCTCTCCTCACGCTCTCGCTCTGTAGTTTGCACGCGCCTTCCCTCTGACTTCATGGGTGTGATCTCGCATAGCGTGTGTCATTGGCTGCCAATAGCCTCCAAGGCCCTCCTCCCTCCCTCTCCTCTCTCCTCCTGGGCTCTCTGACCTTGTATAGCCTGTATCACAGCAGTGATGTCACATTGGCAATAGTGGTGGCTATGTGGCTTTGTGATGTCATGCTGCTCACTATGTGATTGGTTAGGATTGGCTGTGGCTATGTGGCTTTGTGATGCCATGATGCTCAATATGTGATTGGTTAATATGTTTGTTCCTTTGTTCCACTTGCTGAAGTGACTTCTAATTAATATTTTTATGTAAAAACACTCCAGGCATGGAACCCAACGTTGTGTTAAAATTTCAAGGCAATCGGTGCGGTAGTTTCGGAGTCCATTGGCGACAAAGAAGCGACGTTACATTTTTATTTATATAGATGGGACTCAATTTCTATTGCACCTTTGTTGTATATATTGCAGAAGGTTAGCAACCTTAATCTATGCCTTTTGACTTTCAGCAATGCTATTGGAGATCTGCCTTGATTTAATCATTGTTTTGTATAGGACTGTTTATGTCAGTGAAGTCAATTTTCATGAGAAGTTCCCCCCTTCCCCCAAAAAGAATGGATTGTGTTTCATGCACTTTGGAAATAATTTATCATGAGGTCAATGGGTTTGGACACAAATTTGTTTAGACCTGAAAAGAAAATCAGAAGTATATGTACACACCTAAGTTAGCAAGGCATTCCTGCACAGGTTCAATTATTATTGAACTTGTTGCTTCAAAGACAGTCAGAACTCATTACACTAAAAGGCGGCTTGTCCTTTTTCACAGGAAGACAATGACATCCTTCATGGTTATGGAGTCATGACAATGAGTGCTTCCTATACCCCTTATCTCCTACTTAAGCCAGGATCTAGGAACACAGAGTGATGATGCTCATACACAGCTTTGCAAAATGACCTTGATTATCCAAATACAGCTAAATTGATAAAACCAGCCATATCACAACATGCCAAGACCTCCATGTCTGCAACAGAAAGGCACATAGTCCTCCTGATTGTGCTCATGCTTTTTAAAGAATTAATGCGGAACAGTGTAAAGTATTTTAGTATTTCTAATCCTTGTTCAACCTATCCATCCCAAATAATCAAAATCATTTGGCAGCCTGCACACAATCAATGTACACAATGCTTTATCCAGAAGTATGATTAGAACATTAACGTTCTTCATTATTGTTATGCACTACCGGTAATTCTTCTTACAGTACAGTCAGGCATTTTTAATCAAAAGTAAGTTTCACTGTGTTCAGTGGGGCTCATTCATGGGTATATGTACCGGTACATACGATTGCAGCCTTGGTTTCTTAAAATACCATTGAAATGCATCCTACCAAAAGGTAGCTGACTTTTGCAACATTTGCTCATGTCAACCTGTGGGCTCTAGCAGTTTTACTTACCAGCTGTGTGCTGATTAACTTAGTGGCTACTTCCTTATTGCCAACAACAGTGCAGAGGTAGCAAAGTAAATTCAGTTTAACTCTGGCTGCCCCTGTGCTCTTCTCTGGAGAGTCAGTCAGCTGACATACTTGGTGTAGGAAGTCATTCCAGTCATCTTCTTTTAGTATCAACAATTTCTCAGCTGTAAAGAAAAATAATGTTTTAAGAGCACTTGTTATGAATATAATTTCCAAGGCCCCAAACTGAAACATAGTATAGTTCTTTCTCCCTACTTGAACCCCTGAAAAAGCTTGTTGTGAACATACAATGTATGTCCTGGTTTGACTGCACTAGCAGCCAGTTAGTTTCTGGGCCCAATTCAGAGTGCTGGTTTTGACCTATAAAGCCTTAAACAGCTCAGGACCAAAATACCTCAAGGACCGCCTTTCCTCAAATGAACCAACCTGCACCCTGTCATCATCTGAGGCCTTTCTTCATGTGACTTTTTCATGAGCTTTCTGAAAGGTGGAAACGTAAGAATAGGCCTATTCTGCAATGGCTCCACATCTGTGGCATACTCTCCCCAGGGAAGGCTGCCTGGCTCCTTCATATATCTCTTTGGGAGCCAGGTTTCTCGAGAACCAGGGCTTTGGTTGATTAAACAATTTACAGCTTTGTGGTAGAGGGGTTTATTGGTTTGTTTCTGTTTTCTGTAATGTATTTTGTGTTCTCATTTTGTATTTTTATGTTGTGAAGCACATACACCCCCGGGTGATCTTCAAATGAAGGGTGGTATGCAAATTAAAGAAACAAGAAGATGATGATATACTATTATTCCAGACTTGCCTTTAGGCAGGAAGCAAAACAAAGAAAGGATCTGACTTGTCACAAGATCACCAAAACTTTGGCTCAAATCCACATAGCAGAAAATGTTGACAATGCTTCTAAATAGTACGTAAGGAAGTGCTCCTCAGGAAGAAAGTTAGTATGCTGTTAGTGATATTTTGTTTCTATAAGCAGCAGCTTAATACAGTACTAAAAGCATGCTGCAAAAGCTACTGGAGCAGCATCACTGTTTTATAAAACTTTGTGATGGTCAGTAAGTTTCTACCCTATGTGTTTTAGACTATGTGCTTTAGGTATAAATATATCTTGCAAGACACACCAGTCTGACAAGGCCACCTGACCCATAATCATCTGAGTAAAGCATAAAATAGAAGTATAAGTGACTTAGGTTGCAATTGTATTAGAAACAGAAATAAGTCCAACAAAATTCAATAGATCTTCCTTCTACCTAGGCACATATAAAATTACATTGTGAAAAAACTACTTTTTTTGCTAGCTTATATTGAATTGGATTATTACTCCGGTCCTGTTACACTGTTCCTTGTGAGCCAAAAAGACAGCATGCAAAACATGGTCTGCAAAAACACATACAGCTGTGATCTCAAAACTAGGCTCAATATAATTTAAAATGACAATTAATTATAGCAGCTGTCCCTTCTTGCTTGGGCATGCATCCTAAATATTAACATTTGTGAGAGCTGGAAGTAGATGTGAAACACAGACACATGAGAACAACAGTGTTAAATGAATGCTAAGACATTTTTGAGTATAAAAGAATAATATTTTCTTGTAAATGGCAAGTTGCCTATAATTACTTTAGCAAACTGTACCTGAATGTGCTGGTATGTGTAAAGTTTTCACGTCAAATCTCACTGGTGGTTGCTTCACTATCTGAGAAAAAAATTGTCTGACTTGAGGCAATTCTGAAGATCTCATAGACCAAGAGTACACTATGCACCTCTCCTCAAATAAAACACTTTCTACCATAATAAACAATGAGCTGTCAATATTTCAGCTATAAATAAACAAACTTAATGACCAGTAGGAAGCCACTGAACAAGGACCAAAGGAAGCAGACTGATTTCCAAAACACTTCCTCAAAATGGAGAAACTCCTCAGTGAAGCCAATTCCAGTGGAGTTCCCTGTTGGTGTTAATAGCTCAATGGCACTGACAGGGAACCCCACATGCAAAGAAACAACTGGGAGCTAACATGAAGTTCTCAATTATTCCTTTGTAGCCAAATCCATACCTGCCCCACACCTGACGTCATATATGGTGATGGGTGGGATTGATTTCGGGGGAATGGTCTCATAGGCTAAACTGGGATCTGTGCCAGATTTAATTAGGTTCTCCACAGTGGGTATAACCTAAATAATACAGTTAATGTGAACAAAGTATAGTTACCTTTTTCCAAAACAAGTTAATTTTCAGGGAGGCCCATATTTTGAGTTTACCTCCAGCACCAATCTGTGGCTTTTTTTGGTATACCCTTAACAAGTTATCTAGAGTCAATACCACTTATATATTGTAATGATTCTCATCTACATTTTGACAGATTGTTTTAGCCAGACCTTTTGTGAATATGCAGTGTCATATCTGATCCAATACATCTGAACCTGACATTTTGCCCAAGGCTATTTAAAAACCATTACCACAAACGAAAACATCATTCTTGATTCTAGGTTCTTTGACTTATTCAGTTATCTATTATTTTCTAGCTGTAATCCACAGCAGCACGGCAGCAACAGACAACCACCAAAACTTAACAGTAAATGGAAAAAAGGTTTTTCAAACGTATCTTGTTAACAAAAATAAAATGAGTATGTTTTTCCATATTTGAACCATTTTATGTTTCTGTCTATCTTCTTTTTCTGTTCTTTTGGTGGTGGCAGCCATTTTGTGTTATACCAAAAGTAGCTGTGTTGTGATTAGTTGCCCTCAAAACCTTCTCAAAATTCCAATTGTGCCCCAAGAAAAAAAGGTTTGTGACTACTGGTGTGGAGGCTTGCATTAATGTGAGTGCTATCAACTGATACAAAAATTGTCTATTTGCATAACCATTTAATGTAAACCTGCAGGAACGAGGTATGGCCACTAGGTGGGAGTAAAATAAAAAGGTAAAGGGGACCCCTGACCATCAGGTCCAGTCGTGTCCGACTCTGGGGTTGCGTGCTCATCTCGCTCTATAGGCCGAGGGAGCCGGCGTTTGTCCGAAGACAGCCTCCGGGTCATGTGGCCAGCATGACAAAGCTGCTTCTGGCGAACCAGAGCAGCGCACGGAAACGCCGTTTACCTTCCCGCTGGAGCGGTCCCTATTTATCTACTTGCACTTTAAATAGTAAAAGATTAATCCCTGTAGTGTAGAATCATAACATTGTAGATTTGGAAGGGACCAAGAGGGTCATCTAGTCCAACCCCCTGCAATGCAGAAACCTTTTGCCCAACATGGGGTTCAATTCACAACCTGATATTAAGAGTCTCATGCTCTACCGACTGAGCAAGTGCAAAACAAAAAACACTATAAATTCCTGAACATATTATTTGAAAAAGTAATGTATGGTAAGTGCTAATAGTACCTTTGGATTATCAATTACAGGGGTGACAATAAGGTCAGACTCCAAGAAGATAAGCTCTTTCACTTTGGACTCTATATCCTGCTGGCTGCAGCATATGTGTTTATCCTAGAATATAAGCAAATAGTAGTAGTATTTACAATAACATATATTTTAAACACAGCAAACATTGTGCCACTCCTGCATTTATTATTAAAAGGCACCAGAAGGCTTCTTTGTCAACTTCAAAAGATATTAACGCAGGCAGTAGAATTAATTCATTGGTTTCCTGGAGTGATAATGCTGATTTTTAAGATATGAGTAAGAGTAATGCATCCCATTATCTAGAAAAGTACATTAAAGGTAAAGGGACCCCTGACCATTAGGTCCAGTTGTGACCGACTCTGGGGTTACGGCACTCATCTCGCATTACTGGCTGAGGGAGCCGGCATACAGCTTCCGGGTCATGTGGCCAGCATGACTAAGCCACTTCTGGTGAACCAGAGCAGTGCACAGAAACGCCGTTTACCTTCCCGCCGAAGCGGTACCTATTTATCTACTTGCACTTTTGACGTGCTTTCGAACTGCTAGGTTGGCAGGAGCTGGGACCGAGCAACGGGAGCTCACCCCATCGCGGGGATTTGAACCGCTGACCTTGTGATCAGCAAGCCCTAGGCTCTGTGGTTTAACCCACAGCGCCACCTGGGTCCTGCAGAAAAGTACATTAGGACCTATCAATTAAACAGCTGAAAATTTTCTCACCATTTCTTACAAGAACACTATCATAATCTTATGCAATAATTTGCTTGTTATGTAAAAAAATCACTAAGTTATATCCCACTGTAAATATATTCTGATCCTTCTGTATTCTTGCTTGTTTCATTCAACAGCTTCATTTTTTCCACACTTTACTCCACCTCCTTCTGTTTTGTAACCCCTCATTCTTCCCTTCTCTTTTTTACATTCTCTCGTCTTCATCATATAACATAGTTTTCAGGCTGGAACAAATATACTTCCTGTTTTCTTCGTGCTACCATCCCATCACTCTTCTACTTTAAAGCTTATTGAGGGTGCAACCTTTATACTAAAAATAAAAAATGTAAAGGACCCCTGGATGGTTAAGTCCAGTCGAATTAGACTATGGGGTGCAGCACTCATCTCTGCTTTCAGGCTGAGCCAGTGTTTGTCCACAGTCAGCTTTCTGGGTCATGTGGCCAGCATGACTATACCGCTTCTGGCGCAATGGGACACCTTGATGGAGGCCAGAGTGCACGGAAACGCCATTTACCTTCCCACCACAGCAGTACCTATTTATCTACTCATGCTGGTATGCTTTCAAACTGCTAGGTTGGCAGGAGCTGGGACAAGGCAACAGGAGCTCACCTACTGCATCCATTACAGAATCCTAAACATTTATAGTTAGAAATAAGCCCCTCTGAAATAAATGAGATTTCCTTCTGCACAAATGACTAAGATTGGGCTGTACTACTGCTTCTTTGCCTTCAGCTCTCTGATAATCTCCATCACTAGTTTGTTTAATTTATTCTACCAAAACTAGTTTTAACAGGAATTACCAATTGCTGTTTTCTAGTTAAATATAAGGGCCTCATCATCATCCTCACTCTTCTCAATCTGTGTGCCTCTTCTGACATTGTCAATTATTTTATCACCATCCTTGGCTTCAGTAAGGCAATTTTTTCCTAGTTGTGATTTGGCAGCTCTTCCTCTTCTGTTTTTCTGTAGCAGTCATATGGAATTCAGTTTCTTGCTTGTTTCCTTCAAACTACACTCACCTTTGCTGAAGGACTTGGAGATGCTGTGTGTGCTGAATTTGTAGCTAGAACAGCAGCAGCATTGTTTATTTCCACTGTGGTGGTAGTTCTTGGGGTGGGACGAGAACTGAAAGACAATATACACATAAGTATACAAAACTGAATACTTAAATGCAAATTATCTGAATTATTTTCTACAACTTCATTTAAAAGTGTTGTGCTGTCTTCGTACCTGAGAAGAAATATAGATTCATTTGATTCACCATCAACAGCACTTTTAGGGCGTAGTTCTTCTGGATTTTCTTGACAAAGAAAACATTGTAACTATTTACCAGCATGAACAATGTATACAATTGTAATGTTTCAAGCATGCATTTTAGTTCTCAGTTTTACATTACAGTGATAACTCGTAAGTCGAACGGAATCCGTCCCGGAAGTCCGTTCAATTATCAAAACGTTCGGAAACCAAGGCGCGGCTTCCAATTGGCTGCAGGAAGCTCCTGCAGCCAATCAGAAGCAGTGGAAGCCGCGTCAGATGTTCGGGTTCCGAAGAACGCTCGCAAACTGGAACACCCACTTCCGGGTTTGCGGTGTTCGGGAGCCAAAAACGTTCAACTCGCAAGGCGTTCGTGATCCAAGGTACGACTGTACATGGTGGCCCCCAAAGCTATTTTCCCTAAACTACATCCACCTGTCAATTGCTCAATCAGGACTAACAAATGTAATTTCCTTGCAGGTGTTTCTGAATTTCTCACTCTGCACCCCCTCTTCTTAGCCCTTTGTTCTTTCCCTCCTTGCCACCATGCTTTCCATCAGCACTCCATGTTGGCTCCATGAACCTGCACTGGCAGAAATAACTGCTATTCAAGGTACAGTACTCTGTGCGTGAGGGGAAAAAACGTTTTCTCAGCTGATCAGCGAAACGCAGGGGGAAGAAACCTGCTTTTTAGATCAGCAGTGAGATAGACCTCATTTGCACGCCGTGGATGCCTGTAGAATACCAGCTTCCTTGTCCCCACACCCCATAAAGATGGGGAAAGAATCTCTTTGCTAGCCTCATGTTTGCTGCTTTGGGAAGTGCCAAGCGATAGGACTAACAAACCACTTCTGCAGTGGTTACCCAGGTCCCAACACGACCCTGTGCAAGGGATTTTAACAGGTGGGCAAGACAACACATCTGTCAATAATATGTTATCAGAATAGTGACTAGCAGGTAAGTGGCCCCCATCCACCCATCAAATTTGGCCCATGAGGCTGATTCAACTCAACTCAACTCAACTTCGAGCCTACCAAGTGGCAATGGCGACGGCGAAGAGGACCTTCTTCGCTGCTTCTATTGCATCTGCAGAAAACAGCAGCAGGAGACTCTTCCAGGTGGTTCGAAATTTATCAGAACCACCGTCGTCACCGGGGTCTGGTAGGGACCCCGAGATCTCCTGCAATGCTTTTGCAAAGTTTTTTGCAGATAAAGTCGCTCAGATTCGGGAAGAGGTAGACTCCACCGTGGGAGCAGGGCTGGGGCGGGAGAGTGCTAGAGTCCTGTCTAGTCCAGTTGTGTGGGATCAATTCCAATCTGTTGCCTCCGAGGATGTGGACAGGCTGCTTGGACGAGTGAAACCAACCACCTGTCTCCTTGATCCTTGCCCATCCTGGCTTATAAAAGCTAGCCGGGAAGGGCTGGGCGATGGGCTTTGCGGGGTGGTGAATGCTTCTCTTTGTGAGGGAGCCTTCCCAGACCCGCTAAAAGAGGCGGTTATTAAACCGCTTCTTAAAAAACCATCTTTGGATGCGGCCAATATGGCCAACTATCGCCCAGTCTCAAATCTTCCATTCTTGGGCAAGGTGATTGAGCGGGTGGTTGCTGAACAACTCCAGGCACGCCTGGAGGATGCGGACCATTTGGATCCCTTCCAATCGGGATTTAGGCCTCATCATGGGACTGAAACTGCCTTGGTCGCACTGGTCGATGATCTCCGGCGGGCTAGGGACAAAGGTGAGAGCTGTTTCCTAGTTCTGCTGGATCTCCCCCATGCTTTTTAACATCTATATGCAGCCGCTGGGAGAGATAATCAGGGGGTTTGGGCTGGGTGTTCATCAGTATGCGGATGATACCCAGCTCTACCTCTCTTTCAAATCAGAACCAGTGAAGGCAGTGAAGGTCCTGTGTGAGTGCCTGGAGGCGGTTGGAGGATGGATGGCGGCTAACAGATTGAGGTTGAATCCTGACAAGACAGAAGTACTGTTTTTGGGGGACAGGGTGCGAGCGGGTGTGGGGGACTCCCTGGTCCTGAATGGGGTAACTGTGCCCCTGAAGGACCAGGTGTGCAGCCTGGGAGTCATTTTGGACTCACAGCTGTCCATGGAGGCGCATGTTAATTCTGTGTCCAGGGCGGCTGTCTACCAGCTCCATCTGGTACGCAGGCTGAGACCCTACCTGCCCGCAGACTGTCTTGCCAGAGTGGTGCATGCTCTAGTTATCTCCCGCTTGGACTACTGCAATGCGCTCTACGTGGGGCTACCTTTGAAGGTGACCCGGAAACTGCAATTAATCCAGAACGCGGCAGCTAGACTGGTGACTGGGAGTGGCCGCTGGGACCACATAACACCGGTCCTGAGAGATCTACACTGGCTCCCAGTACGTTTCCGATCACAATTCAAAGTGTTGGTGCTGACCTTTAAAACCCTAAACGGCCTCGGTCCTGTATACCTGAAGGAGCGTCTCCACCCCCACCGTTCAGCCTGGACACTGAGATCCAGCGCCGAGGGCCTTCTGGCGGTTCCCTCACTCCGAGAAGCGAAGCTGCAGGGAACCAGGCAGAGGGCCTTCTCGGTGGTGGCGCCCGCCCTGTGGAACGCCCTCCCATCAGAGGTCAAAGCAATAAACAACCACATGACCTTTAGAAAACACCTGAAGGCAGCCCTGTTTAGGGAAGGTTTTAATCTGTGAGATTTTAATGTTTTGTTTTTTAATATTTGCTGGAAGCCACCCAGGGTGGCTGGGGAGACCCAGCCAGATGGGCGGGGTACAAATAATAAATTATTATTATTATTATTATTATTATTATTATTATTATTATTATTATTATTATTTTGGTAAGAATTTGGCTCAAGAAACCAGAACAGTTCCCAACCCCTAAACCAATACATAAAATGAAGGTGCAATCTTACCCAGCTTGAAAGATCTGTTAAGTTGATTGTTTTCTGTTCTTGGCAACATAATGTCTGGGAGGCTTTTACTCTCTAATTGAACCTCAGACTCTTCAGGTTCAAGGAGTCCAGCTTTTTTGCTGCTGTTCAAACAATTGACAATGAAATGTACTTTGCAGGCAATGCAAATTTCTCTGCATTTTATTCCAGTCAGATCCTTAAACAACTGCAAAATTATATTTTCACTTATTTATATATAGACAAGCAATTTTTTATTTAATTCGTTTTTGTTCCACTCTTCTTGTCCAAGGATATCAGCTACAATGCTAATGGGTTGCAGGACAGTAGCTCTCTAAAAACAGGGCTACAACCAAGGGTGAAGCCATATTGTTCTGTTGCAGCAAAAACAGGGAATCTTGTGACATCTTAAAAACTAGCAATGTTGTTGTGGCAAAAGCATTCAAGGGACAGAAGCTACATTGTCAGAAATCTTTAGCCTCATGCATACATCCTTCTCACAATAAGTTTGTTCAGCAACAGAATTCAAAATTTCAAATTAATTTTAAACTGTACCTGGAGCTTGTTTCTTGGCTGGAGATCGTGTCACTGGGAATTTGGATAAAAGCATCTTTCCAGAAAGGATGCTGCAACAGCTTGGCCCAGGTCAATCTTTAAATAAAATAGGAAAATACATAAACAATCCTCTCATACAGTACCAATTTAAATTCCACAAACTTCTAGATTTATTTTTTTAATCAGTGTGTATCATTAATAAATAGCCGGATCTTCAAATAATAATTTTACCTCTTCTGAGGATCCTTTTGAAGTAAAGAATCAAGCAAGTTAAGGAAGTCTGAAGATGGTTCTAGAGGTGCTGATCCTGTAAGATAACGAAACTATTCTATTTTGGAACAAATATTATTTTACTAACTACCAAAATCTAAAAACAGCAACATAAAAGAATTCATATATTAACTTCTTAAGGAGGGAATGCATGGAATCATTCACTCATTTGTCCCATTTTATAAACTTATAAAATTATTTTCACCATCATTTATCTAAGGAACAATACCTTGCTGTGTAGGTGGGAAAGGATCTTCATGTAAAATCTGTTCTGCTAATTCAGTAACACTTTTGGAGAAGAATGGAGGTCTTCCTATAAACATAAGTAGATAAGATTTTAATAAAACCTGAATAAGCATCAGAACAATTAAGTAATAATTTTATTTGCATCAGCCAAGAATTATTACAAGTCTGTTTAAGAGAACATAATAATAATAATGGAAAATTGGCAGCATTATACCAATTGATTTCTAAAAACAGCATTTTTAAATTTGTTTTGCTTAAGGCTCTTAACAGCAAGAAACACTGCATTACACCTATAATTCATAAAAAGATATACAATAGGGGGAAAATCAAACTAAACAAGATGCAGAAGATCTGAGATCCCATCCCAAAACTTTTCCTTTGGGAAGAAAAAGCTGCCACAGGAAGGCTTGAAAGGGATATGGGCAGAAGCAAGAAGGGGTGGGGGAATCTTTCCTCTGTGCCAATCTCATAGTTTAAACACCCACCCACCCACCCACCCAAAAAAACTATACTATTTGACCTACTGGCAGAAGACAACTTTTTTTGGGGGGGGGGGGGAAGAAAGAGCTAAAAAGTTAATGTCAGAAGATGAAATCACAAATTACTCACTTCTCATTCAGTTAGGCCCTAACAGATTGTCAGTTAATCTTCTTCTTCCATCCCCACTCTGAAATGCTGTGGTGGCAGCAGCCACTCCTCACTATCATACAACAAAGGTTCACAGAAGACAACCATAGACCAGCAAAGTGGGTTATGATGACTACCCACTGTAGCCGAACAGTCACTTGGGATATGATGTGAAATTTAATCTGAGTGTTCATTTTATTTATTTTACTTTTATGTACTTAACAAAATTTATGTCACATGATTGTAAAATAACTGTCTAATCTAAGTGATTTACATGAATATGAAATAAAGCATTAAAACTTTATTTATAATGAAGGTCTGCAGCAAGAACTTTAACCTAACTGAAGGGAAAAACCAAGGGCTGAGATTATCCTAGTCTGATTCTGAGATTAAATTCTACCTGCCTCTCCATACATTTCAGTTCCTTAGACACAACAATCTTTACACTGAAAGTACATTTCAATGTCTTGCTACATGTCTCGCTGCTTATTCTACTAAGTAACTGTATTAATGACTATACAAATTAGATGTTCACAGCTCTATTAATAGCAAAGGAACCTACACAGGTTCATAAGTGGAACAACATCTCCATCTTAATGTTCCTGAATAGTATTAGTATTTATAACACTAATTAACATTGTAACATAATGCTAATCATGTTAGTATAAATAATATAATACCTGAAAACATTTCATATAACAAACAGCCCAATGCCCATAGATCACTGGCTATAGAGAAGTCACTTCCTTCTATCACTTCTGGAGCAATATACGACAGTGTACCTACAAAATAAAGTTATGAATAGTGATTTGCTCTGATTTTGTAATAAACATCCTTTCAAAAGTCACCAACACTTTTATCCAATAGTGGATGGTCTTGCAGGGTAGGATGACTCATCTGACCTCCAGTTGGTAATGTTACTTCTTACTGGGAGGTAGAGGGGGAGAGATGAAGCCATGGGGAGCTTGGCAACAGGTGTACTGGATTTGCTCCACCACTGCATTTGCACCATGCCAGCCTCACCACTCACTTTCTACCTCCTGATAAACAGCAGTAATACAACTGACTTGTGGTGCCCCACCTTGGTGTCCACTACTGCTTTCATCTTAAACTCATTTCTTGGACACCCAAAGGAATTTCAGACTGGTTTTCTTCTAAGTCTGTGCTAATGCAACAGAGCAGCTCCAATAATCACAGGAAGCAACCAGGAAGAAGGGTAAACGCAAAGACTGAGTGCACTCTACTTTTTCTAGCCCTGCACCTTACAACAGCAGGAAGGCAACCCCAAAGTGGAAGAACTGGATAGTTCAGGGAGGGAGACTGGGGTAATATGGCACCCAGCATTTATCTAATGAAACTGACAGCCACACAACTCAGGTCTTTGAAAACGTAACTGCTTGGTATGACTTTGCACTGAGGAAACGACCCTAGAGCTTACTACTGACACTAACTAGCACAGCCAATGGTGAAGAATGATGGGAGCTGTAGCAACATATTGAGGGCCACAGATGCCCTATCCATCAAATGTAGAATCACTGCTTTCAATAAGGCAGGGTCACTGAATTAGTTCCCCATTTACAACTGTTGTCCTTACATATTGCAATGTACCTCTGAATCTGTTCTTCAGATTTTGTCTTGAGTTTTCATCACTATCACCTCCTCCGTCTTCTGTTCCAATTAAAGCAAAAAAATTCCTCCAAGTTTTCGCCCTCTGCTTTAGCCAAGCAAAAGTTACTGAACTTTAGTGTACCAGGCCCTTCAAGGAGAATCTGTAAGGTATATCAATTAGTGATTTCTTGAATTATTTTTTTAAAAGTTGTTTTCAGAAATCATTCCCTCTTACCTTCCCAGGTGTAAGGTCACAGAAGAGAATTCCAAGGTTGTGAATATGATGGAGTCCAGTAACCAAATCAACACCAAATTCTCTCACAACCACCTCAGGTAGACATTCATCTTGAGCAATTACCATTTCCAGTGATCCACCTGTAAGGCATTTATGGATATTCTGCTATGAAGTTTTTTTAAAATCAAATTAACTGACCTCTGTAGTACTATGTAAATTTTTATCCTTAAGCTTTTTCTGACAAAATAGGCATACAAAACCTTTGATCTACACTGCCCACCTGCGATTCCTAGCATGCAGTATTCAGAGCCATAATGCCTCTGATGTTGGAGGTAGAAAGAACGATTGGTCTTAACTGAAGTGTAGATTTAAAAGTGGGGCACTGGAGCCAATGGAGTAAATTTTATTTTTTGCAGATTACTGTTGTCTATGCTCTGGTAAAGCTATTTCCGCCCCACAGAAGGAAATGGGGTTGCAGGAGACACGACCCCTTCATGTGCTCAGGGGATGGCTGCTCATCCCCTGAGCCATTGGGGGAATTCTGGCCACGTCACTCCCCTGTGCATCCAATCAGGATGCTCCATGGGCGGGGTCCGTTGCATTTAAGCGGGCGCGTGGCCGGAGCTCCCCCTCTTGCTCCTGCTCACCGCCCAGCTGACTCGTTTTCCCGCCCACCCACCCTTTAGGCAGGTTTCTCCTGACTTTGCTATGGACTACGGTTGGTCGCCGTTAAGGGGCCTGGTAGGAATTTTCCCATTTGGCAAATTGGCTATGGCCTAGTGGTTTTCGCCTACCTCGTAGCAACTCGTCACAACTTTGGTTTGGCGGTTAGGCATTGGACTATATCTCTGTAGGGGTGAAGGAAGGGGGGAGGAAGTGCCATCACCTCCCCCAAATACTGAAGGGTATTTTGTTAAAGGAATACGGAGGGCGTGGCCCTGTCCGAAGCCTATCAGGCCTAGGGCCAAAGGCACACCCCATACTGGTGGCTACAGGGTGAGTACCTAGCTGACGTGCATCACAGGGCTCACCTTGGGTGGGTATCCCTTCCCGGACTTCCAGCGCCAATGGGCTGGAGTCAGATATAGTCATTTAGTTCCAATGCCTAAGCCAATACCGCTCATCATCCGTAACCAATAAAGTTGTGGCCTATCTATGCCCATTAACCTTACTTTTGTGTCCTGTGTTTTCATTTCACGGTGGGGGGAGGGTCATCGCCACGCAACCTCTAGGTTAGATTACTGCAACACATTATACAGTACGTGGGGCTGCCTCTGAAGATGATATGGAAACTTCCACTGGCACAGCATTCAGCGATCAAGTTGCTCACCAGGGCAAGACTGCTTGAGCATATAACACCAATCCTGGCCCAATTGCACTGGCAGCAATATGCGAACAGGACTTTTCTTTTGGTAGCTTTCCGCTTGTGAAATTTTGATTGGACCTAGTAAAATGGAGGTGGGGAGTCTAGGGACCAAATCCATCCATCAAGGCTTCTCTTGATGGCCCTTGGGAAACAAGTCACAAAACATTGTGTTTAACAGCTGCTTACCTGTGCACAATTCCACCACAAGCCAGAGGTGATTGCTTGTTTCATACCATTCATGAAATGTTACTATGTTCTTGTGCCTAATTTCATGAGTAAGGCGCACCTGCAACAGATTATCCACACATGAGTTGGTTTGGGCTAAGGATGGGACAGGCACAAAATGGAACAGTAGCCCTTAAGAAGTGGGAATTCAAAAGTTGTCTATGCAAAAAGCAATGTAGCAGACTAGAATTCCTTCTGTCCCCAAGGGAAAGGCACAAGAGGATGGTAACAGATTAATACATTTGTGACAAATGTTGGGGTGGATTCATTATGTTCCAAGAAAAGTACAAAACAAAAGGTGTGATTGATGGTTTACAGATTGTGAATTTTCAAGACAGAAAAGGATTGAACAAAACATTGAAGGCCCATGGCTATTTTTTTTTTAAGTATGAGATTACCGGTAGTCAATTAAAAACATTTTTTGAAACCATAAATTGCCCTGTAGGCGTCTTCTTGAACACTTCATTTGATCAAACCTGATTAGTCTTTGTAGCAAAAGTGAAAAGGAAACCAAATCCACCCATTGTTGTTGTTGTTCAGTCGTTCAGTCGTGTCCGACTCTTCGTGACCCCATGGACCAGAGCACGCCAGGCACGCCTATCCTTCACTGCCTCTCGCAGTTTGGCCAAACTCATGTTAGTAGCTTCGAGGAACACTGTCCAACCATCTCGTCCTCTGTCGTCCCCTTCTCCTTGTGCCCTCAACCTTTCCCAACATCAGGGTCTTTTCTAGGGAGTCTTCTCTTCTCATGAGGTGGCCAAAGTACTGGAGCCTTAACCTCAGGATCTGTCCTTCTAGGGAGCACTCAGGGCTGATTTCTTTAAGAATGGATAGGTTTGATCTTCTTGCAGTCCATGGGACTCTCAAGAGTCTCCTCCAGCACCATAATTCAAAAGCATCAATTATTTCAATCAATTTCAATTCTTTCATCAATCCACCCATTAATATCATATATTACTCTTACTTCTCATCCCCAACAGAGTTCAACCCAGAGAGAGAGAGAACTGCCCAAGACAAGAGCCTTTTAGAGTTAAGTAAAATAGGGATTAAGCAATTGCCAAATCAGTTTCAGACAAAACTGTGGCACACAAAAATCCTGTGGGAGTTGCTGTGTTTTTGTGCCAAGCTCTCTTCACACTATTGTAATAGATCTATACAGCAGCCACATCTTTCTCCAGCACATCTGAATTACAGCTGTAGTTAATTCTCCGGAGACTGCTTACCTCATAAAAGTCACTAGTGGTTGTTGCATTTACACAGAATTATTTTTCCAGAATACAAGGTATTTCTTACGAAACAATCATGAAAAATACAATGAACACTCAGGGTGCCCACCATAATTATCCAATCTTATCTACACAAAATTTAAGAGGAAAAAGGAGTATCTAGATTCTGCTAAAGAACTCATTTAAAGTACAGCTACAGTATTTGGAACATGGATCTTGTTCAAAATTATTGTGGACTTTTTCAACCAGATGGCACGTTTGTATCTGAAAATATGTTGAATAATTTCATTTACATCTCTTTCTAAAATAATTAATGTAGTTCTTACCCAGTTTGTTATTTCAGCTCTCTTGCATTTCTCAGTGCACAAAATAGCCACAAAATTAATAGTTCCTTTTCTTCTGCCTTTATATACTACCGTTTTGCTTCCTCTTCCAATCTCTTCATACAAAATAAAGTTCTCCATAATAAAATCTGTATACAGAAATTAAATCAAAGCCACAAAATTAAAACCTCAAAATGAAAGGAAAACTCCTCTAATTTAATGTAAGAATGAACACCTTGATTTTTTGAATAGCATAACTTACAAAATGTTTTTAGGCATGTAGTTTTACATAGTCTTTAAAAGAATAACTTACACCAGAGAATCAGAACCTGTGGCCCTCCAGAGGTACCTACTGTAGAGTCCAACTCCCATCTGCCTCAGCTAGCAGAGTCAACTTCAGGAGGACCACCAGTTTCTCATCCCTGACATGCACAACAACCTACAACTAAGGGAGCCTGAGCAACACAATATTTTACACATAACTTTAATGTTCATGAGGAGAGCCTGAGAACTCTTAATCTAGGTAACACTTATGGCATACAAAGTGACATAACACCAAAGAATGAGCTGTACCTTATTTCTAAAGGACTAGGATAAAAGCCATTTTTAATTGTTGATTATTTATATTGGTAACCTACAAACATATTTCTCTTCTGGAGGAGGGGGAATTAACTAATTAGCAGTGCAGATTACACATTAGATTACAATTACATGTTAAGAACTTGCATAAATAAAAAAATGTGGGAAGAGAAAGGGATCTCAAGAGTTCAAGATATTTTTGAAAGCAAGCTGCTCTTGCAAGAAAAGTCGTTCCTGGTGGCGCCAAGTTCTGTTCTTGGGCTCCATTATCCATCAGCTATGAAGTTTTGCTAGAAAACTTTACAGGAGGCCCATAGATCTGTTACAGTGAGAATTAGTGTCTGCAACGCCCAGTTCAATTTGGGATAGATTACAGAGCAACCTTTATGGATCCTAGGAGACATACGATTATCATCATCATCATCATCACAATCACCATAATGCCTTTTTGGTGCTCCCAGACCCTGGAACTCCCTCCCTAGACTGGCTCCTTCCTTGTCCTTCTGCAAGCAGATACAAACTTTCTTGTTCCACAGGCTTTTGAGAACTGATGGCTTTTAATGAAAGGGCTGGTGCTGATTTTATTGTAATTATGTTTGCATAAATTAAAAAATGTGGGGAAAGGGATCTCAAGAGTTGAAAATATTTTTGAAAGAAGCTGCTCTTGCAGGAAAAGTCCTGCAAAAGCAGCTTGTGTGTGTGTGTGTGTGTGTACACACACACACACACACACACACACAGAGCTTTTTTCTGGGGGTATGCATACTCCTGTACATTTTGTGAATCTTTGTACTTTTGTCCATTTGCTGTATTTATTTTCCCAGTTCGAACTATAAAATGGTGATTTTCTTGAGTCAAAATGAGAGTAAAGGTAAAGGTACCCCTGACCATTAGGTCCAGTCGTGACCGACTCTGGGGTTGCGGCGCTCATCTCGCTTTACTGGCCGAGGGAGCCGGCGTACAGCTTCCAGGTTATGGGGCCAGCATGACTAAGCCGCTTCTGGCGAGCCAGAGCAGCACACGGAAACGCCGTTTACCTTCCCGCTGGAGCAGTACCTATTTATCTACTTGCACTTTGACATGCTTTCAAACTGCTAGGTTGGCAGAAGCAGGGACCGAGGAACGGGAGCTCACTCCGTCGCGGGGATTCGAACCGCCGACCTTCTGATCAGCAAGCCCTAGGCTCTGTGGTTTAACCAACAGCGCCACCCGCATCCCACCAAAATGAGAGTACCCCTACTCATATTTTTTTTGGGGGGGGAAGCAGTTTGTGTGTGTGTAACAACCACTGGCACTTCCCCCCATCCCCTTTCAGATACGTTTGGTGGACTTAACAAGATAGGGAGAAACGCGGGGCAAGTTTCTTCCCCCCCCCCTCGCGGAAATCCCAAGACCAATGTATTTTCCCCCGTTGAATGCCTGCCTGTTACAGAGTTATTAGAGACGCCGAGTCTCTGCGAGAGAAAGGGGGAGAAGCAGCAAGAGGAGAAAGATGCTGAAGGTGATGACAAAAGGGGAGGCATATTTCTAACCCTTTCCTCGGAATGGACCGCTGAGTGCAAAAAAAACCTCGCGTTTCTAAATCCTCCGGACGCTGCCTCTTCGCTGAGGGAAGCAGCTCCCGCCCTCAGCCCCCAATGACTCCCCTGAGGCACGCGGAGAGGAGCCCGTGTGGGCGGGAGAAATAAATAATAATAATAATAATAATAATAATAATAATAATAATAAATCTCCCACTGAAAGGAAGGGCTGAGGGGCGCGGAAGACGCGGCGCCGGAGCCTCTAGCTCGCTCGCGGCCTCATCCCGCAACGCTTCGAAGACGGACTACCTGCTCTCCTCCGAGGGAAGGAGGACGCGAGAGCCCCGCTCAGAACACAAAAGGAGCGCGCGCGGGGCGGGGCGCGAGAGAGCCGCTTCTGCCGCAACCGTTAACTGAAATCCGCGAGAGACCACGCCCTCCGCAGGCCGCTCCACTTTCGCAGAGGGGGGGTGCCTCTGAGGCGTTTCCGACTGAAGGGAAAGCGGGTGTTCTCGCCCGGCGGAACGCGTAGGGTTGGGGTAACACTCTATCGGGGGAAAGTCACCCGTCAGTCAACTACGGTAGTTTCTCTGGGAAACGGTGCGGTTGAAGCCTTCTCCTCCTCCTCCTCCTCTCTCTCTCTCTCTCTCTCTCACTCCCCCCCCTTTTGGGACCATCGTGTGGACTAGTCCTATCCGCCCCTTCAGTATCTTGGATACAGCACAGGACGCCGGAAACAACAATAGCTGAGGGGAGTTTGGGGCGGGGCGAGAGAGAGAGAGAGAGAGAGAGAGAGAGAGAGAGAGAGAGAGAGACCCTGTGCGTTAGACCCGCCCCCTCATATCAGGGGTACCCGGATGTTCGCCGCCCTGCGCAAACCGGAGTTCTCCTCCGTTGCTATGGAAACCTGGCCTTTACGGATTGGACCCCCTCGCCCCGGCTGCGGCCTTCCCGCCGCAGATGAGGGAACAGATTAAGAGTAGTGCGAGGCTTGCTTCTACCTCGCCATTGGCCCTTCTTTCCATCCCGTCCTCCGGGAGGGCTGCCGCGGTTAAGCCCCCTTTGCCAACATCCTCCCATGTTTACGTTTCGTCGCCTTGCTACCGCGAGGGGGCGCCAGCCAAAGCGCTGTTGAAACGCCCGCCAGAATCCGTTCTGCCTGGCCGGCCCTAGCCTTAGACAACAGGAGGAGGCAGCCTCCGGGAGTCGATTTCGAGTGCTGCGAAAAACCTTTTTGCTTTTTGTATGAAACTGCAGCAGATAGGTACCTATTGCTACTGTGGTGACGTTTTCCTGCGAGGGAGAGAGGCAGGGATGCATGTGGGATTTTCCTTCTTTGGGTGCCATAGTAGGGTGACAAAGGTCACCCCCCCCCCCGGTCTCTGCGGGACGGTAGCAAGATTCCAGGGAGTTTGTGTTTCCATTCAAGACATGGCGGAGACTGCTGTGTCTTTCAGAAATATGGCTTATTAACACATATTTACAACCTGGTGCAAAAGGTAAAAAAAAAGGTAAAGGATCCCTGGACGGCTAAGTCCAGTCAAAGACAACTATGGGGTTGCCACGCTCATCTAGCTTTCAGGACAAGGGAGCCGGCGTTTGTCCGCAGACAGCTTTCCGGGTCATGTGGCCAGCATGACTAAACCGCTTCTGGCGCAACAGAACACCTGGGTGGAAGCCAGAGTGCATGGAAACACCGTTTACCTTCCCGCCACAGCTGTACCTATTTATCTACTTGCACTGGCGTGCTTTCGAAGTGCTAGGTTGGCAGGAGCTAGGACAGAGCAATGGGCGCTCACCCCGTTGCGAGGATTCGAACTGCCAACCTTCTAATCAGCAAGCCCAAGAGGTTCAGTGGTTTAGGCCACAGCGCCACCTGTGCCCCGCTTCAACCTGGTGCAGATGGAGGGAGCACAGAGTTTACAGCATCCGTATCTCCAGAGGGGCTTATCCTTCAGAGGCTTTCGAAGCGCCATCTCTGTGCCTCTGCCCCAGCTTGTCTGCAACCAGCCTTCATGGTGTCTGCCCTTCAGCCCCCTGCATAGAGTTATCTCCCACTTCCTGCTTCTCCTTCCCAGAAAACTCATTGACAAGCAACTCCTCCCCTTCTGTCTGCTCATCCCTCTGCTCCCCGCTGTTCCAAGCCTAGTTTTAATAGGTTGAAGGAGACAGGTACCAAAAGGAACCAAAGCGGAGCCATATTGTCTCAGCAGCCATTAGCTAAAATTGAGGTAGTCATTTACGAACTGTCACAAACTGTTCTTTTTTAAAAACAAAATAAAAAATTAAAAAATTCCTTCCAGTAGCACCTTAGAGACCAACTAAGTTTGTTCTTGGTATGAGCTTTCGTGTGCATGCACACTTCTTCAGATTTTTTTATTTTGTTTTGACTATGGCAGACCAACACGGCTACCTACCTGTAACTGTTCTTTTTATGCAACCCACCCATGCTGGCTCATGAAGGAGAAAGTGATGCAGAGTGAGACAGATCGGGTTCAAACTCTATAATCATCCTCTGCTTGGAGCAAAGCACAAGATCAGACCCTATCAGACATATCCCAGGGCACATAATAGAAACTGATTAGACTGTAGTTGAACTCCAGTGCTGGTAAAAGGACAGTGTCTTCCTCTGCACTTGAGAGCAGCAGGTTAGCGTAGCATTGAGATATGATAAGTGTTATGGTCCTAGGGTTACCATGCTTTTTAAGTCTTTGTTTGGATGCTGTATCTTCAACCATCTAAGGGTGGGGGTTAACAGTTTAAGTTTCTCCTCCCATGGAAGGATGGGATAATATTCACCTGCTGAATTCCCCCATTTAGTATATGCCACAGATGAACATGTAGAGATCCTTTCATGCAGTTATCTGCATGCAGCATGCTGCTGAGTACAAAAAGCTGTGGCTTGGGACACATGGAAGCAATAATCTTAGAAATCTAATGTGGACCAATAAAAATCCTCTGCCAGAGGGCACATGCTTGACTGATGGAGCAAAAATTTTGCTTGCTCATGATTGGTTTCCTTCTCTGCCACTTCATCCTCATCTAAGAATCATGTCTTTAGCAGTGTTTGAAACTCCCATTGTTCTTGGAGCATTTTGTGACAGAATTTCATTAGCGCAAGCAGTTTCTGAGCTCGGCACAGTACTGCGCCTAAGATTTCAGATTAAAACTGCAGAGTGGAAGGAAAGGAGGACCTTTTTCTGCCTCCCCACTTCCAGCTACTCTCTGAAGACTGGAGAAGAGACCCTCTTAAGAATATTAGGGGGGTGGGCAGGGGAAGGACTAGACCATGTGAAAAATGAACATATTTTAGCTGTAGCTCATTCATTTTCAGCTTTGTATTATTGCTATAAAAAGTGCACCTAGACATTCCGTTGTTACGCCCATAACCTAGGTTTAAGGTCCCATTTAGCTCCTAACTTTCATATCTCAGTTTCTAACAATGGTCTTTAGCTATGTATTTATAATGACAAAACATTATCAATAGCTATAATGCACTTGATCTAAAAAAGGGACGCGGGTGGCGCAGAGCCCAGGGATTGCCGATCAGAGGGTCGGCGGTTTGAATCCCCATGGCGGGGTTAGCTCCCGTTGCTCGGTCCCTGCTCCTGCCAACCTAGCAGTTTGAAAGCACGTCAAAGTGCAAGTAGATAAATAGGTACCGCTGCAGCGGGAAGGTAAACGGCGTTTCCGTGTGCAGCTCTGGTTCGCCAGACGCCGCTTAGTCATACTGGCCACATGACCCGGAAGCTGTACGCTGGCTCCCTCGGCCAATAAAGCGAGATGAGCGCCACTACCCCAGAGTCGTCCGCGACTGGACCTAATGGTCAGGGGTCCCTTTACCTTTACCTTTACTTGATTTAAAATGTTATGAGGGTGCATAATAAACAATTACAATGTTAAATTAGCCAGGTGGATAGCTATAAGTGTGAGATGCCTGAGATGAAAACTGGAAAAAAAGTTGTTTACTTTTAAGACTGCCTTAAGACATGACAAATCTACATTCCCTCCCCTCACCCCTTTGCTTTGGCCACTTGTTTGTGTGTGCAGGCATTAAATAGATGACTCCTATAAACTGCAGGGAGAAGGTGGCTACAGTCCTATAGACCAGTGTTACTCATGCAGTAGACTAGGAGTCCAGGATGCACCAGTGGACCTTGGGCTGCTTTCAGGTAGGCCTCAGAGTCACAGCTTGATAATTACCTCCTCACTTGCCTGGAAAAGTTGTTGCGGGGTGTGGGGCAGAGGCAGAGTGTTTATACATTTGTATGCCTTTGGAAAACAATGCCACCTTAACCATCATGGATTAGCATAGAGTGTGGTTTTAAAGCTAGGGCTAGGAACAGAGGTGAAAGCTATTCCTTGGTTCTGCTGGATCTCTCAGTGGCTTTTGATACCATTGACCATGGTATCCTTCTGGACTGTCTGGGGGGGGTTGGAAGCTGGGGCCACTGTCAGGCAGTGGCTCTGCTCCTTTCTCTTGGGCCATTTCCATAAAGTGGTGTTGGGGGATGAGTGTTTGGACCCCTGGGCACTCACTTGTGGGGTGTCTCAGGGCTGTGTCCTCTCCCCTATGCTTTTCAACATCTACGGTATATGAAGCTGCTGGGCATGCTGGCTGATGCTGATAACAATTGTAGTTCAACAACTGTAGAGTCACAGGTTTCCCATCCCTGACTAAAATTAATAACTTATCTATCTTTACTCCTGAAGTCATAGCTTTAACACATGCAATTCTGGCAATGAGCCCAGAGGGAGAAAAAACCATCATCAAACAGGCCAGGTTTCCCTCCCTAGTCAGCAGCCCTACTTCTCTTGAATGCTTGCAGTTGAAGAATGGAGTTTCCTTTTGTTTGTAGGGAATTACTATATATATATGCCACTTCCCTGCCCCCTCCAGCCCTAGTCATCACTGTGGAGTGATGGTGGGAGCACATCCACCTTACTTCCAGCTTGATTCTAGTTACTCTGATGTAAGTGCCAGTGTTCCATTAAGCTTACTTCCAGGTAAGCATGGAATCAGAATCTTCCATGACAAGTCAATTCCTGCTTGCAACCAGTGAGCTGGAGATTGTAGCTTGGTCCTTTTGCCTAATAAGTTGCCTTTGAACTGGGAAATGGAAATCACCTCTGGCCTAAATTTGTATGTCTTTGCAGTATGCATGCTACATACATTACTGCTTCTGCTGATATACTGGGGGCTCTGTTTAATGACAAAGTTAGCTTCAGCCTTGTATCTGAGTGAGTGGTAAACAGTCCAATCCTCTGCATATTAACTCAGAAGCAAGTCCCAATAAATTATGTGGGGCTTGCTTTCAGAAGAATGCACGAAGAACTATATATAAATGCAACGAATAAATAAAAAAAATACATTAGGACTGCAGCCTTTGTATCCTAGCCACTTGGGGCAGGGGTATGCAAATCTGATTGAGTTTAAAATGCTGTCTGTGACATGCAAGGGGAGCACCTTCACTTTAAAAAAAAGTTTTTATTAACCAATTAACACATGTTAATTACACCTTTTCCCGTTTACTGTACTTGCCCACCCTTCCACACTTGCTTGCCCAAACTTAAAAGGGTTCCAAAAGTTAACTTCTGGAACCAGCAAAAAAAAAAAAGGACTCTCTTCTGAAGGTCGCCGTTTTATTTTTAAGTTTGGCGGAGTTCTCCTGATGCAGGGAGTGGGATCAGCTGCCGTGGGTTGTTATCCGGAGTCCGTTGCCTGGAAACTTCAGGCACCCGGGCGCTGCCGCCTCCCCAGCAAGCGGGGCTTGGGCGATGAGGTAATCCTGTGTAGCCGGAGAAGCGGGGAGGAGGGCCTGAGCTTAAGGAACCCAGCCGAGGGCCCGCCCAGCCGGCAAAGAAAGCCCTGGCGGCAACCAGCACTGAACGCGTTCACCTCTCCCAAGCCGAGGTGCTCCAGTAGCAGCAGCCGCCGGAGATCCGCAGCCAAAAGGGCAAAGGCTCCTTCGCCGCTGGGAAAGGTCGCGAGGCCCTGGAGCGGAGGACGTGTGTGCTGAAGATCCCGGCTTTTTCCGCCAGCCTCAGGGCGTGGGATCCCGGCACGTAGCACCCAGCGATCCCGGGAGCAGCAGCGCCCCCCGCAACACAGCGCCGGCTGGAAAAGGGAGCAGCGCCGGCTGGAAAAGGGAGCAGCGGCGACCGGCCTTTTCTCTCTCTCTTTCTCTCGCCTCTCCCACGTGTGGAGCCGGCTGGCTGTATGCCGCCCAGGCGGGGCATTTGCAGCCGGGGAGGTGTAGTTTTGGATCGCCTCGCGGCCGGATCGCCCGTCTCCACGCGCGCGCTTGGCTCAGCCTGAAGGCGATTCGGCGGCGGCGGGGCGAGGAAGTAGGAAGTAGTCACAACACCATCGCCGGCCCTGCTGCTCATGTGCCGCTCCATCCATCACGCCCGGAGGGGGATCCGTTTACACTAGCCCGGAAAACAAGCCGAAGCGAGCGCCGGGGAACGGACGCGCCACCAAGGAACGACGCGCGTTTTGGAGAGCCTGCGCGCGTTTTGGAGAGCCTGCGCCTGGGTGAGTGGCGTTTCTTTGCGCGGTGGTCGTGGCAAGGGGGAGCGGGAGTCCTGAGCTTGTTTCTACAGTCCCGCGCTCCGGAGTTAAAACCCGGCGCAGTTTTCTGCCCTCCTCGTTCGTGTCTCCTGCGCTGCTTCTTTTGGGTAAGCCCTGGCCGCCTGGGAAGACCTGGGAGACGTCCTCTCCTCGCTTCTCCTGACCTGCGTGCGCTCAGGTAGGGCCAACGGAAAGCTGCCATTGCAGATGTGGCGTTGGACAGATGAGCTGCTTCAGGTTCAGGAAGCTGGCAGGAATTGCCATTATTTAGCTTGCAGCCGGGATGTGCCCCTGCGTGGTTACGGTTTGTCCCAATTTTTCCGCGAACCGCTGAATGCACCGCATGACAGTGGATATGACCTTCAGGAGACTTGCTTGTAAATTGGCAGAACTCTGCCTGGTTTTCACACGTTCCCTGGTTTCTTTGGCTTCCTCTTAAAAACAACAGTTCAGCCTGTTTACACAAGAATTTGCTTGCAGAGGCAGACCTTGTGAATTATTTACAGCAGAGGGGGAAAGGCTTCTATGCAGCAGTCACTACCCAATTCCAGAACATTTCAGCTCTTAATCCTGATTTGTTAATGTATTTTGCATAGGTTAGTAACTGTGAAAGAAAGCAAGGTTTTATTCAGTGTGTATGTGCCCTTAACGGTACAGAGAAGAAATGGTCATGTAAAGACTTACAGTACATAAAACCAGTCATTTGCTGTTTCAGTCATTGGAAGTTGAAATCAGACTTGACCTAAGCATGCAGCTGACCTCCAAAACTATAACTGGCCTATACTATAACTATAACTTTGATGGGGTTAATTGAAAAACGTCTCACCAAATTATTTATAAAAGGCAGAATTTTAAATCAGAAGTAAGGTTTTTTAAGGTCATTGTGCTAGATTTATTGTTTCCAGCCGAGGCCTTGCTGGGGCTCCTAAGGCCCATGCCTTTTTTGGCTGCCATAAATGAAACCCTAGAGCCTACTAATCTCTCAGCTTTTGCTAACCTTTATTATGATATGCCGTACAGTTCATTGCCTTGTTTGTTTAAAAGATTCCTTACCCACTCTTCATTGCTGAAGGAATCCCAGAGTGGGCTACATTAAGATAAAACACACAAATGCATAGGCAAATAAGTCTGCAAACTTGCTGCTTTGGAAACTTGTGAGAGTTGGTTCCAGCTGTACTTGAGAAAAGCAAGGGATTTCCAAAACCAAGATCCTGCAGAGTAAGAAATGCAAGGTTTGTAGGTGATGCCATTTATTGAGCCAACTCTTGCTGGTGGTGCAAGAGCGTGTAAGCTTTCAAGGTGAAACTTGAGGGATGGTGATTTGTGTGTGTGTCATCTGAAATCTTACTCATAAACCGAAAGAGATTGGTCTTAAAGTACAAAACATAGTTTTTGTTTTAATAATATTTATTCAAAAGTTGCAATATAGTTACAATACATTTTCAATCAATATATCCCTCCGGGTATAGGGCGGTATATAAATTCAATAAATAAATAATAATCATCCCCTCCACAGACACCTCTGTGATGATGATGGCATTAAAATATCCTGTTCTTCTTCAATAAAAGAGAAAAAGGGAGACAAGATCATGTCAAAGGTATCTTTTTGGAGATAGCTTTGATTAGTCGCATGTGAGGCATTCTGATGACACATAGCTAATCTATGGAATTGGCTATCTGCAGTATGTAGTAAAGGTAAAGGGACCCCTGACCATTAGGTCCAGTCGTGACCGACTCTGGGGTTGCGGCGCTCATCTCACTTTATTGGCTGAGGGAGCCGGAGTACAGCTTCCAGGTCATGTGGCCAGCATGACTAAGCCGCTTTTGGCGAACCAGAGCAGTGCACGGAAACACCGTTTACCTTCCCGTCAGAGTGGTACCTATTTATCTACTTGCACTTTGCCGTGCTTTCGAACTGCTAGGTTGGCAGAAGCAGGGACCAAGCAACAGGAGCTCACCCCGTCGCAGGGATTCGAGCCGCCAATCTTCTGATTGGCAAGCCCTAGGCTCTGTGGTTTAACCCACAGTGCCACCCACGTCCCATTGTATGCAGTATGTAGTAATGGCTGCCAAATGAGACATCTTTAAAAGGGGATTAGGCAAATTCTTTGAGGATATGAGTATCAATGGCTCCTAGTCATGCTGGCTGTGTACTACCTCCAGTTTTGGAGATATTATGTCCCTGAATACCAGTTGCTGGGGGGAGACAAGTGGGGGTGGAGCTGTTATTCTCATCTCTTTCTTGCAGGCTTCTCATAAGCATTTCATTGGCCACTGTGAGAACAAGATACAGAACTGATCTAGATTATTAATTGACTGATTTTATCTGATGCTGCAATTTCTAAACTGGCCTTCATCAAAGGGATCCCAGAGTGGTCTACCTATCAGTACATTTAAATCAGGGGCAGGGAACTTAAGACCTGAGAACCAATTATGGCCTATTAGGCTTTTCTGTATGACCCTCAGGACTCTATCCAAGCCTCTCTCCTTAACCCCCCCCCACTCCATACCCTGCTTTTTCCTGATATATTATATGCCTCCTTATCTTTTCACCTTGGAAAATCTGATCAGAGTTCTCACTTGAAACCCGTTTGGAACCCTGATTTACACTGATATGTATGTGTTTTAACAGGTTGTTTTCCATTTCATTATCATCGTATATTGTGGAAGAGAACTGCAGGCACCCCCACACTTGCACACAAGCGACTTGTGCATGAGTGTGTACATGCACAGCACCGGGAAATAAATGAATTCAAGTCTGGAAATGGCGGGCAAGAGCTGGAGACTGAGTCCTCGCGGCTCACAAGGAGACCCTCCTTGGAGTCCAGAGAGGTCGGCAGTGAGGGTGGAGGAAGCCCCAAAGAAACTGGAGGTGCAGCAGGGCTTTGTTTATGGTGCTCAGCCTCCCCGCCTAACAGCTGATGTGTGGGGTATCGCAGCAGCAGCCACCACTTTCCCGCATGTCTTCCAGCCTCCTCCCAGACCCATAGCTTCAATCCTAGCTGGATATTTTTCGATACAGTATTTTTGGTCTGGATTGGAGATAGAGTGGCAGAGGGGGGGTTTAAAAGGCTGTTTAGAAGGTGCTCCCCACTTACACAATTTTCCCTTATGCGGGGGCTGGACCATAACCTCTGCATAAGTGGGGGGTGCCTGTAGTGAGGGGCATTCTTAATTCCCCCTTATCTGTAATAAATCTCTGTGTTGACAAATGCTTATTTTACAGGTATTAGTGGCAGATCACTAGTGAGGTTTATCCCTCTAGAAAAACCACCAAGCGTGTTAGTTATTCAACACTGGTTATAAATATTGCTGTGTAGTATGAGAGCATTTCCATAACCAGTCACAGCACATTTTAGTAGTGGTTTTTAACTTCTCTAAGGTTCTTCTCTCCAGATATTTAGGTAGCTGCAGTCTTTGTTATGACCCCATTCTTTGCTCTTCAGATACTGTGCTCTAGTTTGGCTTGTTTGTTACTTACTAGATGATGTATTCTGCAGCTGGAATCTTAATTTATTGTGTTAGAATTAAGTTCTAATTTCCCGCAGGATGTATGCATTCATTAACCTGGTCTGTATTACACAATCACAGCAGACTTATTCATATATCTTCCCCATAATTCCTCTAGGAAATTTCATTGTTCATAAGCTTTACCTGGCACTGCTCTTGTGACAGCAAAATGCAAGCATTATAAACGTAAGAAGACCTATCTAGCTAGTGGGATTACAGAAATTCAAGCAGTTCCATGTGACTGTAGTGTATTTGTGGAGGGGAATGCTGGTTTTTAAAGGCTTCTCTTGAAAATACAAAACAAATCTTATTTAATGTCAGCTCTGGTTTTCGGTTAAAGTATTTAAAATACAGCATCAATTCAGTAGCACCTCTTTGAGATGACAAATTTGTAACAGCACAAGCGTTCTTAGGTCACATGATTCTTCATATGAAAAACTTGGATCGTTGGCAACAAGCATTACAATGCAGTGTGTTTATAATCTGTATGTCAAGTACTAAGGAATGTGGGGAGCTTATAGTGATAAATTGTTCACTCAGATTTTAAAATGGGAGAAATCTCTGTAGTCCTAGATCAACATTGTATAAATTCTTCTGCCACCTTATGCTCCTTAAGGAAGAAAATTAGTAATTTTATTAGGAATGGTCATTTTGGAGTGTCCTTGAAAGCTGAACTTCTTCACGAGTTATGTTGTGTCTCTGCTTTTTATACAAGATTTATATCTTTTCATCTGTTTCCTTAATGACAACATTGTTTGGACATTGTAGGCTGTTGAGGGACATTTTCGGCACAATGTACCGGTATATGCTGAAATGGAGTTGTAAGATTCCCAGATGTAGTTTTTTGACACTGCAATTATACTGTTTGTGTCAATTAAGAGACACTGTTGGCCTCTTAAGTCTAGTGCAGAATCTGTTGCCTTGATGTGGTGGTCCTGTGGTGTGCCTATTTATAATGAATTTTCCCAGACTTGGGCACTGTCTGTGTTAGAGAACAATAGCTTTGTCAGAACCTTAACTTTAGGCCCTTAAGTGTTACTGGTTGACATTCTGTAGTATGCAAAAACTTAACATTATAGTTGTTTCATCTTTTTTTTTAATAATAATTTTATTGGGTTTCCACACATATAATATACAGTTCATCAACATAGACTTAATCAATAAAGCACAACAAAACACACAACAATGCGTACTCTTCCCCCCCTTTCTTATTTCCTTATCTTGTTGGTTGGACTTCCCCCGCCTCTCCTATCGCGTTTCATAATTGTAACATATTTAGCAATTTCTTCTCATCATCATATATTATTTTACTTAAATCTCACTATCTCATTCAGGTCCTTTACTAATTCCTTAACTTATACTATCTTAACTTATCTTAATCTTATCATATATTTCCTAAATTAAAACTTATTCACATACTGTAACAACATTATAGTTGTTTCCATCAGTATGTTTGTGTGCTGTTTCATACTGAAGTGCAACAGTATTGTTTAAAGGGACAAATTCTGCACCATTTTAATCTTAGTGCGACTCGCCCAACAGTTATGGTATGATAACACCAAGAGAAACAGAGTCCTTTATTCTATCCATCAAAACACATTGCATTACTATAAGGCTAAATGTATCTTGCTGCTTCTTATAGCTAAAGCGGGGCTGGCAAGCTATGTCCTCCAGATGTTGTTCAACTTCAGATTCCATTATCCTCAGCCAATAAATAGTCCTGGATTATGAGAGTTGTAGTCAGTAACATCTGGAGGGGCCCAGGTTAGCCACTTCTGGGTTAAAGCATCTCAAGTCAGAAAACTTTCCCAGGTTGTTGCAAAGCAAGCCAAGTAATCTCTACTAAGTTACAGAGCCTAAGCCGCCAAAATAATTAACTTGTAAGCATTATCTCCTGGCTAATCTCTGTAGTATCAATAAGCTTCTTAACTGGATAAGTGTGAGTAGTTCAGTAAGTCAAAGTTTTTCTCATGAACATTGTAACTAAGGCAAGCACTTTAGTTAAAAGTTTATGTTTTGTTTGTGGGAAAGGCAGTCTTTCCTTTATAACTTTTCCCCTGAATTTATGAACTCTTTTGTTTAGCAAGTGGATATTCCTAAAAATGAACTAGATCTGGAGCCCAACCTGCTGCTAAGGTGGGAGGAGAGTGACCATATATATTTCACTAATTCCCACAATAACTATTTGAGGTGTGCTGTTGTTACATTTTTAAAGTCGGAGAAATGATACAGAGAGAATCCGAGATGATAATGGGTGGCCTTAGTTAAAACGAGGTTTCAGCTTTAGGGCTCATGGGTCCAAGCCTAAGACTACTATTCTGTGTACACTTGGGTTGTAGTCTTACTTGACTGCAGAAATTGCTTGCGAATAGCAATGCATAGGATTCCATCATTAGTTTGAATTGCAGTCCGATCCTTAGGCATATGTACTTAAAGCTAAGTGCTATTGTTTGGTAAAAGTTGCATCCAAGTTAACATGCTGAAGACTGGGCTGTAAATATTTATACTGTCCTCTGATCACAATAATCCCTATGAAGCAGCTGAAGTGAATGTTCTGTATATTTGTTTCTCTTACAAATGATAGAATTTAGATCACTACAAACACACAGCCACCATATGTTTACAACATTGGGATTGTGACAAAACTGAAACCCAGATTTCAGGTCTTTGCAGAGAGAATACAGTAATCAAAGAGTGGATAGGAGCAGGAGCACCTCAATCCATTCCTTGGCCTTATCTGTCTCGTTTTTGTAACTGATCAATATTTGAGTAACTCTTGCTTTAAACTCTCATCTTGACTTTAACACACCTAAGAAGCAGAGAAACATCAAAACTTTCCATCAGAAATTCAGAATGTCAGAAATAAGACGATATACAGGTCTAATGGGACGCGGGTGGCGCTGTGGTCTAAAACACTGAGCCTCTTGGGCTTGCCGATCAGAAGGTTGGTGGTTCAAATCCTCGCGATGGAGTGAGCTCCCGTTGCTCTGTCCCAGCTCCTGCCCACCTAGCAGTTCGAAAACATGTCAATGTGCAAGTAGATAAATAGGTACCGCTCCGGCGGGAAGGTAAACGGCGTTTCCGTGCGCTGTTCTGGTTTCGCCAGAAGCAGCTTAGTCATGCTGGCCACATGACCCGGAAGCTGTCTGCGGACAAACGCTGGCTCCCTCAACCTGAAAGCAAGATGAGCACCGCAACCCCAGAGTCATCCGCGACTGGACCTAACGGTCGGGGTACCTTTACCTTTTTACAGGTCTAATGCTGGGCAAATTAATTGAAAAGGGCTGGGGAGGGAGAATCTGAACTGGAGAAACCGCCAATTCCAAATATCTGCTGTGCTTGCTCCAGGACAGGCATATCCCCCCGCACCTCCGCCATTCCAGAACATGAAAACTTTGAATGTGCCAGATCCAGATCATGTGTGCAGCCCCCCCCCCCCGCTAGTAGTGCTGTCAGAGCACCATTGGTGGAGTGAGAAAGCAGTAGAAGGTCCCACTCCTGTAGCAGGGGAAGCTTGCAAGGTCAGGCCATTATCTCTGCCTGTGGACCTTCCTCTCCATGGGCACAGAGGCAGATCTATTCTATCCTATTGCCCCTGAAATACCTGCCACAGGACCATAGGATTTGCATTCTTGCCTGTTTATACCATAATGACAGATCACATGACTAAAATTGCCCTAAAAGACCATATAGTAGGGATAGTCAGTGTCATGCCCTCCAGATGTAGGGCTACAACCCATCATCCTTGACCTTTGGCCAAGCTGACTGGGGCTGATGGGAGTTCAGCAACATCTGCATTATTCTAAGGTGATTTGAACTCCATTAGTAAAATGGGATATAAGTTAGTTAGATACCCTGTTTCTCCTAAAATAAGACGTAGCCATAAAATAAGCCGTAGCAGGATTTCTACGCATTTGCTAAATATAAGCCATACCCCGGAAATAAGACATAGTGACACGGCGCCTCTCCCTTAAGATGTCCCGGATAGGTGTGACTATGCAGCGTACCGACACGGAGCGGCTAAAATAAGACATCCCCCGAAAATAAGCCATACTGTGTTTTTTTGAGGGGGGGAATATAAGACGCTGTCTTATTTTAGGAGAAACACAGTAGATAGATAAATAATAAAATATAGCATTCTAAAATTTATCATCAAGTCTCTAAAACACCTTGGAGTTGAGACTAATCAAAGAACCTTTGTGATATAAAGTTAGCGGTTGTTTTCAAAAACTGGTTTTGAGACTAAAACCATGGACTTGGTTTACTTTAAAAAAGTCTTCTCTTTACAACTTAGTGCACATTACACCAGGCAAGCTTAAGTGTGCCAGAGCGGAAGCTAGTGGTTGAATCATCGGGACTGAAGTAGAAGGGCATAAATAATATGGAGAGAGAGATTCTTGCTATTTGTCTCAGACGGAAACTTGCAGCAATAATAATTTCGCCAATACATTTATGCCACCCATAAACCACCCACTTTATTTATTGAAATAGGATTTCCTGAATTCATAAGAAATCCTCTTTCAATCAAGAAAGTGATCAATTTATGGGTGGCATTTGATTTGTGGAGGGATTATAGACAGGCGTGTGGGCTTAAAGTAGAAGAAAAGAGGAAATGGAGCAGCTGATTCGTGTCCCAACATGACCAACCAACATGAGGTGCATGTGAAATTGCCACAGTCCACAACCATTTTGGCAGATGAAACCACTTGCTTATCAATCACAGGCATGGCATAAAGCTTGCCAATAACATGTTGATAGTTTTTATCTACTGACATGTTTGTTGAATTTATAGCATTGAAGGGTTGTTTCCAAAAGGTGAACAGTCTTGATCTAATATCAACACTTGTACGTGATCCAGGGATTGGAACCTTTGTTGGACAGCTATGGCCCTGAGCCACAAACAATTTAAACACACAGGTCTCAGATTTACTGTACTTTTAAACCTTTTCAGACCCACTTTGGAGCAAGCATACATTAGCCGCTAGCTGCTAATGAATTTCACTTTGGAGTGAAGTGAACTGATTTAAATGCTTATGCACAGGATTATTAATTCCAGCGATTGGGTCACTGTTCCCATCTTCTATAAATCTTAGCTCAGCATAAAAGTGTGGCAGAATGACTGCTGGGGGGCATTGTATTTATCCCCACTATTTAGGGTAATCTGCCATCTGAAGATACATAGTACATCTGAGGAAGTGGTTTCTAGTCCATGGAAATTTATACCACAATGGATTTGTTGGTTTTTGGGCACTACAAGACTCTGTACTGCTTTTACTACAATAAATCAACATTACTTCCCCTCTGAAATGCCCAATTCAAGTGACTTGTAGTCAGGAAACAAATGTATTGCGGAATTGTTTATTAGAGGTTAAAAAATGAAAAGTACCTCATAAGGAAATAAAACTGCTTTGCAGCTCACCTCCCGAATTGGATGTTGGTGGTCAGTTCAGCTTAACTTGTGGAATAACACAAGTACATACAACCTGATACACATTACGCAACAAACTGTATTTTATGTAATGGCTAAATTGGCAGTTGCAAAAATCCTGTGGTTTGTCTTCTCTCTTCAGCACAATTACGTTAACTCAGTGTGCACATGTTTTTTAAATAATTGTATGACAAGGTTTTAATGGGAAGCCACAGTAATGTGTATGCAAAGAAATGCATTTTCCACAATAGGAAAATGGTTGAATATAATTTCTGCAGATTAATATTTCTGTTTATTTCCCTCTGTTCTCCATGTTCATAGCTGCTACTTCTTTTACCTCTGGGAAATGAAAACAAGCCATTTAAGTGAATTAGAATTATGATGTCCCTTTGTGCCGAGGGTTCCAGTGGAGACAATCTGTACGTCTAAGTTACTGTGGAAACCATGGCTGCCAAACACTAACTTCTTTGTGCTTTACTAATGGACTATAACCCCAAAGAAAAGCTGTCTTCTCTTTTCTATAAGATATTTTATTAATTGGGACTCCTCAGTCCTCAAATTCTGAAAACTTCCCTTGAAGGGTCACGGTTGATGTCCAGCTGAAAAAGAGATTAAACTCAAAGCTAACTTTAAAAAAAAGAAAGAAATTCCCACACTTTCCCTGCCAACCAGCCTTCAGTGCTTATCCCCTCCTTCATTAAGCTGTTAGCAACATAGTTGTATTCAGAAGAGTGGGGTGTTCTGTGCAGTTTTCCTGCTATCTCTTCCTAATTTCAGACAATAATTCATTCTGGGATGAATGGAATTGTACTAATTCCTGCATTAGTTGCTTTTCCTAACAGAGAAGGTCATTATAACAGTTACTCTGGGAAAGTTTTGCCAGGAGGTTGGAGTTCAGGGTGAAGGACTGGGAAGTAACACTATCTTGCCTCTTTGCTTACAGCCTGATACACCAAGACCTGTAGAGATCTATGTGATTATAAACTCTTAGTTACAACTCACCTTTTTGAAGATAGAAAGGGCAGAACGTTTTCCCACCACGGCCATATATGTCTGCACTTATTTTCTCTCTGCACAAAACTTCTTTTGCACTTAAAATAAAGTTGTATGAGAATGAATGGGTGATTCTTCAATCCCTTTTCCTTCTCGTGGTGAATTTTTGAAGGAGGAATATTCGCATGATGTGGTGATGAGATCACTCTGCAGGGAACACCAGCTGGCCTATTACTAGGCAGTTTAAATGTCTGTCTTGGATGTTTTTGGGCTCTTTTCCAGACTCCTTGCATATTGTGTAATGGAGTCTGTGGAAAATGTGAGGTGTCTGCCAAATGGCTTTTCCAAGGAACAGATTTCCCTTGTCTTCCCTTTCCTCTTGTGCTCATTTGAGGAGGGGAGTATTCTTTATTTGTTAGAATTCAAACCCTTCCGTGTTAAATGAGAAAATTCTGGGAGCGATAAAAACAAGGAAAAAAGAGCAGTTCAAGGCAAGTCCATTATATAGCCCCAAAGCTTCAAAGCTGGTCTGTAACCTACCTGTAGATATAAGACAGAGAAATGAATGGAAATAAGTGCTGTACTTTTTACTAGAACTAATCCAATGAGCTCTGAGTTCACAAGCTTCTCCCTATAGCAGTGATGGCTAACCTTGACACTCCAGATGTTTTGGAACTACAACTCCCATCATCCCTAGCTAACAGGACCAGTGGTCAGTGATGATGGGAGTTGTAGTCCCAAAACATCTGGAGTGTCAAGGTTAGCCATCACTGCCCTATAGCTATCATTGTCTGCAATTTCCTGTTGCTGGTGAGTCTACAGGGTCCTTAGAACAGGCTTTCTGGAATGCAGCCGCAGAAGCCAGACATGGTCACTGAGAACAGCTGATTAGTAGCCACTGAGGCACCAGTTTGCTCCATGATTCTTTTCGCCTCCATAGAATACAACTATTGTGGCTTTGTGTGGCCTTACTTGCCATGCCTAAAGTGATTTGATGAGTCCAGTAGTGCAACTGTGTAGACCTGTGCCACAGCTATAGGTAAAGGTAAAAGGACCGCTGACCATTAGGTCCATTCGTGTCCGACTCTGGGGTTGCGGCGCTCATCTCGCTTTATTGGCCGAGGGAGCCGGCATACAGCTTCCGGGTCATGTGGCCAGCATGACAAAGCCACTTCTGACAAACCAGAGCAGCGCACGGAAACGCCGTTTACCTTCCCGCCAGAGCGGTTCCTATTTATCTACTTGCACTTTGACATGCTTTCGAACTGCTAGGTGGGCAGGAGCTGGGACCGAGCAACGGGCACTCACCCCGTCACAGGGATTCGAACCGCCGACCTTCTGATCAGCAAGCCCTAGGCTCTGTGGTTTAACCCACAGCGCCACCTGGGTCCCATGCCACAGCTATAGCCGGAGGATATTTGGATGCAGTTATTTTTGCTTCAGTGATTGCAAGTTGTTTAGTCCAGGTGATATATTATGCACACTTCTGAGGTTAATCAAGGAAGTGTAAAATAAATTTACCATGCAGTTTTAGGAGGAAAAAGTGGTCTTACAGTCTATCTTCCCAGCACCAGAATGGCCTCAAATAAACAGCTCTGTCCTTTAATCAATACCAGCTCCTCTTTTAATATTTGTCCCCATTGGCTAATAAATTGGTGATTGACCTAGTTTGTGGTGCTATTAAAATACATGTAGCATGCTCTAGCATAGGAAATGCTGTATAAACAAGATTATAAAACAATGAACGTTTTGAGTCTCTTATTGATTCTGTTGGAAGTAACTTTGCTGAAAGGTACTCTTATGGGGGTGATCCATAGAATTTCTGTTTATGAATTAGAATGTGTGCCATTTGGTGTTTTAGAGTCCCTCTGAAAATAACAATGTCTCCTCTCCCCACACCATTGCTATTAAAATGCAGGAGACAGGGAAGTTTAAAAAGGATTAGTCACAGAGCATTGGCTTAAGCTTGTCTACTTAACTGGAAAGTCTTTCTGAATAATATTCTCCTGGAAAACTGAAAAATTTTGCATTTTCTATAAGCCTCTGCTACTCTTTCTCCCTGAAGTGGGTGAAGTTTTGAGCAAGTGGGGATTCCTTGTTTTTCACTTGGGAACAGCTGAACTAGGGGAAATTAGCCTTCTGTAATACAGAGTACAATAACAATTTATACATAAAATGGTTTAGAATGAAAATGTTTGCAGCGGTCAGAAGAACATTTGGAGCAGCTACCGGTAGGAATATAGCTGTTCTTTTGAATCCTGGATGTAAAAGTTAGATAATCCTCTCTTAGTCCCCAGCTATCCACTTTTGGGGAGGGGGGCAGTGGATCAAGATGGAAAGGAGAAGAGAATATTGGTGCTCAACACCCTACAGTGTTGCTACATTGAACATCTCTTTGTGTGTAGAAGGTCTACTGAGGCCTCTGGTGTGAAACAATGCCTTTGTTTGCAGAAAAGCTCCTTGAGTCCATTTACACAGTTAGTTGAGACAGGTTGCCCAGGGGCAAGGAAGTGAAGCGAAGCCGAAGCTTCAAAAGGTGTTCCTTAGAATAGTTTATTAAGTTCCAACATGTTTCACATTCTCTTTTTCAATTAGTTTAGTTTCCCCTGAGGAAGAGTGATCTGACTTCAGAGACATTTGATTTATTTTTTTTTAAAAAATGAATGCTACCTTTATTCCATTGTTAATATTCAAGGGGACTTAAGAACATGTCATGAAACATAGCATTCTTTTTGCATATGGCAGGGACGTCCAACTCCCAATAGACTGCGATCTTAAAGGTAAAGGGACCGCTGACCATTAGGTCCAGTCGTGTCCGACTCTGGGGTTGCGGCGCTCATCTCGCTTTATTGGCCAAGAGCCGGCGTACAGCTTCCGGGTCATGTGGCCAGCATGACAAAGCCGCTTCTGGTGAACCAGAGCAGTGCACGGAAACGCCATTTACCTTCCCGCCAGAGCGGTACCTATTTATCTACTTGCACTTTGATGTGCTTTCGAACTGCTAGGTGGGCAGGAGCTGGGACCGAGCAACGGTCTACTGCGATCTACTCACAGTATAAAAAAATTGGCAGTGATCTACCCACTGTCGTTGGATGGATCGAAGTTGTTGAGCTTTTTCTGGGAAGCCAAAGTTGTTGAGCTTTATCTTAGGAAGCAAATGAATGAATAAAACTGAATATATGAATGAATGAAACCAAATGAGCATTGCAATATACACAGAACATAATAAAATGTCAATTATATAAAACACAGTTGAGGGTCCTGAATCCGGAGTCCAATGGTGGACCTTAATCTGATTATCCACTTTTTTGATAGGAAGCCAAAGTTGTTGAGAGATCTACCAGGAACACCCTGCGATCTACCAGAAGATCGTGATCTACCTGTTGGACGTGCCTGGCATATGGGAATTGCAGTTCTAACTCCTAGATCCGCTGGGTGGAGGAGATTAGGAAGGAGTGTATGTTCATATCTCCTGTAAAGGCCACTGCAGTGCCCCAAATCAGCACTTTCCTTGGGTGGTTAAGAGGAGATGGCCTTGAATCCAGCGCTCCTCTTTCAGAGAGGACCAGATATTGGAGATTGGAGTAGCCAATCTCCCTGTATTGGAATGAATGGGAAGACAAATAATAATGATCAGATACCCACAACAAGAAAAGAGGCCACCCAGTAGGCCTGGGTGATGTATCAATACATTGTCCAGGACTGTATTGAGGGCCAGACCACGGTGGTATATTGACCCGGTGGTATATGGTGTTTTGACCTGGTGCTATATTGCCTGCTGGCTGGCACCTTAATTTCCTTCTCCGGCTGAGCGGGTGGGCTGCCTCCTTTCTCCCTGCGGCAGGCACTGGTAGCTTCACCTCGGTGTTTCGTGGGGCCAGGACCAGTGCTCCTTCCTTTTCAACATTGTGATGTATCACTATATTGTGAAGTTGAGCTGCTGATACATCATATCGCCCAGCCCTACCACCCACATGCATTTAGTTACTGTTGTGACCAGCACAAGTTTGATAGGGCACAACAGGCATTTTTATGTTAATCTGCTCTTCTTGGGAGAGTTGCTGCCATTCAGCGTAGACAGCACCCAACAATGTGGATCAGTTGGTTTGACTCAGTAAAAGGCAGCTTCCTGTGTTTGTAATGAGTGCATTGCAAATACCCCCCTTTTCCTTGTCACACAATTGTCAGAGCGATTAGTATATTTTTCCAGAACCTTTACTGTCTGGCAAGGTGCATGTGCGCATCGTGTTGCTCAGTCTTCAGAAGAAACTACCCCTCAGGCCTTGCATAGGCAGTTACTGCATTCCAGGCTCTCTTTAATAATTTGCTGGTAATTGTTGCTTCCTGACTTACTCAGTACAGTAAATGTATTCAAGCCTAACAAGACTGTGTTCATTCCTGAGCAATGGGCCGTTAACTGTTCCATTATTCCCCAGTGATGATCTGATTAATAATTAGAATGTTTTTGTGACAGAAATTAAACACTGTGTTTTGATTGGCGAGATAATGTTCATGGAGAGCGGATGGTCAGAGTTGGCATAATATCACTCAGCCTGCCACATTATTATGGTAAGCTGTTAGAATTCAGGTTCATGCCAAGCTTGCCAAATAAGGCATAGGAAAAGCTAACGGCGACTTTTGAATCATAAAATATTGAAAAGGGTAAAAATCATCTTAATGAGAATCTTAAAGCAGCAATATTTTTAAAGTGTCTCTAAACCAAATTTTATCTGAGACCACCCACCCGCTTTGGCTCAGTTTAATTATTTAATCACTACCCCGTATCCCTTAGCCACAATTGCTCTCAACCCAAATCCTTTATTGATGTCCTGGCAGTAGTATATTACAATCATGTGTGATAAAATTCTACTTTCTTTCAGAGTTGAAAGAAAACTTAGGCTGCCCGCAGAGAGACAGCCCCCCTTCCACTTATGCGCATTCGACTTGTGCACACCCATGTTGTGGGAATGTTTTGGAACGTGGATGGAGATTTATAATTTAATATATCTCATCCTAACTTGTGCTAACAAGTTCAACTAGCAGAGTAACATTCCCTTTTAAAATACACACAGCGGAAGTTGCTTTGATTTGCTAGAATCAACTTAATCTAGTTTCCTGGTTTGTCACTATATTTCCCCTTTGTCCCTCTTCAAATAAGACACAACACACGTCTTCTATAAAAAGATATAAAATGTTTACTCACATATATCCAGCTCAAGACAAATCCCAAAGAAGGCAGGCTTATTCTTAGTAAAGATATTTACAATTGGAATCTCCCCATGTGGGAGAGAAGTCAGCTAGGCCCCAGTTGGCTGGAAGCCAACTGAGCATCCTCCTCACAGTTCGAGTGAGAGAGTAGAATGGAAATAAAGAGGCAGAATGGCTGCTGGGCAGTTGGTTTTGCTAATACCTTCCCAGGTGAAGCCACTCCCACTTCTAGCTTGCAAAGGAAGATATCTCAATCCATGTGACCAGGAAGTTGTGGCTGGAGGACTGAGATACCTTCTAGCATTGTTGTACTTGACTGCTCTAGTGTTTACATCCCACAAACCCCTTCTCAGGCAAATACAACATACAAAACATAAACAACTTTATTCAACCACCCAGAGTCCCAGCTTGACACGTAGATTCTGGAAACTCTCTTTTGGCAAGGGTTTTGTCAAGATGTCGGCAGTCATCTCTTTGGTGCAGCAATAAGACAGTTCCACAAGTCCATCTTGCACCATCTGGCGTATGTAGTGGTACCTGACACCAATGTGTTTGGTTCTGGCTAGGAACTTTTCACTCTGCGTCAGCTTCAGGCAACTTTGATTGTCCTCTAGCAGGCTGACAGGTTCCCTTCTCACCAGTCCAAAGTCCTTGATGAGTTCATCAAGCCAGGCAATTTCTCTGCACGCTTCTGTTGCAGCAACATATTCGGACTCTGTTGAAGACAAAGCTACACAACTCTGTTTATAACTTCCCCACACAACAGGTCCATCCCCAAACATAAAAACATGACCACTTGTGGATTTATAGTCAGCATTATCCCCGGCCCAATCTGCATCAGTGTACCCAACCAACTTAGGGTCTCTGACAGCTGGCAACTTTAATTTACAATTTATTGTACCTTTCAGGTACCTAACCACCCTTTTCAGCCCCGCTAAATCATGCTCAGTGGGAGAATTCACTTTTCTGCTCAGAATCCCCACAGCATTAGCTAAGTCAGGTCTACATGTGGTAACCATATACAAAAGTTTACCAATTACCGACCTATATTGACTGTTATCTGGCAACAGCTTCGAATCCTGCTGATTCTTCAAGAAGTCTGTAGCCATGGGCGTTGCAACCGGGTGTGCGTCTTGCATCTGCAAATACTCAATCAGTTCATGAATCTTTTGCTTCTGGCTGAGAAGAAATGAGCCGTCTTCTTCTCTTTCCACTTGAATTCCTAGGTAGTACTTGACATCTCCAAGTTCTTTTACTTGTACCTCCTTGCTGAGGTGTTTTACTATTTGCGTATAGTCTCTATTATTTGCAGTAGCGATAATCAAATCATCGACAAAAGCCAATATGTATGAATATTGTCCATTACTTGACTTGGTGTACAAGCACTTGTCTGCGTTTCCTTGCTTGTACCCAAGTTGCACAAGCATGCTGTGCAATTTCTGATTCCAGGCTCTAGCCGCTTGTTTAAGCCCATAGATTCCCTTCTGGAGTCGACATACTAGATGCGCCTCATTTGGTTTTGTGAAACCTTTAGGTTGTTTCATATATATTTCTTCTGAAATTCTCCCATGTAAAAACGCAGTACAAATGTCAATGTGCTTCACGTTCAATTGTTTAGAGGCTGCAATGCTCAAAAGCATTCGGACGGTACTATATCTCACGGTTGGTGCGAAAACTTCGTCGTAATCTTCACCAAAACGTTGTGAAAAACCTTGTGCTACTAGCCTTGCTTTGTAGCGTTCCACTTCCCCTTCTGACCCCTTCTTAACCTTGAACACCCACTTGCACCCAATGGCCTTCTTACCAGGAGGGAGCTCTGTCAGGGTCCACGTCTGGTTCTGATGCAGTGCATCCATCTCCTCCTGAGCGGCCTTCTTCCAGAGACTGGCTTGCGCAGATGGCATCTTCTGAATCTCTTCCCATGTGGAAGGTTCCTGTGGAGACACCGACCCTGCAAGGTAGGACAGTCTTGCTGGTGGGACACCTCTGTTGGTTCTGGATGAGCGTCTGACCTCTGGTTCTGGTTCCTGAACCGCATCAGCTTCCTCACTCCCTTCCAACGGTGGCATGTCCTCATCTGAGTCCTCCTCTTCGTCTCTGGAGCCGCCAGGGGTCTGGTCATCTGCGTCTTCTGGTGCGTCGCCTGTAGGGGGTGCTATGACACTAGAAGGCAGATTAGTATCACGTGGGGTTTCAGAAGGAAAGTTTATGAGTTCTTGAGTCCATTCTGACTCCTTTGAGCAGCCAATAACAGTGTTCTTTATGTCTGCTTTTGCATGTTCATCAAAATAAATTGCATGGTGCGCACTCACTTTGCCTGTCTGTAAGTCCATTACTCTGTATCCTTTGCCTCCAGTAGCATATCCCACTAAGATACCTGCTTGTGCTCTGGAGTCAAGCTTGTGCCTCTGTTCCTTGGGCACGTGGTAGTAACATGTACTGCCAAATACACGTATGTGCGACAGACTAGGCACCTTCCCATGCCAAAGTTCAAATGGTGTGCGCTGTGTTGCCTTTGTTGGCAACCTGTTCTGGAGATAGACAGCTGTGTAAGCAGCATCTCCCCACATCTTCCTTGGCAGGGATGCTTCCTTCAGCATACACCTTGTCATTTCCATAATGGATCTGAACTTCCTTTCAGCTATGGAGTTCTGTTGTGGCGTGTAAGGAACTGTGGTTACATGTGTAATTCCTTCCTTTGCCATAAGGGCTTTCATCTCATATGAGCAGTATTCTCCTCCATTGTCAGACATTAAGACACCTGGAGCTCTTTGGAACTTGTTCCTAACCATGGCAATGTAATTCTTGAACATTTCTACTGTCTCACTTTTATCTTTGATGAAATATGCCACACAATATCTCGAAAAATCATCAATAAAAATCAAAATATACTTGTTGTGTCCAAGTGATGGAACACTGAGTGGCCCACACAAATCTGAATGCACGATATCCAGAACTTTAGTACTCCTTTGTTCTGTGCAACGTGTAAAAGAAGGTTTTACTGCCTTTTCAGTAACACAAGTTATGCATTTTGTTGGAGTCTGGTTGCTGCTCCCTTTTACCTGCAAACCTGTGACAAGATCACTTTCCTGTAGACTCTTAATGATGGTGGTGTCTCTGTGTGCAAGTCTTCTATGCCACAGCGTCAAATCTGCGTCATCCTTCTGGCTGGAGCGTGCCACTTTTGCAGACTGGTTCTCTGAAAGATTAACCTCATAAACACCATTTATTAGTTTTGCTTCAATGTACACTTCACCATCTTTAGTTACACAGCACTGTCCATTCTCAAATGTGATCTTGAAACCTTTCTTGTCCAAAGTAGAGACACTGAGTAAATTGCAGCTCAGTTCTGGTACATACACAACATTGGACATTCTGGTCCTAAAAGATTCATTGTTTACATTGAACTCCAAATGTATTGAACCTTCACCTTTGGACTTTAAAATATTTCCATCTGCAACCTCAATTTCAGTCTCTTTATCACTTAATTCATTAAAACAGTCTCTTTTAAACGTATAGTGCGAACTGCATCCACTGTCCAACAACCACTTATTGTGTGTGTTTTCTTGGCTCTGGACAGCTAAACTCCTTTCTTTCAACAGCATGTTGCACTCAAATTTCCCTTTTCTTTCTCCTTTACGCTGAAAGGCTTGGGAATCTTTCTCTTTAGCTTTAGGCACTCTACAATTTCTGGCTATATGGCCGATTTTATTACAATTGTGACATGTGACCTTCTTGTGTCCATCTCTGGACTGTGCAGGCTGTTTAAAAACATAATTGCTGCCTTTATTTCTAGTGCTCCTTTCTGGGGAATCAGATCTCTTTCTGCATTCCTCTCTTAATTCACTAGTCAGTTCCTTAAAAGTTAGATTCTCTTTATGATCCATCAAACTGACAAATGCATCAAAATGTGGCCCTAATGAGGCTAACAGAAATGATACCTTTGTTACTTCATCAAAAGATTGTGGAGTAAGTTCAAGCTTTTGAATAATTTCTGTGAATTTATCAATATGCTCTGTGAATTCTTCTTTTGAATTCATTCTCAGTCTAGTTAATTTGCCCATCAATGTTCTGTAGGAGTTCTTTGTAGATTCTCCATACATGCGCTCAATATCTTTTAGGATCTGAGATGCATCATCTTTGCTATTTATTAACGATAGATGCTTATTGCGAAGTCCACTCAAAATTATGTGCTTGGCCTCGCTGTTCTGCCTTTTCCAGACTTTAATCTTGGCTGAGGCTTCGTCATCTGTACCTTCGGGCTTTGGTTTCTCAATCGCATCCAAAATATCCCTTGCTTCTAAATATGCTATTAAGCGCGTTTTCCAGTGCACAAAATTGTCCTCATCTAGCAGCATTAAGCCTGGCTTTGCTTCACTATAAAAACTGGCACTAGCCATCTTAAAATCCAAAATTTGGAAAAAATTTCAAAATTCAAAAATTTGTCAAAATTCAAAATCAAAATCTCAAAATTCTCAAAATGCAAAAAGCAAAAGCCTCAAAATAAATCTTCACTGCCTTTGGGTCTTTTGTGAGCTCTGAGGGAGGGGAGGGGTAGCTTAATCCCCCTTTCTCTAGACAATAGGACAAAAGGACCATGCGGTCTCACCAGGAAATGCTCTCAGAAAAAATCTCTCTCAACTTAAAAATGCAATCCAACGCAATCCTTCAAAAATACACAAAATACGTAGCGCTGGGCATACATAACCCTTTGTGGGAATGTTTTGGAACGTGGATGGAGATTTATAATTTAATATATCTCATCCTAACTTGTGCTAACAAGTTCAACTAGCAGAGTAACATTCCCTTTTAAAATACACACAGCGGAAGTTGCTTTGATTCGCTAGAATCAACTTAATCTAGTTTCCTGGTTTGTCACTATATTTCCCCTTTGTCCCTCTTCAAATAAGACACAACACACGTCTTCTATAAAAAGATATAAAATGTTTACTCACATATATCCAGCTCAAGACAAATCCCAAAGAAGGCAGGCTTATTCTTAGTAAAGATATATTAAATTATAAATCTCCATCCACGTTCCAAAACATTCCCACACATGTTTGCATGTGTCACTGTGAAATAAAAAATAAATAAATGATTTGAACCAGGAAATGGCACCAAAGTGGGAGAGAACTGGAGAGCAGGGGTAAACAGCTTGCACAGCCTCTCCGAGTATCTTGGCCCCCCTCACTCTCCTTCACTTGCTTCCTGGCCAGCAGTCATATAAATAATAATAATAATAGTAGTAGTAGTAGTAATAGTAGTAATAATTGTTGTTGTTTGGGGGTGCTCCATGCCTACCCCTGCCTGCCTGCCTGCCCCTCCCTCCCTCGCTTGCTCACTCATGTTCCTTGGGCAGGATCCAAGAATCCCTCTGCCCTCCAATCACCATCGCCCTCTCCCACAAGCAGGGAGCAACATTATTTCTCGGAGGTGGAGCAGAAACTAGATAAAAAGAAACAGTCTCCACCAACTTCCAAGACTAAAATGGAGAGTGCCAAGAGGCCCCACAGTGGTGCTGGGCACTAGGAACCACCCACCCACTGACCCCCAGGTCAACTTTCCTGTCTCGAGAAGCAGACAAGCCGCATCACTACTCGAGGAAGTTGGGCAGGATGGCCGCTTCCCAGCCTCTCTCAACAGCACCCTCCCCACTTTATGCAATTTCATGTATATGCACAGAGTGTAAGTGTGGGGGATTCCTGTAATCAGAAAGTTCACATAACCTAGATCAGTTAATTGTTGAAAGAGGTTAAATAACCAGGCTATACTTTGCGCCTCCTGAATGGGAAGAATAGGTGAAGATCCTACAGTATTTATATAGAATGCCTTGGAGCTTGTGCAGTTACAGATAAAAACAAACTTTCTTGACAGCAACATATGATGATGAACAGAAATTGATGGATTCATCTACGTCATTCTCCTTTGATTTCCTTGTCATTTGGAGATTATTTCAGATGACGCTAACAATGAAAGCCATTGTAATGTTTCTTGTACTCAGTTTACATTTTGGCGAAGATTAGTTCTTTGTTTAGTTTGACCCACAAAGCTGTCCAGAGGCTGCTCTAGCAGCCAATTGCCATCTGTAGCTGCCAGATTCTATCTAGGCCGAAGGCCTAAAATTTTACCTTCCACAGCTGTTGCTATTAGAGGCTAGGGAGTCACTGCAGGCCCAAGTATTGGACCTTATTATCTACTAAATATATGTTAAATTCTGTATTAAACCTGCAGAATTGAATACAGCCAGCCAGCCTGCCCTACATTCTACTTCTTATTTCAAAGATACTTTGCTGCGTCCCAATGCCTTTTCTTTTTAAAGAAGCTTTTGCTTTGTAATGGTGCACCCGAATATGTGACTTTAAAAATTAGACTATGAACATGGAAATAAGTTAGTTCTTAAACAAAAAGCATTCTACAGTTGAAACTTAGGGTTTCATGCATGTCATTCTGGTGCCAAAGATAGAAAAATCTTGTTTTAGAATCAAGAAGTTGGACATTACAAGTAAACCCTAATTGTAAATGTATATGGTACACTTCTCAATCTATATATACACTCATGTATTGTGATTATTCTTAAAATGCTTAGTGGTTTTGCAATTTGGGGCATGGTCTGTTTTAATGCATTCAGTTCTCTACATTTTAATCCAGAGAGAGCTTAAATATGATGTAGAGTTGACCTACTGCTTCTTAAAGTGTTATAAATCACCTGTCCTAGCCACTATTGCTGGAATTCATTAGTTTATTCATTAGTAACACATTAGCAGGCATTAAGCATTGACAAAGCTCCATTTTCACTCTGAATAGTTTGCTTTGGATAATTTTTTAAAAAAGATTCTGACATTGAATATGGAACTTTCATATAGACTTTTTTGCAGGGATTTTATCTCAATTGATTAAGTGACAAATGTGGTCTTGGTTGGTACTCTTAAATTTGTATGCCGCCCTACATTCATAGATCTCAGAGCGGATCACAACATAACATCAATCCAATACTGTGTTCTTCCTATGGTATGGTATTTGCTATTGATTTACAAGTGGTCTTTTTATGTTATGAGTTGGAGAATATTATATATGATTAAGTATGGAGTGGTTTATCCAGCATTAAAGCAGATAATCTTTCTCAGAGTAAGTAATTTTATTTCAGGATCTTGTTGGTTTTGTTGAGGCTCATCTTCAACACCCTAGTAACTTACCGTTACACAAAAGGGTAGTTGGAATTTGATTTGGCAGCCATCTTACTCCAGCTATTTTTCTTTAGGCTGGTGTCCAGTTAGTCTTGGTGGTTCTTAGAATTGGAGGATATTTGCTGCATGAACTCGAGAGGATTGCATTTGAGAAATCTCTTCTTACGGAATGTATGTCAAACTTAAGTAATTCATGACTGAGATAATTTGGTAAAACCTATAGGAGAAAACATAAAGGAATGTGTGGTTGTAGTCTTAACACATATTTAGGTACTGTATGTTGCATTTGAGCTCAGTGGGACTTGTTTCTGAGGAAACATGCATAGGATTTGGCTGAAAGACAGATTAGTTATGAGAGAACTCTCTGTGTTAGGAATTGGCTGACTGGGTGTCCCTAAACCTGACAGGGTTTCTGAGTGGGTAGTTCTAGGGTCAGTGAATTGGTTAAACACCTTGTTCTGGATAGGGTGACACTCTCCCTTTCAGTTCAGGTGCATAGTCTCAGGTATTCCTTGATCCAGCTTTGTCACAAGAAGCCCAACCAATCATTTTATTTGTGTGGTTAAAACCATGCTCAATGCATTTTACAACATATTTTAAAAATACATAAGTAAAGTAGTCATAAACAATAAATAAAACATCAAAAAGTACACAACCAAATCGAACAAGTTCCACATGAATCATAGGATACAAAATAAAGATACCAGCAAACCCCCCTAAACAATATATAGCTTCAGTGGCATGAAGTGCCTTCGCCAAGCTCTGCCTGGTTTGCCAACCATGGCTGTTCCTGGACAAAGTTAACCAATCCCAGCGACCCATAATCTGTTAACTTCCCATTTGGATTCCTTTAATGCACTTTACATGGGGCTATCCTTGCTTTTCTGTACATCAGTCAGAAAAGTTGCATGGACGGTAAAACTTAGCTTAGTTAAGAAGTTCCTAGGTAACTCAAGAGTGGCTGGTGAGAGCCATGCGGCTGAGCTGGAGCAACCAGCTCAAACCTCTTCGCATGCCAAGTTTCTCAGGTAGACTGGGGAAGGGAACAAAGGCTTGATTACCTATTTCCTCCCAGGTAAGGGGAAGTGACATAGCTATACCTGGTAGGACATCATACTGGATGGTTTTAACTCCTTCATGCATTAGTTAGACTTAAGCATGTTGGTTATATGTGACTGGTTATCCCACAGGAATAATAATTCCTGTGGCATAGCACAGGTGACATAGCATGGGTCCTTTTCTGTGGTGGCGCCCAGACTGTGGAATGCCACCCTGCTGTAAATCTGACCAGCACTGATACTTTGTTTCAGTGCCAAGTGAATACTATCAGTTTGTCCATGCATTACCGGTATATGGGCTGTTAACTGCTGCTGCATTTTGGGGTGTTTTGTGATAGAACTTTTCAACACTGTTTTTATCTACTTTAAATTGCCTAGAATTCTTAATGTTTTACACATACTGTAATGCACCTTGAGATCACATGATAAATGTGGACTAAAATTGTACTTACCGGTAATAACATTTATATTGTTGCAAATTCAAATTTTGTGTTTAAATACACATTTTGTTGCTTTTCTGCCAATAAGCCTTGTTAATTAAGATCAATTACCTCTCTCTGGCTCTGGTGCCATTTCCATAATTCTGTGTTGTTCTTTGATTTGAAAAAAACAAACAAACACCAAAAACCTCCAGTTGATTCTAATGTGTATTGCATTTAGCGTCTTGAGTAAAATGAGAGCTGCCCTCTCTGGCCCCATCTTTCACAATTAGCTGTTCTAATTTTCTTCTGTTGACTTTATTTTGAGGTAGCCAACATTATGATGATTTCGATTTAGATTCTTTTTATGGTGGGAGGAATGAACTGAAGCGAAATGTCAAAACGGCAACAGAACAGCAACACTGCAGACTGAGTGTTGCTATTGGCCTGTATAAATATTCTCCCAAGAGCCAAATGCCACAGAATGAATGGCATGACAGAGAGCCAAAGTACAGTTACATTGAAATGACCTTAATAAAATATAGTGCTGCTCATGGGAGGTTGCTGAGTTGGAGTGGGGGAAGCACATGTACAATAACTTTGTATTGAAAGTGCAAATGCCTGATGAGAGAATAGACAGGAATAGTTCATAAACAAAAGCTTTGCATCAGTAGACTAAAAATGGATCACCATGCAAATCTCAGAGTGGGTCAGAAGTTGTGTTGTAGTACTCAGTACTGAATTATTTGCCTTTGAACTGTACATTTGTATTTGTGGCCTTGTACCACTGTTATCTCCTGCTGGGTAAAAATCTAGGGAGTCTGTCGTTGTAATGCTGAAAGGAGTTTAAAAAAATATGATGGGATAATTTGTAGACAGGGTTCTCTCCTAACTCCCCACCTGACAGTAGCATATACATGGTCACATCATTAACATTGAATATGGTATTTTGCAAATGGAACATCACAGTGTTATAACAACTGTGAATAATGCTATGTTTCACTTTTTCACTAATGCCATTATTTATTATTGGCTGATACATTTGAGCCAACAAATATTGGCTCATAACCTCTGCCAGATAAAACGGAACATTAGGTATTGAAATGATACACATTGGCAGTGTTTGTACACCACTTTTTAAACCATAGTTAAACTTAAACTTAACCATGGTTTAAAGGCAAACATGCAGCTTCACCTCTGCTGCCAGAACAAAGTCCTGATTTGGCTTAGTGTTGCATCCAAAACTGGGCTTGGGGTTTATTTTACCATGAGTGGTAAGCCAAGAACAAATATTGGTTACAACATGTGGTTTGAGAGAGACAAAGCACGAGCCCAAGTTTGGATTCAGTGTTGAGCAAGACCATAGCATAGCTCCTGGAAGTGTGGCAGGAGTGGGTGAAGAGCAAAAAAATACTGCATTTAACCCTTGAACCAGACTTGAGCCTAATTATGAAATAAAGTGGCAGGTGACACTAGTGCTTACTGTGTTTAATCTGTTACAAAAGTTAGAGCATGTGTCTCTTTCAGTTTCCCCACTGATATTGCTGACTATTATAATACAACTGTACAATCAGTAAGGATAGATTAATTTTCCAGCTGGGTGAAAAGGTCTCATCCATAGTGTTTGATTGGATTGTTTTAAAAATCTCTTTAGCTGGGTTAAAAAATAACTATTTTCAGTTTTTATGGTATGTTTGTAAATCTATTTGAGATTCTTATGGCTGGTTATTCATAAAATGCTTTTAATATATTCATACTCACTACTTAGTGTATAGGTCACCATTGCTGGATACAAAGTTTTGAAAACTTTTCAGTTTTGTACTTACTCTCTAGGCTAGGGGATAATATCAGAAGTGAAATTTGCAGCAGTTTTCCTACTTGATTCAAAGCATGAGCACCTTGTTGCATACATGTATGTGGTTGACATTGAGATGCTTTGAATCTGTATACTGTTGGAGGGCAGCACATGGTTAACATGTGTACCAAATAGACCAAGTGTTGGAAAGTCTGTAAATCAAATCCAGTATGATGGCATGTACATCCTGGCAGGAAGTCAGAAATGAACGGGAAGCTACAGGCGAACTTGAAAGGTTTATTCATATACCAGTGGTGAAGTAGACAGCTCCAGGTTATTTTAACACAAGGTTTAGTACACAGGAACATCTCATTTTCCTCTCCAGTAATGTTACCACAAACATTGTACGAGTGAAAAATGAACAATGGTGGGTGGGTGGGAATTAAGAATATATTTGAGCCGTATTACCTCTGCAATGATCCCCTTGGGGCTTTGTCCATTATCAAATCTCAGTTCTAATATTTGCTACGGTATCTTCTAAACATTCAAAATAAAGCACACCATTTAAAGCTCTTCTTTTATTTCATTCTTTGTAAAGTGCTTCAACATAAAAAGTTTACAATCCAATAGGGAAAAGGAGAATAAGCAGAGCCACACTTCAAATTCTAGTGGTGCTTGTCATTCATGCTGTAACTTCAAAACCCTTCAAAAACATTCCTGAAGCATGTCTTTGTTTTAGGAAAATAGCAGATTCACAGTTGACTGAAACTCTTTTCAGCTGGCAAGTTTCAGAAAGGAAACGTATCTGGTCTCACCGCTTTGAACTTCTGGTCAAGGCTTAATTTTATTAGGATTATCTCACAGGGTGGGAGGTATCTTTGTACTTTGGCGCCTGAATATAATTATTATCACACCTCTGCTTTGGTGTGGTGACTGTTATAGAACAAAGTAGTTGGAAAATGAAACTGTTAGAAAAGTTTCCAATACAGAAGATACAGCAAGAACAGTCAGCTGTCTGCCAAAGCTCTAAAACTCAGATGAACTATAAGACGCTCAGGAGCTTAATTTAGTTGTTGTGGGATCAGCTTAATATAGACAGCTTAGTTATCATGTGGAAATTCCAATTTAGACATGTATTATTATTATAAAGGAATCTCTGTTTATTTCTGCCCCTGGCAAAGCAGAAATGCCACTTCCCCCTAGCTGCTCTGTGTTCTTCCTGTATCAAGAGAACCCTATCTGTAAACTAGATATTTAGCATTCTACTGAAGCCAGATGTGTGGTTGGGGAAACTGGATGGCAGCAGCCTAGCTCTAGCAATTTACATTTTCACAAGGATTTTGGAATAATGAATATGTGTGTTCAGTCCTTACCCATGTAACTGTGTTTGCAGTGTTCCCCTCCCTCCCAGGCTGAGATGGTTATTTAAAGGGTCATTGTGAGGAACACCCCTAGATCTGGTACTCTAGTATCCAGGAGAGCACTGGATCTCTGCAGAGTAATGCAGATTTATCACAGCTGGTTCTGTCTTCATGTTGCACCTTGCTAGCACTGAATGCATTTGCCTGATATACTGGTCCACGGAGAGCACTACAGTTGTTATACATGGGCCTGGATAGCTCAGTTGGTTACAGCGTGGTGCTGATAATGCCAAGGTTGCAGGTTCAATCCCTGTATCGGACAGCTGCATATTTCTGCATTGCAGGGGGTTGGACTAGATCAGGCATCCCCAAACTGCGGCCCTCCAGATGTTTTGGCCTACAACTCCCATGATCCCTAGCTAACAGGTGGTCAGGGATGATGGGAATTGTAGTCCAAAACATCTGGAGGGCTGAAGTTTGGGGGTGCCTGGACTAGATGATCCTCAGGGTCCCTTCTAACTCTGCAATTCTATGATTCTATCCATCCAATTCTATCTATGTTTTTATTTTAATTATTGGTATGTTTTAAAAAGATTTTATATATGTGTATAGTTTTAAATCAGTGTTTGTATTTTAATGATTGATTTTTCTTTTTTTTAATTCATTCATTTCATAAAATTTGTACACTGCTTGATTGTGGAAAACTTCAAAGCAGTTTACAAAAGATAAACAGTAAAATCAAGAAAAATGTTTTTATCAATTCTTGTTTTTATCTGTAAGCTGCCTTGAGTTCTTGTCAGGGAAAAAGACAGGGTATGAATAAAGATATAATAATAATAATAATAATAATAATAATAATAATAATAATAATGAGCCAGTCCTATATGACCATTTAGAGAGGCAGGAAGCAAGTTGATCTTTCCCCACACTCTAAAATTGAAATCCTGTACATTGGGTGAGTGGTGCTGTAATTGTGAACATAGTTCAAGCATTTTCAATTTCTTTCTGGAGTTGTCATTAGCATCTAGGCAGGGGAAAGTTCAGTTTGTTTCTAATGTAGCTTGCCCTCTAACAAAAGTGTCATGGGAAAAATAAATTGGAAGACTGTCAGGATACTCTGAATAGCATTCCCCCCTCCCTTCCTAAATTCTGGTTTGGATTGTAGCAATTCACTCTGATTTTTTTTATAGTGGATGATATCGTACATTTTACATTGCATTTCTAAGTTTATTAATTTTAAAGTTTTTCATTTTCTCAAATTATCTGTATTGGATTTAAAATTGCTGGGGTGGTAATGATAAAATGCATCTAATGTGGAAGAACAGAGATCTCTTTTTCACTTGCAGTTCTGTAGTAACTTTTTATTATGCAGTTAATATTAAGGATGAGGTCAGTTGATTCTTAAAGTTCAAGATGATGTAAATATTTGCAAATTTGAGACTATAACATTATAAATGTTACACAAAGCAATCTTGCCAAGCATGTCAACCTTTTATTCATAAAATGTTACATTTTTCAGTGGTTTATTTAATTGGCAACAGTAGCAGGTCCAAACCTCATTATTGGTAGTTTTAGTGAGAGCAATATTTTAAGTTAAGAAAGTGTTTGAAGGGTATAAAAATTGAGATCATTCAGAAAGGAATGTTGACATAAAGATCAGAAAAAAGAAAATGCATACTCTACCCTTTATTCTATTAGAAATATTTATTTCACCAGTATTGTTTTGGAGACCTGACAATATTTGTTCCTTGATGACATGTCCGATTTTGTTCTATATATAAATGTTTCCCAGCATAGTTTCTTTCCGTGTGGTAGAGCAGAAAGTATTATTATTCACTTACTATGTCTTCTCTAATCCAACCATCCCTAATCTAGTGCCTTTCAGATGTCAACACCTGTAGTCCATTGTTGGACTACAACTCCCATCAGCCACTGTCAGGAAAGCCATGCCGGCTATGGGTAATGGGAGTTGTATTCCAAAACATCTGGAGACCCCTCGGTTGGGAAGGATGCTCTAAACCCCATTTAAAAATGAATTTTAGCCCTACGCTGTCTGTCTTTCAAAATATATTAAGAATGTCCAGCTATTGTGGGGATAACATTTTGAACAAAGCACAGTTTGAACAAAGTACAATTTCCCTAGATTAGCTGGGGGTTTTTTTTATTAAAAAAACACCTTTCCACTTTTCCCTCTATCCCCAAATCTGCCCTGTCTTCACTCTTCTGACCAGTTAGATAAGGAGTACCCTGCAAATTCTTTCCAGTTGCATCCTCTCTTCTCAATGGCAATTCCTGTCTCTGTGCCATTTTTTGAAGCAAATCATGGATAGCGTTACATCTACATTGGCATTTTAATGAACCATGCGTAGTCCAGGCCACAGTTGCGTCCACGGTTAAAAGGAGATTTGCAAATCATGTTCCTGCAAGTTTAGATGAGAAAAAAGTCAATCATTATTGCCTCCCAAAAAGAATATGTGTGCAAGGAGACAGCTGGAGAGAAGGGAGAAGGACTGCCTGAGCCAGGAATACACCCCTAAAACCAGGGGTGGCCCATCCCATTTTGCTGCCTGAGGCAAAACGGTAAGGTGCCACCGCCCCTACCATTGTCTCCTTTCCCCCACTCTGAAGCCTTGCTTAACAGGGTCATGCAGCAGCAGCTTCTGGGTTCCAGTGGCTTAAAAAGCTAAGCAAAAATCCACTTCTCTGCTTAAAAATACTGCTTTTTAAGGAATCACAAGACAGAGAAACCAGTAGGAGAGCACTTCAGTCTCCCAGGACACTCTATACAAGATCTCAAAGTAGCTGTCTTATTGCAAAGGAATTTCAGAAATAGACTGGAAAGAGAAGTTGCTGAATTGCAACTCATTACCAAGCTTAAAACCATGGAGAGACCTGGTCTGAATAAAGACATTGGATTCTTATCTCATTATACATGACAAAGCTATTTTTAACCTTCTCACCCCTTGCTTTTTCCTGTAAGACTAATTGCAGTCGTTAACAGTCGTCAACAGGTTTACCACAGCTATCAGCCTATCACCCATTCCCACCACCCCTCTGAGTAATACCCCTCCCACCCTCTCACTATATATAAGGGTCTGGTGACTTCTGTTTCAGTGTATCTGAAGAAGTGTGCATGCACACGAAAGTTCATACCAAGAACAAACTTAGTTGGTCTCTAAGGTGCTACTGGAAGGAATTTTTTTATTTTGTTTTGCTTTTTAAGAGTTTAGTTTAATAATTTGTTTACCGTAATTCCCACACCCCCTTGTTTTCTACGCTTTGTGGGATCTAGCACCTCGTTATGCTTCCAAGTTTCTTTAGGCATTAGAGAAAAGTTTTCGTCCTCCTTCCTCAACCCATGTACAGTGCTTTCATCTGAGCCTGCTGGGCTGTTCCCGAGTTAGCATGGCTGTCTTTTGCTGATAATGTTCATGCCTTTCTAGCAAAGGGGCTATTTTTAGCATTTGCAGGGCTGGCGTCTACTCCTTCCCTAGAGTCACTGACAAAGTCCTGGCAGAGATTGGGGCTGTAGGAAGCCAGTGCAGATGGAACAAAAGAGACTGGTGAAAGTGAAGTCATATTTCCAAGCAGTTTAGATGCAGGCATTTAGACTGTGGCAAGAGAGCCCTCAGAATGGGGGACCCCACCCTTTCCAATTGCTACTTTACCTATTATCAGCTTGTGAATTGAAGGAACTACCGGTACATCAATGACTCATTTTTGCATTTATGGTCTAGCTTTTAAGGCTGCAGTGTTTACTAAATTAATCAGTTGGATTAATTATTTAGAAAACCTTTTATGAACTGGAAACTACAGTACTTCCAAATGACTGAGCAGCATCATTTAAATCTGTAAAAAGAAAAAAAATAGGACAAGTAGTTAATAAAAATCCAGGTTGCAATCACCCCATGGGAGGCATTGTCTCCTTGTGTGAGTCTCTTTGAACAAAATGGCTGTTGCAACCTAAATGTGTCCCATTAAAAATAAATAAAAATATAGCATGTCTTTGTCTTTTAGAATGATTAGTTTTCTCATATGCAGATTTATGAAAATCAAATTGCATCAGCTAAAATAAGTGCAACAAATTGAAATCAAAATTTTCTTACGTAGCTGTAGTGTGAAAGGGTAGGTCTGAGAGTGTCTCACTATATAAAAACTTTTATCACAGATATAACTAAAGGTGAAATCCCTTAGTTCCTGATCTCGTTCCGTGTAAGCTCAGACTATGTCCAGCCTAGGTGACAGACAAGAGGATTACATTTTAACACAGCATTATAGTTAAACTATGGTATTTGTTACACAAGTTGTACAGTTCTAAAAGGAGATTACACACTTTAAAGGACGATAAGGCTGTTAGTCTTGGTTGTTTATTTTTATTAGTTATTCAATTTATATACTGTCCTGTATCAAAAGATATCAGGGCAGTGTACAACATTAAGAAAACATTTTACGGCGCGCAATATTAAAAGCATAATAATAGATAGCATAATAATAAAATAATCCTAATAACAGTCTCCACCCACCCACAGCTTTAACAGGCCATAGAGTATTTAATGGCCAAAGGCCTGGGCAAAGAGCAATGTTTTTGCCTGGCAGTTAAACACATACAATGATGATGCCAGGCATTCCTCTCTGGAGAGAGTATTCCACACAAAAACCGCTGTTCTCCTTTTGCCACCTTGCGCCTGCTCAATCTGCTACTCAGGTGTTCACTGTTGTTGGGTGAACAAGACCCCTCCTGCTTTCCCTCCTTATGGCTCTGTTACCTTTCAAACTGGACAACCCATCAAACAGAGGACACTGGCATCTTAAGAGTACTTCTGAAGGATGCAGGTTGGGCATTAAGCTTCTGACCTGTGGAACTCTTATTAATTGAAGGTTGTTGTGCAATTGAAATTCTTCCATTTTGAGATTCAGTGTGTATGCACATGCTTTACTAGGAAGTTATTTTGGAAAGGTTTGATGGGACTATGAAAATAATGGATTGAAAGGAGGGGCAGAGGCTAAACTCAATAATGAGCACTTAGAGAGAGAGAGAAAGAGAGAGAGAGAGAGAGAGACTAAAAACGGTGAAGCTAAACCCTCAGATGTGCTGAATCTGGAAAGGGGTGTGGTGGGGGAAAAATAACACTGGCCAATGCCATTCAGAACATATACCCCCCCCCAAATCCACTCTGTTTTCTTGGCAGCCTAATTTAACTGTAATGCAATCTCCTCCCATCATACTTCCAAAATCAAATACTTTCTTGCCCCTGTAAGTGTGTGTTTAGGGCTTCTAAGACTAGTGCAGAGAATAAGTGTAAAATAAGTGATGTGTTATATCTAGCTGGTTGTGTTTGGGATTATTTTTTACTACAATTTCATTGTCAGCACGTGTAACAGGACCACTAAATTAAGGCTGCATATAATATAGGGCGGAGACTTTTGCCCATGTTTTGGGGTTCCTGCATTAGCCCAGAAGCCGCCTGGCAGGTCAGGGTATCAATGATTATAAGCTGACCTGGCCATAAAGCACAACTTCATATTCTCAGTGCCCGTAAACATTTTATTGCATAAAACTGAAGTTAATCTCCATTATTAGTCCTATTTCTCATATTTACTCTAAAGTAATGGGTTCAGGATAATTGTAGGGCAGGATTCTGAATAGTATATAGTAGGTCATAAGGTTCTATGTTGAATTGTATTATCTTTTAAAAGGGCCGGAGTGCTTTTGTAGTGCAGTGCTAAAATTAAATAGGAACAATTTGTTGTGGTGGTTCAAGTTCATGGCCAGCCCACCCATTAGGCTTAGTGAGGCAGTCGCCTCAGGCAGCAGGCTGAGGACAGCTGGGAAGGGTGGCAAATCTGGGGGGCCCAGGAGCTCACAACTTGCCGCCTTTTGTGCTTGTTGCCCATGTGCCACCTGGGAAGAGTGGGGTCGTCACCTGCTCCTCTCTGGCCTCTCCCCCCCCCCCGCCTCTGATGTGCCTCAGACATTGGCAGCAACAGAGGTGGGGCACCATTTTCTCTTTTGCCTCAAGTGTTAGTGTATTGGGCTGGCCCTGTTCAAGTTATCAATTTAACAATTACTACTACATTCAGATTTAGCACCAAACCACAAGTTAAAGTGAGGTTTGGCATTACATCTGAACCAGGAAACCATTTTTACTCTGCTCTGGCAGGGTCACTGTTTGGGGTAGCATTTGGGACATCTTGAGAGAGGTCAGGGAAGAGGGAAACTGCCCAAACAATGGTTTGGCTGTATGTTTTAAAGACAAACCATGATCTGTAGAGTCTAACTTCTGAATCAAACCACTGGGTGCCACTAAACATGATGCAATATGACACTCCATTTGTACCCCACACATTCATAGGAAACTAGTGGTTTTTTTCCTTCTCTGTTTTACTGCACTGAGCAGTTAAGCTACCTTCAGTCAGTTACCCAACTACCCATCATCTTCTCTCTAACAACAACAACAACATGCTGGATATTATTATTTTTAAATGAAAGTGACCTTTTCCCTACTGTACAAATTCCTGTATTGAGAACGTGTGTGTGTGTGTGTGTGTGTGTGTGTGTGTGTGTGTGATACACACAGTTCATCCTGACCTGGAATGGATGTAAAGGTAAGCCAGGATTTGACAGCTGGTGTTTAAAAATATATATATATTAAAAAAGCAGGACTAAGAATCTGAAGGCACCATCCCTAAATTGGATCACTTGACCTTTTGTAGGAATTCATTAATACAGGGCTGCTTTTCCTTGAAAGCACCCATCATTTCAACTTTAAGTGTCCAGTGACACGTACACAATGGTGCATGATCTCTTCATGACATAAAAGCCTAGAGCACATCTGTGCCCAGGATATTTTATCCATCTGGTTGATTAGTCATGGTGTGACACACTTCTAAGAACCAAAGCCTACATACTGTGTATGCTGTTATTTCAACTCGAGAATTGTGGGTGAAAACAAATCTCTGGTGCTCTACAAACGGTTGCTTCATTAAAATAACATAAACACAATACTTGGCAGCGGCATTTTTAAAATTAAAAGCGCTTTCATACTGGCATTCAGCTGCTCTCAATCCAAAGCTGCACCCCACTTTCATTTACACTTAACTTCATCAGTAGATAAGATTCCAGCTGCTGTAGCCATCTGATTGTTTTATAGCCACAAATAAAGCCACCCAGAAGACATACAGATTGAAGCTTGGTGTTGTTATGATGTGCTAGGAGTGATAAAAGGTAAAAAGGTAAAGGACCCCATGACGGTTAAGTCTAGTCAAAGGCAACTATGGGGTTGTGGTGCTCTCATCTCGCTTTCAGGCCGAGGGAGCCGATGTTTGTCCACAGACAGCTTTCTGGGTCATGTGGCCAGCAGGACTAAACCGCTTCTGGTGCAACAGAACACCGGGACGGAAACCAGAGCGCACGGAAACACCGTTTAACTTCCTGCCACAGTGGTACCTATTTATCTACTTGCACTGGCGTGCTTTCGAACTGCTAGGTTGGCAGGAGCTGGGACAGAGCAACAGACCCTAAGATTCTATAGTTCTATCTGCAGGAGCCTTGTTGGCCATTCCCCTAGTTGGCAAGGCTCATTTGACAGCAAAAAGAAACCAAGCCTTTAGTGTCTTCGGCCCAGTCTTCTGGAATAAGTCTGCCAGCAGAGATTCAGCAGGCACCTTGTGTTTCAGCTTCTAAATGCCTGCTGAAAAAAATTCTGTCATGCTTATGCAGGCAGTTAAGAATATATCTTTCAATGATAGTTAGGTGATCTGATATATATATAGAGGGAGAAAGAGAGGTTTTTAAAAATATTTTATGTAGAATTGTTGCAGACTGCTGATTCTTTATGAATAATGGTGTATAAATATTTCTGTCAAAAATAAAAATAAATAAGATCTTGATATTTCCAGTTCCTTGAACCATGTTTGACAACCTTTTGACTTGAGCATTGCTGCAGTTATCTTATACCCATCACCGCATTGAAGTACCGGTACTTGATTTTGTCCCACTCGTTGCAGCTACTGCTTGCACCACACTTTTCTGCTATGTAAAGGGGATATATTGCTTTTCATGTCTGTGGCTCGCTGAATTGAGCTGATGTGCTCTTAACTGAGCAGAGTAGGCCACAAACCTGGCTGGAAATCACTTTAACGGTTTCAGGTTTTCCAGTTGTTTTGAAGGTGTCCAGGGTTTTGAAACGGGGAGTAATTTCTACAGAGCCAAAGACGGAAGTAGCTGACAGTGCCTGCTTAATAGAACATGAGCCTCGCACGAGGGAAGAGCTATTTATAGCATTGCTTAGCATTTGCTCTGAGGAGCTACAATGACTAGGGCAGTGCTATATTCCATAAAAAGCCATTGAGAATATTCTCGTTGGTTTTATTTCTCCAGTGAAGGTCATGCAGAAGATTTTATCTTTGGGAGAAGGAAATATAATGGTGTGTTCACGCATGGTATCATGTTCTGTCCTGTCTTTGAGCCTCACACCCTACTCCCAAGCACACGTGAAAAGTTGCTTGTCATCTGTTGGCATATTGTACTAACCTTCTGCAAAACATGACTCAAGGACTTGGCAGATGGGCTAGGACTACACCAAGGGCACCACTACTGCTGCCTTATAGTCTTGTGTTTAAGGTCACTGCTATTTGAATCCAATATGCACATCTGGCAGACAGTTCTTGCCCTAAAGTGCATTGATTAGTTGCAAAACCAGGGACTATTTCAAATATCAGTTGCGTGCCAGATGTCTTCAAAGTTCATTCCTGTTCAAGTTAACAGTCATAATGTCAGCAACAGTGTTAGAAACTCAAGATATATAAATTACCGGTAGGCGCCAAATGGCTCCTTAAACCAGGGTTAGGTAAAGGTAAAGGGACCCCTGACCATTAGGTCCAGTCGTGACCAACTCTGGGGTTGCGGCGCTCATCTCGCTTTATTGGCCGAGAGCCGGCATACAGCTTCCGGGTCATGTGGCCAGCATGACAAAGCCGCTTCTGGCGAACCAGAGCAGCACACGGAAACGCCGTTTACCTTCCCGCCAGAGTGGTTCCTATTTATCTACTTGCACTTTGACGTGCTTTCGAACTGCTAGGTAGGCAGGAACTGGGACCGAGCAACGGGAGCTCACCCCATGGCGGGGATTCGAACCGCCGACCTTGTGATCAGCAAGCCCTAGGCTCTGTGGTTTAACCCACAGCGCCACCTGGGTCACCAGGCCCACCAGGGTTACACTCGCCAAAATGGAATGTCTAGTTGCCATTTTTGGGTAAGACAGCTATAAAGTCTTATTATTCAAATGATGGACTGTCTCTGATTGATTATCCGTTAAACATCTGGCTAGTTCAGATGACAACCTTGAGCTAGGTTAAGAGCTTTGAGAACTTAAAGAAGAAAAGTCACTTGATCCAGGGACAGCCCACATATATATTGGCCTTTTCTGACCTCTTTTTCTTAATGGTGACTGCTCCTACTCAGGCAGCACAGGAAAAAAACATTTTAGTTCCTGAAATTCATTCCAATTGCGCAGTTAAAATATAACTGATAGAATTCTACAGGATGGGGTATTAGTGTGTGAAAATAGTTAAGATCTAGTGAGCTCCAGGCATGCACCTCCAGATGGTAGAGATGTCAGGTGCCATCCACGCACCTAGGCATCTTCACTTGGTCACTAGTGGTTGATAGCTAGGTGCAAAATGCGCCTGGCGCCAGGCTAATTTCGAACACTGGTCAGCAGCATGGGACTTCGTATCAAAAGGGGCTCAAAATGCTCTTGCTCATGCTCACTATGATTAATGTCCTGCTCTCCTCTGACAAGGCCTGGACTTTTGGAACTCTGAATATTGGAACTCAAGAGGGGAGCCGAAGCCTGCCAACTTGACTGGATGCTTCCAAGTTGCTTGGAGTGCCTTGAAAGCACAAGGTCAAAGCTCCAAGTCGGAGATGTGGGACATGTTTATGGAGTTAGCACTGCCCCTGTTTGAGGTGCTCTGGGGTTTCTGTTACTTCGGCTCTGCATTACTAACGTGCTCAATCTGCCTGCCCCACCAGCTCCAGCCTTGCAGGGAAGGCAGAATCTTGGTGACTGCAAACTGTGGATTGGCCACCGAAAACAAAACAGTACCACACAATTCTCTTTTTTAAAAATAGTTTGTGCTCAATGCCCAGGTGATTTATGAGGAAACATATGGGAAGGGGAAGCAGAATGGCATTATTTTAGCAGCATCTGTTTAATTTAAAGATTGAATCTCTCACTTTAAGAATCACTTTGCATTTAATTCAATAAAGCTTTGCATGTATATAGGACTGTTAGGTAGATCAATACATTGTGTTTTTAAGCCTTACAATAGCCACAGGTTGAATTCACATAAGACAGATAAAACTATTTGAATCAGCCCACAGTATAGTAGATTAGTATTAGTATACCCCAGAAGCGCCAACTTGAATAAAATATTGGGGGCCCCACACAATCGACCACAAGACGTGGCACATGCACACCATTTGAATGGCAATGCCCATCAACTTTGGAGGTGCTTGGGCCCCTCAAATATTTTATTTAGGGGAGAGGTGGCAAAGGGACCTTGGGCTGGGAGTTGGTTCCTATGGTATCCCCATAATACAGTGGAACCTCGCCTAACGAATAACTCGCCTAACGTCTTTTTCGCCTAACGAATGACTTCCGGCAAAACAAAATGGCCGCCGCTAACGAATTTCTTCAACTTAAGAAAAGATGTTGCGGCCGCTTTGAATAGGATTTATTCGACTAACGAATTTTTGAATAGGATTTATTCGACTAACGAATTTTTCCCCAATGCGTTCCTATGGGGATTCGCCTAACAAATTTTTTCGCCTAGCGACGATCGCGTCGGAACACATTATCTTCGTTAGGCGAGGTACCACTGTACTGAGGTTGAGCACATGGTGCGGCAAGACTGACACAAGATTTAAGTTCCACAATTCTAGTTTCTCCGCTCAGCTGCTCCGTGACACCAGCTTGCACCACACCAGTTGTTTTTGGGAATCTATCATCTTTATGTATTTGGATAGTACATAGAAGGTGCTTGCCAAACTATTTGGAAGGCTTGGCGCTTCTGCTTACGCACAGGGAGTTTGGGATTTTTGTCTTCCTATGCTGTATCATACCCTATTATTGAAGGTTCCAGGGCCCTCAGGCAGCCTTCTTCAGCCTGGTGCTGTCCGGATGATGCTCTCATCATGACCATTGGCTATGATAGCTGCTACTAATGGAATTTGTAGAATTGAAGGGCACCAGATCAGGGAAAGAAACCATTGTATGGTTGTTTGAAGCAAATAGGAAACTGCAATGGAGAAAAGGAAGTGGGAGACATCAGACTTGAAAATAAATTGCAGAAGTTAGGGTACAAGTATGATTTTTCTGTGTACTTGGGGAAGAAGAGCCAGCTGCACAAATATAAGATGGGGGCAGCTGGCTTACATGTGAAAAGGATCTAGGGGTCTTAGTGGACCACAAGTTTAACGTGAGTCAACAGCGATGCAGCAGCAAAAAAATTAAGGCTGTTCTAGGTTGCATCAACAGAAGTATAGTGTGCAGATCAAGGGAAGTAATAGTACCACTATTTTGCCTTGGTCAGACTATACCTGGAATACTGTGTCCAGTTATGGGCAACACAGTTTAAGAAGGATGTTGACAAGCTGGAATGTGTGCAGAGGAGGGCAACCAAGATGATCAAAGGCCTGGAAACCAAGCCTTATGAGGAATGGTTGAAGGAGCTGGGTATGTTTAGCCTGGAAAAGATGAGGCTGAGAGGAGCTAGGATAGTCATCTTCAGATATCCGAAGGGCTGTCATATGAAAGATGGAGCACGCTTGTTTTCTCCAACTCTGAAGTGTAGGGCTGGAACTAATGGCTTCAAGTTACAAGAAGGAGATTCCGACTAAACATCAGGAAAACCTTTCTGATAGACGGAGCAGTTCAACGGTAGAACAGACTCTGTCAGGAGGTTGTGGACTCTCATTCATTTGAGGTTTTTAAGCATTGATTGCATGGCTATTTACCATGGATGCTTTAGTTGAGATTCTTGCAATGCAGGGGATCGGGTTAGATGACCCTTGGGTTTCATTCCAGCTCTAGAATTCTGTGGTACTGCAAATGGCTTTGTTATTTATTTATTTAATACTATTTTTTATTAATTTTCCATTTTTAACAATATTATAACATCATATCGCCTTTTACAAATTTTTAGCTCTACCAAGCTTTTGACTTTCCTCCGTTCCGTCATCTGGTTTTTATAAAACACATCTTAAAACCACACATATATACCGTCTAACTTCTACATTTAACTTAAGCTATTTAAAACTTAAAGCACAAGTAGAAAGTTTCTTCTTTTAAACGTTATGAACTTTACCGCAGTCCAGCTAGTGTTCTTTATATGTTTACAGTAATTGTCTGTATATTCAATAAATTTACTCTATTCTCCCTGGAATGCTTGGTCACTCTGGTTTCGGATTTTCCCCGTCAGCTTTGCCAATTCCGCATAGTCCACCATCTTCGTCTGCCATTCCTCTACTGTAGGTAATTCTTGCTGTTTCCACTTTTGGGCTAATAAGCTTCTGGCTGCCGTAGTGGCATACATAAACAGTTTCTGGTCAGCTTTTAATATTTCCACTCCGGTCATCCCCAACAGGAATGCCTCCGGGTTTTTTTTTTAGGGAAGGTATATCTAAACATTTTTAAAAACTCATTGTATATATTTCCCCAGAATATTTTGACTATCGCAAGTCCACCACATATGGTAAAAATCTCCTCCTTTAACGTTACATTTCCAGCAAATCTTATTTCTCATTTTATACATTTTGGCTAATTTAGTTGGTGTTAAATACCATCTGTACATCGCAAATGGCTTTGTTATTTAAACATTCAAACTCTACCTTAGTTTCATATTGTTGCAATGCAGGAAAGTTGGAACAATTTGTTGCCAGCCACTTCTGTTTTAAAATGCACTCAACTCTTGCATCCTCTCCATATTTGGGGTGGTGGTGTGGCTATTTGGGCTTCTAATTGTGAGAAATATATTGGAACATTGCAGTTTTGACCTGAAAGTACTTTTCATAGTAAAGGCTGCCTATTGCTTTAACTATCCCAATATAAAATTGTGGACTGTCTGTCTTTCACATCCTGTGTGCCCAAAATGAACTTGTAATTAGAGTAATTAATTTACTAGAGGTAGAGCCATTGGCAGCTTAAACTAGAGTGGCAGAGTTTGCCAGCATGTAATTGATTTCTTCTGGGAGGAAAGAAGGGTCAGGATTGATTTCAGTCCATTACATCAATGTTCTGCACACATTGTGAGAGTCACCTGCTTAATTAACTTTTTTAAAAAATAAAGTATTCATTTAAAGTAATGAATATTGCTAGCAATATTACAATAATATTGCTCTTTAAAGCTGACATTCTCCCAAAATATTCCAGATATAATCCAGTTACTCTTAAACCACTTCTGTATATAGCTTGGATGATCCCACTTTCTAGGATAGATTTTTTAAAAATGCAGTTTCCTAGTTCATTTTTTGGAAATCCATTCTCTATCATTGCATCCATATTCAGTGAGGTCTCTCAAACACCATGCTTCATGAGTAAATATTACAGATTCTAAGATGGTCTCCATGCAATAGAGCACTATATTGCCCTAAACTGTATTTCTGACACTGGATTGGATCTAGTGTTGAAAAACAATATAATCGTCATCATCATCTCTGACTGGGTTGCCCCAGTCACTCTGGGAGGTTGGCAACATATATAAAAACATAATAAAACATAAAAATATTAAAAGGTTTCACTATACAGGGCTGCGTTCAGATGTCTTCTAAAGGTTACACTGTTATTCATCTCATTGATATCTGATGAGAGGTTGTTCCACAGAGTGGGTGCCACCACTGAGAAGGCCCTCTGCCTGGTTCCCTGTAGCTTCACTTCTCACAGGGTGGGAACCGCCAGAAGGCCCTCGGCGCTGGATCTCAGTGTTTGAACTGAATGATGGGAGTGGAGATGCTCCATTAGGTATACAGGGCCAAGGCCGTTTAGGGCTTTAAAGGTCAGCACCAACACTTTGAGTTGTGCTGTTGTTTTTAAGCACATCGAAAGACTAAAGCTGCTTGGATTTGATTCTGCATCTGTCACAGCAGATGACTTTTATAGTTCTCAAATGTAGGGCTCTGTACCATTCAATTTCACCCCATTTTATTACTCCACGAGTCATCCTGCACAACCACTTTCATTCTATCCATGAGCCCTGCCGATTTGCTTGCATCTGCAGATTTTACCAACAACCATCCTTTTCCATGAGTCACTATGAAAATATGAAAGAAATAATGAAACAGATTCCGAAATAACATCTCTAGGTTTTAAGATGGAAGGAAGCATTCTTGTAATCCCTTCAATAAATTCTTTATTACTTTTACTGTTACCTATATTTCATCACACCCAGATAATTTCGCTAACCTTTGTGGTATAGTGGTCTCACTTTCACCTGTGCTATCTTTTATGTAAAATTGTGGAACTTTACTCAGTTGCTCTGATCATATGATTACATTTCAGACAGCATTTCTATAGTTAAGAAGTGTCATCAAGTTCCTCTGTAGGTGGCTAAAAAAAGAACCTTCGCTGTTTCTCACAGTGTTGTTCATTTAATTTGTTTTTAAGTCAACTTGTTTTTGTGCACTTGTGTATGCACATCTATTAGGCACATAACTTTCTCCGTACTCTCAGTGGTACAGCTGTTTCCAGATTTTGTTAATCATTTGTTTTTCTTGTCTCTGTTTGTGTCCTAAACTGAACTTCCTTCACAGAGGTATCACCAATCAGAAAACTTAGCTTGTTTTATTTGCAAATGAAACTCTTGAGTCCAATTTCATATCCAGAGGTGGTCTGGAGCTAATTCTAGTCACTCTTCCTGGACTTTGATCTTTCAGCTGGATATGAACATGCTGCTTCTTATGGCAGCTGCATTTTCTTCTTCATTTATTAAGAATTTAGGAACATGATGTGTTATCACACTCTGCCTTCCTACTTAAGCATGAATTCTTCCAACTTTGAAATATGGTTCATGGTTCTGTACACTGTTAACCATGGTTAATGCATAATCAGGAATTGTAAATAGCTTCAAAACAAGTTGGTGTAACAATAGCACCAAACCATAGTTAACTTCAAGGAGAACTTGAAAAACAAGACGATGGATTGGGAGCATGCAATCTGTGACCTACTCCCATTCCTTCATCTTAAAATGTAGAGACCTAGGTTCAAATCCCTGATGGATGTGCAACTTGCTGAGAGGTCTTGAGCCAGTCATGATCTCTCAACCTAATAAAACTTGGAAGGGTTGCTATGAGACTAAAGTAGGCAGAAGAGACCATGTGTGCATCTCTGACCTCCTTGAGGAAAGAAATTTGATAAGGTTAAGGAATGGGCCATGCTACATTTGTATTTGTACTTAAACTTTAATTGCTGCTCCATGCAAGGATTAATCAAACACTTCCTTTTTAGCTCAGCCCTACAATTTGTCTTGTAGGGTCTCTGCGTGCGCGTGCGCGCACACACACACACACTTAAATATAATCACAGTTGTTACTGAAAGACCATGTTCATGACCAGGCAGCTAGTGGTCAGGGAATAATCTAGGTAGCAATTTTGGTTAGCAAGGCTAGTTGCCTAAACCTTCCTAAGCAGCCTTTTTAGTGCTTCTATGCATGGTAACAGCTTGGAGTTACAGGAGTGAATATCACAGACCTTTCTAATATATGCAAACTGTTCTGGTGATGGTTCTTTTTCCATCTGAGCATGTCATGGAAATGCTGCTGAGTGCTTTGGTGGAGTGATATCAAACCGCCCCCAGAGACTTAGCATGCAGCTGTGGTTTGTAAGCAATATTAGAACGGCGGTTAAATAAGTCATATATACGAATCCTATGAACACCTTTCTTTGATGGTTCTTTTTAAGAAAAGGTTTGCATTTGCAACATGGTTGTATATGAGAGATAGAGGCCCAGTTCACATACAACGCTAAGCCAACCATGGCTAACTGAACAAATGCGTACTTGGAGCAAAAATTGTGGCTGCTATGCTATCCAGAGCTAAGCCTTGCATCCAAACCTGGGGTCTGCTTTGCCTCGCTCCAGGAAAATGACTGGTAGTAAGCTAAGAACAAACTAGCTCATGGTTTCTCTGGAGCAAGACAAACTATGACCCCAGATCCAGATGTAACGCTAAGTCAGACCATAGTTTAACTCCAAATAGCACAGCAACAGCAAGACAGGGGGAGGAATGAAGCTGCTGTTATTTTTGGTTGTTGTGAGTATCTGCATGCCTGCATGTTCACACCTAGGTAGACATGATTTGGCTTAGTATTACATGTGAACCAGGTCATAGGAAAAAGGTGATGTGAAGAAGTAACAACAACAACAACAACAACAACAACAACAACAACAACAACAACAACAACTGGCTGGGTTTCCCCAGCCACTCTGGGTGGCTTACAACACATAAAACATTATAGACATTTAAAAAAGTAATCAGTAAGCTTATGGCTGTTAATTGTATTTCTCAAGACTGTTTTATAGATAGATATGGTTAGATAATGAGATAAAATATGTGGAAATAGAGAGAAGGCGGTGTAGGGATGTTTAAGGCTGAATAATACCAAAGATTACAGGGCAGAGCTCAAAAGAGTAAAAGATTCAATCAAGAATGTGTGTGACCCACTCCCAACTGGTGGCAAAATAGTAAGCAGGCACGAATATAGGGAACATAAACATCTAAAGAGGGTCTTGGACTATATATATATGGCAGAAGGGCACTGCTGGCATGTGGCAGCATATGCTGTTTTAGAAGATGTACAAGTTAGTGAGCTCCTGATAGCATGGCAAACGTTGTTAATGATAGTTTCCCTTGATTAGAGATGAGGACAGAGTTGACACCAGGATTTGTGGCAGAAGCAAAGTCCTGGTTTGTTGCTGGTGAATAACAGCCAGAGGATAAGATACAGGTAATTGTTCTTCCACAGATGTTTACGTACAGAATTCCTCTTAGCTTGCCAACTCATAACTAGTTAGAAATGGGTAGCACTATATCCCTTTAAATCCAATTTAAAAATTAATTTTCTTAATCAAATGACAATAAAATATTGAGCCATATGTAACAGTATAATATGTTATCTTGGTCATTAGGTGTATATACACTCTTGACTGAATCTCATTTTTGTTTTTGCTGTATATAGTAAGGTGGCACACCTCTGTCTTGCGTTGCTGGGCCTCTTGTAAAAATGTTCTCTCTCTCTCTCTCTCTCTCTCTCTCTCTCTCTCTCTCTCTCTCTGTGTGTGTGTGTGTGTGTGTGTGTACACACCTACTTTGTGTGCCACAATATATCTGATAGCCACAAGGCCCTCTATTGTTCATGTATGTATTTTGAGTTGAAGGACTGGCTGAGTTACTATAGTAATTGAGCAAATAAAAGATATACCCCTGCCTATGGGTGGGACAGGAAAGAAATTTAAACAAAGATATGGAATCTAAGAACATGAGAATTTCAAACGGTGGCTTCCTACCATTCAAGAAAGATAACTTAAAAAATGAGGGTCCAGAAGGGATGCAGTAAGATATTATTGTCTAGAAAGTTGACATTTTAAATATGCGATTTGTTCTTTAGACCGCAATTGCCTTGTTGCCTGGCAGGGATTGTGACTAAAGAGAGAAAAAGTGTGAGCAGAGCTATGTTTTAAACGTATGGTTTTGTCAGACAAATTTGTAATGGACATAAATGATTCAGCTGAGATTTAGTAAGTTATTATATACGTCCAGGGTTTATTTTATAATGGATCTCATTTTATAATGGATCTCACCTCTTTTCCTTTTTCTTCTGCTGCAGTCATGGCACTCAGTGGCAGATGTACAAATTATTCTGTAGAGGGCAAAAGTCTGCACTGCTGCCCTCCTCTCCCTGAACTCCCAAGTGATGAGTTTTATGCAGTAATTAAAACAAAACACCTATGTAAAATCTCCACTGCCACATCTTGTTTCTCTCTACGTTTAGAAGTGAGACTTTTTTTTTATAAAAAAAATCTGATCTCTTTTGAAGTTCAGCTATGAGGGATACTTATGAAAGAAAACATACACAATAAAAAGAAATGTTTAAGATAATCATGTTAAGTATCAAGTCCCTAAAGCCAATACTTTCACAACAGGCTTTTCTCTCAGTAGTGTCTGTGGGAGGGATGAAGGAGAGAACAACTTTCTAGTTCAGAGAGTGAGCATTTTGAGTCTTTGTAAGCAAATTGTTTGAGGTTCTTTGACTCCAGATTCCCATTTGGATGAACTCCAGATGGAGTGAGCGCCAGCACCGGAATATACCTGGAAAGCTCACTGGGCAGGCAGCAACATTTTTCACCTAGGGGCACATCCCTTGTTGATGGTTGCATTCAATCAGTTACGCACATGTGCGTACATACAGACACACTCAGGCAGCAAATGTCAACGGATCATAATACCTTGCGTTCAGATTATACATGCTGCACCTGTGCAAGACAATACACTGTATTGCAGCCCATTTCCAAAGCACAAAAAGAGGAGGCAGAATACCTCTCATTGCTAACGCCGTTCACCTTGGCGTGAATGCAGTAATACTTATTTCTGAATAGACATGAAGAAATGAGAAGCCGCTTGCTCATTGCACCTGGACTGGCTGTGATACAGGCCTTCAAAATTGCCTCTGGCTGTGCAGATCCTATGTCCTTGCTTGTGCAGTGGTTGCCTAAGTTATGACAGAGGAAGGGGAACAACAGTTTACAGTGGATAAATATTAGCAAAACCAGCTGTATTTGCTTAGGCTAGGTAACCAGTAATGGGAGAGCAACGGTTGTACCACTTTTTCCCATTCTACTGGCTTAACATGAAGAGTCAATGGTGCTGTTGAGTCAGTGATGGCTCTTTAAAAACTGCATTGATTTTGGCATGGGGAAGACTCAAAGCATGGGTTCCTCTGGTATGCTTTAGGCTTAGGGATTTTTGCTTTGCCCTCCCAAGGCAGAGTAGGATGCGGGTGGCGCTGTGGGTTAAACCACAGAGCCTAGGGCTTGTCGATCAGAAGGTCGGTGGTTCGAATCCCCGTGACGGGGTGAGCTCCCGTTGCTCTGTCCCTGCTTCTGCCAACCTAGCAGTTCGAAAGCACATCAAAGTGCAAGTAGATAAATAGGTACCGCTGCAGCGGGAAGGTAAACAGCGTTTCCGTGCACTGCTCTGATTCTCCAGAAGCGGCTAAGTCATGCTGGCCACATGACCCGGAAGCTGTACGCTGGCTCCCTCGGCCAATAAAGCAAGATGAGTGCTGCAACCCCAGAGTCATTCGCGACTGGACCTAATGGTCAGGGGTCCCTTTACCTTTACCTTTACCCAAGGCAGAAAGGAATGTGACCACTTGCAGTACCCATGTTGTTTGGCTGACCCATGTCTCCAGCTTAAAGAAGCCAAGTCACAGGCTTCATCAAAGTGTGCCCTACACAGGGTCTAACCATACTCTGCAGAATAGGAGTGGCTAGAAGGTAGGTTTGAAATCTCCTAGTAGATTTCTGGACGATTTGCAGTAGATCATCAAAGGTTTCTGGCTCCTAAATAGTTTTAACAACAAAGCAAGTTTTCGCAGCTAAATGAAGCTGTTGAAATGAAGAAAGCCACCGGTAACTAGTTGCAGACTTTTGGTGTGAAAGGGCTGTGTGTTTGTGAAGAGAAAACAAGTTATTAGGCTCAGAATATGCTCAGAGGTACCATGCCCTTTAATTCTTACTACATGTTTTTTTTAAAATCCTTACTACATGTTTTCTGCACCTGACTCTTTTTGGTAGGCTTTGGGTTATAGTAAAAAAAAAAAAAAACGAGGGGAGACCCAACAGGCCTAAAGTGTGCCCATTCCTCACATAGAAGGAATAAATGTCCCTTATTTTGTGTTGGTTACTTATAGAAGTGTGCTTTGAAGTGGTGGATCAGGACCCATCAGGAAGTCAAATTAATCTGGTCAAAGGATTTCTAGCATGTGTTTGGTGAGGACTAGACTCATTTCCCAATGACTTTATATAATGGAGCAAAGCTGGAATACCACAGTGTTAAAGATCCGTACAACATTTGCTTCCGATTCCATACAGAAAAATACATGCGAGTAAAGGAAGTGTTTCCACGATGAGGAGGAGGGTGCCTTATCTCTAAAACATTTTCTCACAATGAGAACTTGGTATACCGCAGAGGTATGGACTATTGGGTGCCACTGTGGGCTGAAGAATGTCTGGACTGTGGTTATTGAAAGACTGATATGAGTTGGAGTCATTTAGACATGCCCTTGAGCATGTGGGGTGTTGCTCACAATAAAAGTCTGCTTGCTTTAAGGGACATCAGTGTATGCTGTAGGTCTTTGGCTGCTTCTTGCCTTGCAAGAAGTACCCAGCAGTAAATGGAGTGCCTGATATATAGCTGAACTTGGGAAGAAAATGTGACTTTCGACTGACTGCCATAGTCACTTTAGAAAATGGGTATGTCTCTAGGGCAGGAATTGATGTAGTGATTGTGCTTTGGAACACCATAATTGGTTTAATCCTGCCAGCCATTGCCATGCTTTAATCTTCATTTTCATTGGTGGCAGTTCTGGCCTTTTTCATGTGTGAGTAAATAAAATCTTGGACAACAGGTGGTACTGGTTATGGCAGCTGAGCCTGGACTCCCATTGATGTGGCAAATGATAAGATGCTATTGCATCATATTCACCGATCTTAGGCACCCTTATGGGTTCTTCTGTTTGTTTATATTTGAAACTGGAAATTGGGGACTTCCTCAACCTCTGACTTTATCCCCAGGCTCTAACCTTCAAATGCATCTATTTAAGAATAAAATTAAAGATCAGGAGCTCACCAAGTTGGTGGCTAAATATCTCTATTTGGTTTTTTGTTGTTGAATTACACTGCAGACGTCTGATCTCCCCTGACCTAGAGTTGTGACGATAGACTGCTCTGCCTCCTTTCTTTTATCAAATGTGCCACTGGGGAAGTGGTAATTCTGTATTGATTTGTTTTCGATGTTTGTATGTGATGCCAATAAAAGGTTTGATGATGATGAATAAAATTGAGACCATTTATATGCTGACAGCTGCCATGTATTTTAGAATTGCTGAAAAAGAGCAAACAACTAAAGAGTTCTGTTTGGATTAACTCTGTTATGATTGCCTGAATTAAACCTTGCTCACATTCTCTCTCTATCTGGTGTATGTTTTACAGACCTCCCAAGGAAGCCAACTACTGCAAAGAAAGAAGGTTGCATTTTCTACCTCTGCCAGACCCAGTCTCCAGCGCTGGCCCACCTGATGGCAGTTGGCACTTCCCTGTAAAACCTGCCAAGCTGGACGCCACAGCTTTGAACGACTGCACTTTGGCTGCCACTGTGCCCTCTCCTGAGACAACCGACCATGCAGTCCTAGCCTGTAATGAAGAGCACTATGTAAGCGAAGCCGTGGAAAATGACCCATCAGACTACAGGGAGTACAGAGATGCTGGCACCATTACTGGTAGGTTGTTGACCAGTTGGCTATTGACTTGGCTATTTTGTCTCTCTCCTTGGAGGTAATAACCTGCCTCCCCTGCAGAAGCCAACAACATTGCTTCTCGCAGAGCTAAAATTAGGCATAATCTTGACTAGATTCCAGAAAAGATTCATCTGCTTGCAGGGCTACTGACACAGCTCTAGATTCTCTTATGGGAGATGCCTCAGGAACTCTAGTATTCCCAGTGAAACTTTATTCAGATTTAATCCAGAGAACAGGAAGCAAAAACCTGCCCTTGTCTGAGGAGCAGATTCTACAACATTACAAATCATACATGTTAGCTTTTGCGTTACATATTGAAATTACGTTCACGTGAATTTATTGTGGGAGATGGTGGAGGCTGGTCCATTAGGGCTATTGGGGCACAGCCCTCCCGAGGATGTTGTTGTTGTTGTTGTTGTTATATTTCATTTCATTTCATTTCATTCATTCATTCATTCATTCCCCACCCGTCATCAAATAAATAAATAAATAAATAAATAAATAAATAAATAATCTCCCAAGATCTCAAAGCCACAAATTCTTTCCTGTCCAATATACGTTACTGTCAATCTGTTGTTCTCTGGCCAGGAAGGTCTCTGCAGCACTCAGCCAGTCCTAATCAGAAGTATAGCTAGGGCAGAGTGGGCCCTCTGATGTCTCTAAGCAGAAGAAAACAAGTGACTGATCAGACTGCCTAGAATAGGGGTCAGCAAACTTTTTCAGCAGAGGGCTGGTCCACTGTCCCTCAGACCTGGTGGGGGGCCGGACTATATTTTTTTGGGGGAAATGAATGAATTCCTATCCCCCACAAATAACCCAGAGATGCATTTTCAATAAAAGCACACATTCTACTCATGTTAAAAGCACCAGGCAGGCCCCACAAATAACCCAGAGATGCATTTTAAATAAAAGGACACATTCTACTCGTGTAAAAACACACTGATTCCCGGACCGTCCGCGGGCTGGATTGAGAAGGCAATTGGGCCAGATCCTGCCCCCGGGCCTTAGTTTGCCTACCCATGCCCTGGAAGTCAGCTCCAGTATGAAGGCTTATGCTCCATCTGTTGTCATGAGGCGAACCAGCAGCTTCAGTGTTGACCTCGTAGGGGTGCTGAGAGGGACAGTCTGAGCATACACAGAACTGTTTCCTGAGGCCACACCTTCACCACACCAGGTACACACACACACACACACACACACACTGTTCACTTTTGTGATTGGGTGGGATGAAATAATTGTTTTTGACTTCACAAGGTAAATTCTCCCTGAGTTGGAAGGCACATGGATGCTTGAGAGTGATGGGGAGAATGTTTCTTTGCAAGTGTGATGCAGTCTCCATTAATTGTAAAAGTCTGACATTTTAATAGGTGCTTGTGGTTACTGTTTTTGGCTGCAATTGCTTTCTTTTCTTAAAGGTTGTTCAGGCCTTTGAAAAGTAGCAGGCATATTCCCATAAAAAATCTTGAATTCAATATTTTTTGCGGGTCCTGACTGGATCTCATCGGGATTCTGTTCAAGCATAGGGATTTAGGGTTATGTGCACCCCAAACATCTCTGTGATGATTCAGGCATTTCTGTTTTGCTTTAAAAAGATTGCAGGTAAACAGAGGGCCTCGCGTCAGCATCAAGAAACTGAATTTCTTACAGGAAACGTGCTCTGGGCATGTTGCAACAAAATCGTGCTTATGACTCCTCTTTCTAAGTATTCCGAGATCAAGAAGAATTTAACTTAATATCCTCCTTCTGATTGCGTGTCAGAGCAGCTCATCTGATCACAGAGAAATGCAGGTTTCTTGATTCTCTCATAGTCTAATAAGCTAAAAACAGTGTTATTTTATACACTTCCTTCTTTCATAACATCCTGCAGGGAATCCTTGAATGGAGGTTCATTCAGGAACTGATACAGATTGTACAAAATGGGCGAGACACAGTAAGCCTATATTGGGCTATCTTTTGGGATGGTCTTCAGCACAAGGTTTTCATGAGACTTTTTAGCCAAATTATAAATGTGCTGTTAAATAGCTGAAATCTGATCTCCTTAGGGCTAACATTTATTTTGGTTTGATAAATAATCTCCTGAGCATTCTGTCCAACACCACCATTCTTTAAGCAATTTTCTTTCTTTCTCAGTTTGCAGTTCTCTTGGGATTTTCATTCTTTCCCCACGTCCAGATGACCGTCATATTTATATTGCTTCTTCCTTCTGCAAAATCTGCAAGAGCCAACTTCTTTTACTTAGGCAGTGTCATACACATGATTTTTGCGCTATTGAATTTGCACTGCCTTTTACAGAATTTCCCTCTTTTCATTTATTTCCCAGTGTTTCTACTAAAAGTTCTCTCTCTGGTTTTTGGACTGGCTTCCTGGCACTCTTCTCATTCTAACACTATCAATCTCTCCCACACCCACACCCTAAATGGTGGCTGCTGTGTCTGTTGCTGGATTGTACCACTTCAGACTGTGGCAGGGGTAGCAATCTACCTCTGTGACTATTACCACCATCCTCTTCAGTGTGTCTAGATCAAATTCCTCATTTTTGGCATGTCACTTGCTTCTTCTCCAAGTATCTCCCCAAGCTCCATCCCTTTAGGGAAAGCTTATTTGAACCTTTAACTTCTCTAATTTCCAATTGCAACTTGACTCTCATATAAGCTGTCTCACTGCTGGTGGGAACAGTCTATCATGTAATTAGTATCAGGAAGCCCCTAAAAGCTCTCTCTTCCCAGCAACTTGGAATGATCAAGGTATATGGCAAGCACTTAGCTCGTGAGATGCTGCATTAGGGCTGCATCACAATTTCCAAATGTAGATATCTCTCTCTATAAAAATAGCAAGCATAAATAATTATTGTTGTGGTTAATTTCATTTATTTATTCCCTGGATGTATCTCAATGTGATTTACAATGCAATCAAAATCATGCATAGAAGAATTTCATATGTAAAAACATCTAAGGCATTTGCATATATAAAAGCAATGGAGAACAACAATTCACATATGGAATAAATTTAGATCCAGTATAGATACCAATTGGATAAATGTCTCCACTTAGAAGTCTTGTTGAATAGCCATCCCCCCACCCCATGTCGGAATACCATTACATGGCAGAGCAGTCTGCCATGTAAGTAGTCTGTCTCCCTTCCTTCCTTCCTTCCTTCCTTCCTTCCTTCCTTCCTTCCTTCCTTCCTTCCTTCCTTCCTTCCTTCCTTCCCAGACTCATTTTTGTTCAAGCCCCCCTGCATAGCTCTTGACTAGACAACAAAACCCATGCTGAGTGGCTGCAAATACATATTCTCCTAAATGTTTCACATTATAGTTTTTGTTTAATGTGCTTACTGTTTACCGCAAAACAGTTGATTGTCCAGGTTCAACTGCACTCTGCATTTGTGAGTAATTGGGAACCCATAATCCCCAGGAAAAAAGTAGTCCGCTAGCTGGTCCATAATGTTTTCACTCACTGTGAGAGATGTATGGATTTTCTATCAGACTTTCGGTGGGAAAGTAGAATGAAGCTTAACTCTATTGGTATGCTGAATAATTTTGATATGTCTAAGGAGCACTAATGAATGGAGCGCATTAAATACTTGTCCTAACCTTGTCCTCTCCTCCCACTAATATTTGTTACTGTGCCTTTTTATATACCCTTTTCTAGCCGGTTTGCTACTTCTTTTGTCTCTATTTGGAAGTTGCTCTATTTGCATTCTGCCTTGCATTATAAGGTGACAAGTTGATGATATGAAGCTATAGCACCATCTAGTGTTCTCTGTCCTTCAGTGTGATTTTCTACTTCTAGGAGAAATTTTGGAGGGCTGTCCTGGCAGTGAAGTAGGCTGCTTGTACAAATAGCCCAAATCCAGAGGTGCAAGCCTTTCTTTTTTCAAAGCAGGATTCAGTATAGTATACGTTTTCCTTGACATCCTTGACACGTGGCAGATTCCAGAGGAACACACACACACACACACACACACACACACACACAGAGAGAGAGAGAGAGAGAGAGAGAGAGAGAGAGAGAGAGAGAGAGAGAAAGACACACAGAGAGAAAGAGAGAGCGAGACACAGAGAGAGACTCTGGTGGAACTTTTAAAATACCAAAATATATAAACCACAATAAATTTGTGGATTTGTTAGGTGCTTTATATTTTAAAAAAATCATTTTTACTTTTGATTTCCAAGATGGGTTTTTAATCTTTTAATGCAGTTTATATTTAATTGTATTGTGGTTCAGCTTAAATGCTGAATTACAATGGTAAATGAACAAAAGACTCACTGTTTACAGTTATGTTCTTTGCTTTTATGAATAGCGTCTTGCTTCTTCAGCATCTCCCACCATCTGTCTGGACAGTGTAGGTTGTAGAAGTATTAGGCGATAACAAAAGCCTCTATTCTTTCTGGTGGTGCAATCTTATTTTTGTTGGTGAATATGTCTTGTTATTGCAGAAGAAGAACTGTGATAAAAAGCACCATTTGTTATTCTTTCTGGGTTTGCTGTTTAACTTTCTATTTCCTTTTGACTGGGGTAAAGATCTACAGTATATTGGTGGAAAACAAACCCCCACTAATGAGTATACCTTTATGTTATTCTGACATGTTTTTGATTTTATAATATATTGTGCATCAGTCTTTTCCAGATTATTTTAAAGTAGCTTTTATCTCAAGTGCACTGAGGTGTGGTATATTTCTTGGAAGGTTTTTTTTTAAAGGTCAGTTCCTATTGTAATTGCTCAATATACAGCAGATTCTAGTAACAAAGCCAGTGTCGTAAGAATGGTGATGTCCATATGTCTCCTCACTTTGTCTTATCAACAGATGGTCTTTCTCACTTGTCAGGTTACCGATCAGTTAATAACAAGACCAATCTGCCTCATTCCCCCCCCTCCAATGTATTGGCAGACTTCTCTCCCCCGCCTTTCCATGACAGTAGGCATTTTTTGGCGATACAGAGATCCCTTGGGAAAGGAAGACCCCCATCCTATTTTCATCTTGCCTTATGTCAAAGTAGCTGCCCAGAGTAGGGTGGGCATTACAAAAAAAAAAAAAAAAGAGAGAGAGAGATAGGAAATGCATCTCCCACCCCACCCCTAAAAAAAACCTTTTAGCATATGCATGTGTCGAAACAAAATTAGAAATTGTTACTATAATTCAACTAGAAATACAGTACATCTCACCATAGTATGGAAGATTGTGGTGAGGCAATTTGTGAGCCTGCCAAGTGCTTCAACTCTCGCTCCTTATGACTATTTTATCTTTAAACTGGACTTAAATCAGGAAGCGCTTCAAATTCAGAATTGCTTTCTGGAAAGAAAGATGCATGGCTACCCTTGACCAAGGTCTGCTTTGGGTAGCCCAGCTTAAAGTTTTTCTTTAGCTGGATAGCTTGGATGGTTAGAGCCTGGTGCTGATGATGCCAAGGTTGCAGGTTCGATCCCCGTATGGGACAGCTGCATATTTCTGCATTGGAAGGGGGGTTGGACTAGATGATCCTCAGGGTCCCTTCCAACTCTACAATTCTGACTCACTTTTCTACTTCTCTTTAAAAGCCCTTTTAGTTGTCTTTTGAAAAGGATTTAATGGAAATGTTAATTCAAATACAAATCTCCTCCTCATGTGCCAGCTTGTTGGGGTGTTCTTTCCATTACTTTTTGCAAAGGGTCACTATCCTATGCAAATTAGTGAACACTGTCTTAAGTGGGTCAGAGAAGTGGAACATATTGTGAAGTATCATTGAAAAAGTGATGCTTTCATGTCACTTTCATGGTGCAAAAACGTTCCTTTTCAACTAGGCCTTTGCATGACTTGATCTTCATCCTATGCCCTTTTTAAAATGCTGGCTCTTGGGGGGGGGTGTTATTGGGTTGTTGGTTTTGTTTTGATTTTATGTACAGTAGTATTTGATATTTTATGTGAACCGCACTGAGACCTTCAGGTATAGGGTGGCATAGAAATTTCACACACACACACACACACACACACACACACACACACATATAATGGTGTCCTAGGCTTAGAACAGAGTGTTACAGGCTAGGAGGAAGGTCCTGCATAGCGATGGAGATTCCTGCAACCTTGGGGCCCACATCCTCCCAAAGCTGGTGGTACCTTGTTTTGCTGTGAAAAAGCAAAGCCTTTGACCTTTACGTGGTACTGCGTTTCTCAGGAACTCAGAGGACCTTGTTAGTATACATAACCAGGTGCTACTTCAAGCAGAGGTGGGGCTTCCATTAACTGTCCGGTATACACATCTGTGTCGTTTCCTACTCCTTTCTGCTGCCTTTCTGGTCCAGGATGAAAATTTTATTGTAGAGGACCATTTTTGTGCCTGAATTCTGAGTCATTGAGATTACTGAGCACCAGGTGGCACTAGTTTACCCTCCCAACACAGCAGTACAGTACTAATAACATGAGATGTTCAACGAGGGGGAAATGTGTTTAAAACATCCTTCATTTACTTTGGCTCCCCTGGTAAGCTGTTTGGTTTGGAAAGGGAGGGTTATCTCTCCTCTCTCCTGCCCCCTAATCCCAAGAAGCAACCTGCTGGCTCTAAACAGTCTTTCATATTAAAAGTTCAAAAAGCTTTAAGCCCCTTTAGCATTCTGGTTTCCTGGGTGGCGTTAATAGCTTTTCCCCACAGTGCTGTTTTAAAGGCTGTTTTATTTGCAGTAGAAAACATAGCCATGGCTATCATTGAGAATTGGCACCCATGTGCTGTATGTGCCCCTTGTACCCGGCAGAATCTTTTTTTAATTGACTAGTAAAAGCTTCAGTAAGCATTAATGGGATGAAGGATGAATGTGATAGCAAGTACCAGAACTGATCTTTGCACAGTTCAACAAATCTGGTGGCTCCTTCTTTCCTTATTAAGATAATTGGCTGAAATCTTTGGGCTGAAAATAAGTTATGTAAGAAGCTGTAGGTAGGTATAATGAGCTCACGGAAGGACAAGCAAGCGAGACTCTTATCAAATAGGCATAGTTAAGAGACCAGGGTACAGATACTGTAAATGAATCACACACTTTTGAGAACCCAGGAAGATTTGTCCCTTGCACTGAGGCATCCTTAATGCCATTTATGTCTGCTACGTTCATACATTTTATCCCACTCAATTCAATTGCTGGTGTAAGATATCCTAGAAAAATGTGCTTCCACCTTGGGTGAGAGAGTCAGTATGGTGTAGAGTTCAGTGTTTTACTCAGGACAGGGATGCCCAGGTTCAGATCCCAGGTCACCTGGTGACCTTGAGCCAGTCATGAACTCCCAACCCAACCTACCTCACAGTGTTGTTGTAAGAATGAAATGGATGGGTAGAGAAGTATGTATGCCGCAATGAGCGTCTTAGGGGAAAACCCCAAATAAAGCTTTAAATAATCCAAGGGAAAGTACAGGTATTGCTGGTTATTTTAGAAACAAACAAACCTAAGATCTGTAACCTTCCTCATTATCATTATTACTAGTAGTAGTATTTTAATTGGATTTTTGTGATTATGAAACTAGATTTACTTTGTTCCCCAATTCATAGTAAATCAGTGATAATAATAATAATATAATAATAATTTATTATTTGTACCCCGCCCATCTGGGCGGGTCCCCCCAGCCACATGGGCGGCTTCCAACAAACATTAAAATACATTAACACATCACAGATTAAAAACTTCCCTGAACAGGGCTGCCTTCAGGTGTTTTCTAAATGTCATGTAGTTGTTGATCCTTTTAACCTCTGATGGGAGGGCGTTCCACAGGGCGGGCGCCACTACCGAGAAGGCCCTCTGCCTGGTTCCCTGTAGCTTTGCTTCTCGCAGTAATGGAACCACCAGAAGGCCCTCAGCGCTAGATCTCAGTGTCCGGGCTGAACGGTGGGGGTGAAGACGCTCCTTCAGGTATACAGGACCGAGGCCGTTTAGGGCTTTAAAGGTCAGCACCAACACTTTGAATTGTGCTCGGAAACGTACTGGGAGCCAATGTAGATCTCTCAGGACCGGTGTTATGTGTTGTGTTATGTTATGTTATGTTATGTTATGTTATGTTATGTTATGTTATGTTATGTTATGTTATGTTATGTCTCTCTCAGTCCACGACCAGCATATCTAATTTGACAGCGAAACCAAAATCATAGCACAAGCATGGTTCCGTTTTTAATTCATGATGGTTCAGTATTCTTGGCATTCATAAAAGACCCAGGCACAGTGGCAAAGAGGTTTTGTGCATCGAGAGCTAAAATAATTATGACACACATCCTGTCAACTCTTAGCATGTATTTATAGTCAATGCAATTAGACTTTGAAAAAATGTAGCTGCATAAAAGCATATGTAACTGGCTTCAGTGGGATGACTTTATTTTGAAATGTAGTCTTTAGAAGATAATGCCTGGCATCTTTCTCATTCCCTGGCATAGCACATGGGAGCTATTTCTTGTAAAACGTTTTTCTTTTGAGGGTTGCTTGAGTCACATGGAGATGAGATCACTGATGCCCAGCAACATTGTTTCATCATAAAGGCTGATGGAGACCACTTCCCTAGCAATGCTGGGGTAGAAGCGATAAGAACCTCAAACTGGGGTAGAGGTGAAACAGGAACAAATGGCATGTAATTACTAGGCAATTTATATTAACAGCTGCTTGTCATCTTGCTCCTGGAAAACAAGACTGTGTGGTGCAGGGGGGGTACCCTTTGTGGAGTGGTTGCTGTGGATGAAATAGACCAGGGGTCAGCAACCTTTTTCAGCCGTGGGCTGGTCCACCGTCCCTCAGACCATGTGGTGGGCAGGACTATATTTTTTTGGGGGGGGGAATGAACAAATTCCTATGTCCCACAAATAACCCAGAGATGTATTTTAAATAAAAACAAACATTCTACTCATGTAAAAACACCAAGCAGGCCCCACAAATAACCCAGAGAGGCATTTTAAATAAAAGGACACATTCTACAAATGTAAAAACACGCTGATTCCCAGACCGCACGTGGGCCGGATTGAGAAGGCAATTGCGCTGCATCTGGCCCACGGGCCTTAGGTTGCCTACCCCTGAAATAGACTGTAAACCTTTAGGAGTATTGCAATACATTTCTTCTATCAGCATTCTACTAATGCTGGTAGCAGGGAAGTTCGTCTGGTGCCTTCATTATACACCTTTAGGCACCAGGCAAAAACATTCCTTTTTAACCAGGCATTTGGTTGATCTGATTTACATACTACCGGTATGCCCTTTTAAAATGTGTTTTTTGTTTTGTTTTGTTGGGGGGGGCTATTGGGTTGTTGTTTTTATTTTTATTAGGTATTTTGTGGTTTCATATCTTGATTTTTACTCTGTGAACCATCCTGAAACCCCCGGGTATAGGGTGGTATATAAATTCAACAACAACAACAACAACAACAACAACAACAGGTAGCCCATATGTACATACTAATAATAGCTTCAGAGTTTTAAAGTCTCTGGTCAATCTTTTCTTGTCTAAAGCACATGGGATAGCTTTACATCTTGGGCAAATGTTCCAGTAGGCAAATATGCATTGAAGCAATGCCTGTTGACAGAAATGCTTAATTTTATAGCTTCTAGTTTCTGTAGTTGTAGCTCATAAGCAGCAAAATGCCCACTTTTTGAGACAAAAGCTTCATATTCGGTTCCTTACGAAATGTTTAGTCAGAGCTTCTAAGCAATGCAACACCCTCCTCGTTCAGATGGAATTTTTCTGGAGATGATGGAATGCGTTGGATGGGATTTTGCTGATGTGGCTTGTATTAAATCGCAAGTGTTTCTATTTTTATTTTGAAAGTGGTGTAACCCAGTTTCTGTGCTTGTCTTTCCCCTCTCTTTAGATGTGTGCAATAGTACGAATCTTCCCGAAGTTGAAATCATCAGTCTGCTCGAAGAGCAGCTACCACACTACAAGCTAAGAGCAGATACCATCTATGGTTATGACCACGACGACTGGCTTCAGACACCTCTCCTTTCTCCGGATGCTAATATTGATTTAACAACAGAGCAAATAGAAGAGACACTGAAATACTTCCGTAAGTCCAAACGTATTCATTTGTCCTCAAATGCAATTACCTGTGGAATTTATTAGTTGCCTTCTCCCCATGTACCCCAGATTTCCTTGGTTTAGCAGCTATTCTTGGATAAATAATACAATATGTGGGATGGATCACATTGAAAACTGTCACTGGTACAATAGAAATCATGAGTGTGTATCTGGTCCTTCTGTGAACCACTGTATAATATATGCAAAGCAGGTGGAAAACACAGTTGAAAAAATATACCACTCATAATAGCATTTCTGTTGTAGGCTGTATGTGACATTTTAAACCCAGCTAAAAAGCATTTGGAATGTGGCTTGCATATGTCAGTTTCCTTGAAGTTCATGACTTTCCTTTGGCTTGTAATACAGCGGCAAGCTAAGATGCTGACGCTGCAGTCCTACACGCAAGCTGCTTAACTCTAGTTGGGTCTGGTGGGAATGAAAAACAGCCGCATAGGTTGCTAACCTACAAGCCATCGCAACACAGTTGGTGACCAAAAAGCAAATGGGAGTCAAACTTCAATTAAAACAAAAATTGGAGTGGCCTTGAAAAATCTCATTGAATTTGTGTTCAGATGGACTGAATATGGCTAAATAGTATCATGCTTTATAGCTGCCAGATTGTCTTGTGACATTAAGAAATACCCTTAAAATATCAGCACAGTTTTTTAAACACACACGTCTTATCCTTTTGTAAGTAGGTCAGTTCAACTTTCAGAGAAAAGTACCAAGAGATTAAACCTAGATTTGAAGTGTGGGCCTGTACAATCAACTCCTCCTGCTCAATAAATGTTCATTTGCTTGCCTTTTGGGTACACATCTTTTCCCAAGGTTACATTTTTTAATGTTATGGCAACCGCTGTTTCATCCATGTTATTTACCGTATTTTTCCATCTATAAGACGCCCCCATGTATAAGACGACCCCTATTTTTTGAGCCCCAAATTAAGAAATAAACATTTTAAACATTCCATGTATAAGACGACCCCCAATTTTAAACTTAAAAAAATTGGGGGGGAAATATAGTCTTATACACGGAAAAATACGGTACTTCAGGGGTCATAAGCACTTTCTGCTTATGTTGGTTTGATAGCATTGTATTGTATTCAGAAACAAGAACAAAAAATGCATTAAGATTCACTGGTGTTCTCATAACTGTTGCTAGAGTGATTCTTGTCGCACATTGTTTAGTGAATACTGAAAGCCACATGACTACTGTTAATTTCCATTAGCGTCCGTCACATACCTAGTGCCTCACTATTTCAGTGTTTCTTCCTCCATAATTTCAAGTACAAGTTGCATCCTTAGGGTAAGTGGAAGCAGAGAGAGCAGGAATCGTACCTAAACAGGATATAGATTAAAAATGGTCACAGCTGTGTTTTGGGTGGGTGGGTGGGTGGGGTAAAACTTGCATAGGACAGTTTGTCTTGGCATAGGACAAGGATCCAGACTTCGGGAAGGTTGACTGATGCTGAGAAACATTAATGGGAAGAAGGCAAGATTTTTCAAGAGGGGAGGGGATAATTTGGAAAAGCGCTTCAGGTTTTTGTGTGTGACAGTCACAGGTTCCTTGTATCATGTAGCTGTATCCTTGGATGATCTAATATATAAGTCAAAACAAAATAAAAAATAAAAAAATTCCTTCCAGTAGCACCTTAGAGACCAACTAAGTTTGTTCTTGGTATGAGCTTTCGTGTGCATGCACACTTCTTCAGATACTGAACAACTAAGTTTGTTTTTGGTATGAGCTTTCGTGTGCATGCACACGAAAGCTCATACCAAGAACAAACTTAGTTGGTCTCTAAGGGGCTACTGGAAGGAATTTTTTTATTTTTTATTTTGTTTTGACTATGGCAGACCAACACGGCTACCTACCTGTAACTAATATATAAGTGGCATTTGAAGTATCTGAACAGAATTATACAGCTGTAAAGAGAATTAATGAGTCATTTTTGTCTGATCCCTTGAAGCAATAGAATTTTCTAAGCTGTTCTGTACCAGACAAATGTTGAGAAGCTGTCCATTTGAAAATCTGCACAAAAATATATTCTACAACTGTGACCAAGTAGGTTATTTGTTTGTCAAAGCGCTGTTAAGGCTCTTGTGTTACATAATATTGTTATGCTGATTTTGTAGTATGGTTTATCACTTTCATCAACTATTTTTCAACATTGTAGATCTTTTACTTTAGCTTAGAGTTGACTACTTCCTTTCTACGTTTCCTTTATTTTTCTACTTTTTAATATTTCATAAACCAATAGAATGTTTCATGTTACAAGAACATTTTGCCACTGATTTTAAGATGGCCGTATATGAAGAAAGGAATTTCAGAGGAGGCTGTAGCATAGAATAATTAAATTACAATTCATCTTGCAGTCAAGCGCTGATTAATTTGGGTCTGAATGGAGACAGCTGCCTCCTTTCCCGCTACAGATGTGGAATTCTTTTTCTTTTTCTTAACTACCGCTACTGTTGAAAAGCAACCTGGTGCCCTCCAGACATTTTGGACTACAATTGCCATCAACTTAATCCACACACCTCTGTAGTCCAATATGTCTGGAGCGCAAAAGGTTAGGGAAGAGGCTCACTTTGCTTAGTTTACATGCCTTCTGTCTTTAATCGAATCATCACTTCTATTGAAGTTCCACTGGATTCCCTATATCTGCTAAAATGTTGGCAGCAGTCATGCAAATTGCCACATCCCCTCTCTATGGTTGCAGGAGTTTGGCAGACTCTCTTTGGAAATAATTGCAACTTCAGTTAAACCTTCTATTGAATATCAGTATCACAGAAGGTTGCCAACATTCTCTTGCTTAGCAACTTGCCACTAAATAGTTTTTGTTTTTTTTACTTGCGCAACTTTGTATGCCCTGTGCTTTGTGACCTTAGTGCCATTGTCAGTTGTGTATAGTACAGGGCATGCAAGATGGCAGACTCTAAGCAATGTAAGATGTATCAACATAATGAGTCAGAATCAATTGAGTAATCTGTTTCAAGCCTCCCATGCTTCAGAAGAGCTATTTTAAATAAATGCCTGTGTTTTGCAGCAAGGAAAAGGGATGTTTCTCCTGTATATGGAGTGCTCTAAAAACTGTTTGGCCTTACATATAAACTATTACTTTTCAAATAAGTAGGACCTGGTCTTCCCTCTCTCCTTTTTAATTATGGAAATATTGATCCGCTCATTTTGACTAAATCTGCGTAAATATATTTATTGCTGCTTAGTTTTTTTATGGAGCTTGTGTGTTAGATGATATTTTTAAAGCTTCATTTAAAAGTTGGTATCTTAACTTCACTGTATACGTAGTGATGCTCTGAATTGTGTATTGTTTCACCTCTGATCCTTCATCTCTAAAGATACTTGTAGCAAAGGCCATTTTAGGGCCACCCTATGTCCTGAGGGTGAAGCTAAAATATAATTACCAAGCAATTCCAACTGTTTTTAAATTATGTGTTGTGATCTTTTTTGTTCTTTACATATCATTTTTATTACTACGTAACGGACACTATTTAAAAATGAACAAAAAACCCAGAGAGATGCAAGTCATTACATACAGCAATAGTCTTCCCCCCCCCCAATTTTTTTTATTGATTTTACAATTTTAAGCGCATACCATACCGGTTAAATTTCCATACTTCCCCCCTCTCACTGTGGGAAGCAACTTTCATCCCCCTCTCTCACAAGGGTAAACATAATCATAGTACAATTAACCTTATTAACAGTGTTTAATATCATTGCTTGGTCCTGGCCCAATTCTGTGGGCCAGGTATTCCTTCTTTCCTCAATTTCATATTTCGGTTGACTTCCTCAAGTCCCCCTCTGTTGAATTCATTATCATTCCTCTCTAACAGTTTACCTACTCCTAAATTTTAAAACATCACAAAATACAAAAATCATTTTGCTTAAAACACTCCTTTTTTCCAAACCTCAGCATCTTGGTACTTCTGCTCTTTTCCTATAATCGTATCCAATTCCCTTACTTTAACCTAATTTCAAACTCCTAATTTTGTACTTTTTACACCCTTACCTCCCTCTGGTCTCGGAAATTTTTAGCTAAATTTCCCCCTACTTAACTCCTAATTTAAACATATAATCATTTATGCCAGTAACCATATCCGAACATCATAGTCCTTTAAGCCAGAAAGAAAATCAGATTCAAATATATCCTTTTCAGCCCACCCCCACCCCCACCCTCACATCAGTCCAGCTCCAACAGTCAATAAAAACCGTGAGGCATTCTCTTTTCTTGCTCTGCAGCTTGATGTCCTTCATAACTTTGTCCTTATTCAAATCAAATCCTGATGTTTGTGTTTCTTTCCCTTTCTTTTGCATTTTTCTGACCATCTTTTTCTTCTTCTTGACAAGTCTATCCATCTTCTTCTTTTTCTTCTTCTTCTTCTTGATACATACAGCAATAGTCTTAAGGATTTCTGTATAAATATTAGTTTTTCTTCCTCTTGAGTTTGCCCAATGAAACAAGTGGAGTTTTCATCATGCAGTGGGACTTTTCCATCACTGCTGCAGCCTCTTGTGCCCTCTGAAAAGCCAATTCTGAGAGTTGGAGGATGCTCTGGAACAGAATGGGATATGGGCCTGGGGCTGCAGCTGAGAAGATGATTTGCAGAATTTGGAGAGATATGCACCTATTCTGCGTGCAAATGTGCCGCCTGCTCACACAGAGGGACCTCTGAACCTTTGTGAATCTCACTCAATATCCATCCCATCTGAAAGCTTTGGTGTAATAGCAGTGTGCTGTAATAGATGACGAGATATTTTAGTAAATTCATCCTATACTGGAGCTTTGTTGTTTAGTCATTTAGTCGTGTCCGACTCTTCATGACTCTACTAAATACCATGATGGGATCAAAGACTGCTAAGTGGTCTTTTTCCAGTTCACTCTACTTTGGTTTTCTAATGTCAAAGCAACTGAGTGTCAGTTTGGAGCATGTAAAGGATTGTATGGAATGTTAGTCTTTAGTAGCTCTTTTTGTAGGTGCTCTTCTTCTATGGATATTTAATTTGTTTACAAAAAAATACATATAAGCTGCCTATGACAATTCATGATATACCTAAGTAATAAAACACATTAAAATGAAAAGAAAAAGTACACCATAATGTAATAAATGAAATGCAGTGAGTAGCTCAAAGGTTGCAATTGATAAAATTCCAGAACGTGAGTACGTGAGTGTGTTTTGAACAGTGTTGGCATTTGTCGCTGCTCAGAGAATAGATGGTTCCATTAAATGGGGGCCACTAGAGAGAAGGCCCTCCCACTGGTTGCTGCTAATAATGGAGATTATGGCGCAATCAAGAGACTCTCCTCAACTGCAGTGCTTGAAGAGGGAGTAAGGAGAAAGGTTGAAACTAAAACCTTGAGCCTGGCTCAGTAGCTTATTGACGGCTAGTGCAGTCAATACTTTTGGAGCAGTGTGGTTTTTGCTTGATAGGTAGGAGATCAAGGAGAATTAGCAGGGACACACTCCTTCTGCCTCTCTCTGACCAACGGCAACCATGCAGAGGTGACCAAGGCAGCTTGTGCACCAAAACTAGGCCTTAACCCGGAAATAAATGGATCTAGCACCGAAACCAGCCTCAACAGGAAACAAACCCTTCAGGGTGGGAGGGTTTTGCATCCAGGTAGGCTTGAATCCCAGAAATTAGTCATGCCATTTTTAAGGATAGGTTTCCAAATAATTGAATTTGATGCGAATGACTCATTGCCCTTGCCTTCTTGGCAAGACAGGGTGATAATATTAACCTGCACCAAATGCAAGTGTGTTAAGTACTGCACTATTTCCGTTACTGCTACTCCCACTGGCTTCAAAGAGAACTGAAAAACAGAGAAATCTGTGCCTGAAGAAGCCTGATAATTTAAATCAGGGTTTCCCAAATGTGGGTCTCCTGCTGTTTTTGGACTACAACCACCCTGAGACCTTCAGGTATAGGGCGGTATATAAATTCAGTCAATCAATCAATCAATCAATCAATCAATCAGTAATCCCTAACTAGCAGGATCAAGGATGATGGGAATTGTAGTCCAAAAACAGCTGGAGACCCAGGTTCAGGAAATCATGATCTAAATCCAGAATTTGGGGCTAGAGGCAGGAAGAACAGAAGGAATTTTACATTGGGCTTTCACTTGCATACTCAAGCAAGCAGCAAATATGTCTTCCTAAAATAATTGTATATTCTCTCTTGATTTTTGGGGAGGGGTGGAGTAAGAATCGGAACAACACTGTTGCAGCTCATAATTTGTAGTGGGTATTGTTATCATCTCAATTTATTTCATATGCTTTATCTTTTTTTATTCCTGGAGGCAGCTGCATTGTTTGGAAAGGGCAAGTGTAAAGGGCATATGGAGAGCCTATCCTTGCCAGATGAGCACTGGTTGCTCTTTAGAAATCGATGTGTAGGTTTGCTACACTGAATATTTAATTGGACTGCAGCTGACTGTGACACAGGTTTTAGGACACTTGACACATAATATTATGTTTTAAACACATAGTTATATTTATTTATCACACTAAGGTGGTATAAAGTCTACATTTACATTTACATCCACACTGTTGGCAGGAGCAAGCTGCAGTGAGCCTCGTGCACTTTGACTTCTCCCTCTCCTCCTCCAGCACAGCTACTTTCATTTTCGGTTTTTATTAACCACACCTGCTGTTTTGTCAGAACCGGACAATCTGTGGTTAATCGTAACTCTGTTTTGTTAGCCATCACTTAGGGGTTGGCTATTAGGTAAACTGGGGTTAATAATAATGAGAGAGAGAAACCAAACGTTAAACCTTCCAAATCCTTTGTGGCTGTGCCAGAAGAGGATGCACACAAGCCAAAGCCTTGCTGTGGCTTCTTCCCATCACAGGAAATCAGCAATTGGGGGGGGGGTGTCTGTGGCTCACCACGCCTTTCACAACATGTCACATGCAGTCAGTCACGGCCCATCCTATCACTGCTCCTCATTCGCTCTGCCAAAAACCACTCTGTCTGCACTGTTAAAATTCCCTTATCTGTTCCAATTCCTTCCCGTCTTTTTAAGTCCATGTGAGAGAAGATTAAATTGCACAGCTCCTGTGTCACTTTAGATGTCACCTTTTTTCATTTTTCTGGTCACCATTAAGAGTATCCAACCAGCACTAGAGAGGAGGAGGAGAAGAAGAAGAAGAAGAGGAGTTTGGATTTATCACTATATGAAGGAGTCTCAAAGCGGCTCACATTCTCCTTTCCCTTCCTCCCCCACAACAAACACTCTGGGAGGTGAGAGGGGCTGAGAGACTTCAAAGAAGTGTGACTAACCCAAGGTCACCCAGCAGCTGCATGTGGAGGAGCGGAGACACGAACCCAGTTCACCAGATTATGAGTCTACCGCTCTTAACCACTACACCACACTGGCTCTCTACAGAGAGCTCTGCTACAGTTGGGCATCTTTGGTCACAACTTCACAGTTTCTGAATACTTCTCCAGGAAGCCCTGCCCTGATCCATGCAACTGTCTTCTGCCAAGTGTAGTCTGATTTTTGCTACTGCTTTTCTCCCTTTTGCCACTTCCACCTCCGCCTTTGTTCCCACAGTGGTTCTCTGGCTTCTTCTCTGCTTCTGCCTGTTATTTCTGTGTATATCCAAGAAGGATCTTATTTGGGTTTCTTTGCTTCTGCATCTAAACAGAGCAAACTCTCCGGATGATTATGAAATCTACACACACACACACACACACACACACACACACACACACTTCTGAGGGGCGGGGTGTTGTAGCAAAAGTCAAATAAACACGGAGTGTATATAACAACATTAAAGGTTAAGAATTTCATTATATTGTCCAGCAGGATGTGTTTATTCATTTGCTTATCCAAGTTCTATTTTAATCTTTTGCAACAGATCATCAGTTATTAGAATCATATTGTCCCTAAGAAATGCACATCTGAACAGAAGTGTGCTCCTAATTTCATTCGCAAACTAATAGAAAGCTTCGATTTTCAGGAATATTTGTACAAAATGGCTGTAGTTGGCTGTAATCCTTTTTGTGCTCTCACATAAGTTAGGCACTTGATAAAATGGATCACTGGTTCAAAGGAAAGAGCTTTAGTCACCCACATTTCTGGGTGTGGGACACACACACAACCCACGCTGGTTTGTTGCAGCATTGTGTTAGGTGTACATATTAAGATACGGTGATGTGTTAAGCGATCAAAACCTGATGTTGCCGTGTAACAAGTTGGAGCTTAACTTGGATCTCGTTGTATTATAGCAATGGGAAGCATTTCTTTCTGTTTTGTGTCTTCTGGTGAGACACATCCCAGCCAGCGTAGTAAGAAACAGCAGAATTGCATTTCCTCCCTCCATCGCTGCATCTCTTTCGGAGCCAACTGGTCTCCATGGCAACATATTGGACCGAAAGAGATGCGAGGAGTGGAGCGGGAAAGGAATGAGTTAGGAACCCCCAAGTGGTGCTGTGTGTCTCCAACGTCAGAGTCTGAGCCTTTTGATAGGACGGTTTTGTTAACTCCCATTCCCAGCTCCTGTGTAAAGCCTTCTTTATTAGAGCAGGCGCTGGTGCAGCGGCTGCAACAAACCTCTCCCTTTTTTTATTTTTTGAAGTTTTTATTTTCTCCTTTTCATTGTCTGTCCCTTTCCGTTTCGGCTCATGCTTTGGGCTGAAGATGTCCAGCCTCTTGCCGGCAGTCTCCGAGCTCCTTGGCAGAATGCAGTTCTGCAAAGGCAGGGAGGCATGGCTGTGCTTCACTTGACCTCTGTAGCATTTGTATGAAATCTCCTCTCCTACGCTGGCCAAGGAGATAGCGGACTATGCAGAAATTCATTGAAGCGGATTACTATGAGCTGGACTGGTATTATGAGGAATGTACGGATGGTAATTATCTGCTTTTTATGGCATGCCTGTGACTATGGGCTTTACCTTCTAATATGTGTGTTTCTGTCTTCTATACTGGGAGAACTGCTGTGGGGCTGTGCAGCTAAGGTAGGCAGCTTTTAGCGTTTCCTATCATACATTGAAGGCATGGTACAGGAGACTGGTGTAGGGCTTTTTTGCCAGTGGGAGTGGCAGCAGTACATACGTACTGGAAGATCTTTTCAGCAAAAGAAAATTACTGCTAAATGCTTATTGTGATTGCTGCTACTACAGCTCAAGCTTCAATACGCACTCAATTTGCTAAGGCGAGTGGGAATGGGAAGCCTGTGTTATAACAGGCACATATCATAGTGTGAGATGTGGCAAGATGCACGGCATATATTAAAGGCTGCCAGGCAGAGGCAGCTGAGTTTCGCATATAAAATCTTCATTGTGGGAAATGATTAGAGCAACTGCTTCTGCCTATATTGTTAGGTTTGAACGTCGGGAAGAGGTCTCTCCTTTGTCAGCTCCTCTCGAACTTTCTGTTTTCTGCCAGGATGGCAGTGTCTTTTCCATAACCCTGGATGTGATCATGAGTCTCGTGATAAAGGTGGGTGTGAGGAGGAGGGGCTGAAACTGCACCACCCGCCTTGCGGGAAAGTCAAATCTTCTCATTCCGGCCACAGAACTGAGTGGGAGCCCAAGATGGAAATACAGAGGCCACAAAGATATTGCAGTGCTGTTGGCCTGGATATTAGTTTTAATAAAGAAGGACCATGATTATAGTGAGGGCAAGGTGGTGACTGAGATGAGCATAGCAATAATCAGGAATTTCAGTGCAAAGATCTAGCTTAGTCTAGGATAAGAGCAAACTTTCAAATACACAGCTAAAATATTAAGAGTACTAGTCTGAATTTCACCAAAAAAAACCCAACTTTCCGCCTTCAAGCCTTGAGAAACTGGTGAGCTCCTCATGTACAGTATATATTAAATTCAATGTTTGCAAAAGATCCATACCTAGAATGCATATATGTGAGGGGAAATATTTGTTATATCATTTGTTTTCTCTATGAATTTGTCCTTTGAAGAGTTAATCTGACTGATATAATTTCTTTTGGTTTACTGGCCCTGTTTTGAATGCTTAATACTCTGACAGCTACACTTTTCCTTTTCTCTGCTCTGCCATTCACATTGCTAAGCTGATTTTCAGAAACCTTCTGAGAGATTTTAGGTGAAATATACTGAAAGTGAAGTGGCTGATGCTGTTGAAATAAAACGGTGAACTCTTCCCTATTTTAAATCTCACCACAACAGTTTTGTTGTCAAAATTACACTGCCCTGTTTTTCCAGAGTTTCTGATCACGTAGAACTTGTTAATTGAAAGTATGCTGGGCAATAGAGGTCATAAATTACAGGGTGAAGGACTAGTAGGATTGCCACTTTGCTGGTTTTAAACTGGTCCAGCCAGGGGTTATGGTTTTGTCTCTTGAACAGATTGTCTTTCTTCCACCCTCCATGATGCTTACGGAAAAAAATCTAAATACATATCTCGTAAAGGAATTTATACAGACATTATAAATGGCACATATTACTAGTGTACTACGGATAACAAAACTTTGATCAGGATCCTCCCAAAATCTTTATAGCTTCAAAAGTCTCATGCATTAGAGAAAAGGACAAACTCCTCTTTTTAATATGTTTGGCTTCATGAATTGTATCTACTATCTCTGAAGAATAAGAGTTTGACCTAATTTTCAAATGACATGATGAAATGCATCTAGTTAGGGACGTCCAAGGAACCATCAGTTTTCCATTTAAATGATTTCATCATTAATTCAGATTTGTAGCACTGTGGCACACATACATCAGAATACAGTATGACTTGGTGAAAATGATATAAAGATCACTTGAATTTTAAAGGTGAGAATATGAGAATAAATCAGTAAATAATGCTAATTAACTTTTGCAGTCTACCATTCTGCCTTTCAGCATATGCAGTATAATATATATTACCTTCAAAATGGCAGTGCTGGGGACAAATTGGCAGGTAGGGCCATTAGTGGATCCAAACTCCTTATTCCAGGTTTGAGTGTTCAGAATTAGTAGTAATAGGCATTCGATTTTATTTATTGCCTAATACAAAACATTTCTAGGCGTCATGTGTACATAAGTTTAAGAACGGCCACCAAGTTTAACATAAAACAATACCTCCCTCTCCCTGAATAAAAGTGTAGTTGATTATCATAATTCCCCAGAAGCCTAAGAGAAGAGGTATGTCTTAACCTGGCTGTCAAGCCCCTCTGGGCTCCCTTTTAGCTAGGCATTCAGGCAGACTCCGAGTAATTAAGCCATCAAAGCTTTATTACTAACTAATTGGTTTACAAGTCCGAGCACATCGTAAATGTGTCATTCTTCCTCGCTATCAGTTGCTCCAACTGCTGGATGTTGGGTTTGCCACCGCTTTCCAAAGCATCTCGGGAAACGGAAACACTTGGTGCCCTTCCCTTTCTTTCCCCCGGTATGGACCGATGGCTCTGAGAGGCTGGTGAAAGCCCTCTCACTGCTTCCCCCTCCTCGGAGCTTCCTCCAGACGTTCCGCTGGAATCAGTCTCCAGAATGGGTGGCTGTTCACGGTATTCACTTAAAGCTGGAGAGGCAGGAGGGGTTTGCAGTCTCCTGACACTGGCACAAAAAGGATGTTAACTTTGGCATCAGGTGGGTCTTCCTCAGGGTAACATTCCATAGAAAGGTGTGCTGCCACCCCCAAGGTCCTCTTGTTGCCACCCTCCTAGCCTATTGAAGAGGGGGCACCTGGAAGAGGAGCTCAGATGGTGGTCTGGGCATGTTCAACTTGGGAGAGGCATTTTGTTCAGCATTGGCCACCTGAGACACATGGGGGCTTTGTGGGTTAAAACCAGCACTTTGAATTGGCCTTGGAAATCTAAAGGCAACCAGGGTAGCTGTGCAGAAGTAGTGCTAAATGCTCAACCACTGAGCAGTCTTGTGGCCACAGTCTCGCTGTACACGTTCTGTACCAAAAGCAGCCCCGCACAATACCAAAAGCATTGCTGTGATCTCACCTGTGTAGGAACGTTTATATATAATATAGCAGGGTTAAACGTTTCCTTATTTAAATTTACACAGCAGCAAGCGGATTGCTGACTCGTTTGAGTCCTTTTAATAATTACCGGTATGTCTTCTACCTTCCTGCCTTCTTGGTTGTTAATCCCTTTTGTCCCTCTTAAAAGAAAAATACACATGAATCTGAATGATAACAAAATAGAATGGTTTACTGTCAGATTCATTGAGTACATACTTAGGTTACAAAAGATATGAACTATATATTAGATATTAGTGAGTCCTAAAAAGACTCCAACAGAGCATTTACTACTTAACACTTCTATCAGCAGCAGCCTAACCGACCAACGGACCAAACTGACTGTCACATAGAGACAGTTAGTCCTCTCTTAGAATGTTGGATTTGACTGACATATCCCACAACCTGGAGGTTGCTAGAGCATAGATTACTGAATCCACTGTCCAGTTAGGGAAATAGCTTGTAGAAGGCACTCCGTACCACTTGAGGCCACCTGTGCCTCCAAAGATAGCAGTGAATTCAGGAAAACTCGGAAGCTACCGATGTGCAACCCCATCTAGAGCAGGCAGTTCAGGGCAGCTGCCACTCACGTTCTGGCCTTCTCAGGCTGGCTGATGACAATCAAGCGGTGAGATGGGTCCTCCTGCCAGTGTTGCCTTCAGTGGTAGTTATTACAGGAGCAAGGCCCAGGTGGAGTGAAACAGGAAAACCTGCTCCCCAGTTGTCCCAGCTTCTGTGTTCTTTCCTGCAGGCGGATGATCTTCTGGCCTTAATGTCTTAATGAAAGATGAGCGCACAACTGTAGCATTTCTTTTGCCTTTCCTTTGGCTTGTGGCTTTGCACCATTGCTTGGTTTTGTTCTGCCTTCTCTAACGCAGGTGTGGTACATTTTGTTTGCTCCCTCCTTTGTGGGCTGGAACACTGCCAAATCCTTAAATGTAACATACATAGTTCCCTAGAAAATCTAGCGAATATGAAGTTGTATATGCAGGGACCTCCATATTGGTGGTTCTCATCAGCCCAGTTCCCATTAGCCTTTCTCCATACATTTGTATATACTCATTCATATATTATTATGTGTCGGAATTTGAAAGGTGAGCTAATCCTGTGTTAATCTTTACTCTGAATTAGTTGCAAAATTTAGGAAAGGACTGATTGGCACAAGACTCTGCCCTAGAACAGGAAGATAATATTTATGTTGGTGGCCTTCTGGTCCCTTCTACTTTTTATTATTTCAATTCAGTTATATCTTAAGTTCACTCTTCAACACTTTCATCTGACTACAGTCAGAACTGTTTTTAATATATTTCGCTAGGCAGAGCAGATGGGTTTTGTTTTCCCCAAGGTTCATATGCTTACTGATGCTGAAAAAGTTGCTTTTGTTTTTGAATTTTTTGCTGCCTCCTATGTGACATGTAGCTCAGATCACTTTGCTCAACTCTCTGAGATAACCTACTAAATTTTACTTGACCTGGGGACATTTTCGGGCCTACTGGATTTAGGTAATTCTTGCATGCTTTGCTTGACACAGACTTACTAGCAAGTTATTATCCTATCTACCGGTATGAATATAAGGAAAGCTGTCTTCCTGTCTCATGGCACTCAGACAAGAAGAACTTCACTGTTGTAGCCAGACAGCTATCTGATATCAAGTTGCCACATATTAGCAAAGATTTCTTTGATGTGAAATCTGGAAGCAAACAAGCAAACTTTCATATTTGTTACGTCATAAATTATTATTGTTATTATTTATTCTGTTTATTGTCCTTTACCATGAGGTCCCAAGGTAAGTGACAACAGTTTAAATATACAATATTTAAAAGTGTTTAAAACAGATCTCTATCAGAATTGTACATGAGGCAGATGATAAAATACACCTCTTGCCTAATGGGGTTTTATGAATAAAATTTAAATCATGTTAACGTGTAGGCCTTCAGAAAAGAAGTTTAGGGTTTATTGTATTTTGTGCCTTTTTTTTTTTTGGCCTTGTCACATACCTGAAGAAGAGGTAGAGGCAAAGAAGAGGATGTTATTTATGTCTACTCTTCCTCTCCAATCCACCTGAGGGCATATGTGTTCTGAATACAATACACAATAGAACCTAAATAGAAGGGAAGCAGCCAGCCAGCTCTGTCTGATTTTCCTACATACCTCAGAGGGATCCTCCCATTTGTCTGTTTTCTCCAGGGCAGTTTGGACACTTGGCATATCTGCACCAGAGATATCCAACACACTAATAAAGATAATGCTTATTGAGTTTGTACATGAAACTTGCTTGTGGTGTTTGAGTGTTGGGCTTGGAGCAGGCACACTTAGGTTCAGACCTCTCAATCCCACTAGGTGGCCTACCATATTTCATTCTTGCATTCATTCAACTCTGCATTTTGCCTTTCCTCACATTGTATCCAAGGTTGGGCCTGCCACACACTCTCTCTGTCTCCCCTTCCTCACAACAGGGATAGGAAAACACCCCCACCTTTTGACTCACAGCCACCTGAGGTTTTCGATCCTCAAGGGCTTTTTAAAGATATTTTTACCCCACAAAACATGGTTGCAAGGAAGAGAAACAGTGGTATAAAGGAATCCAGCTCACTCCCAAGCAGGCAAGTCAGGTTGCTGTCTAACTTGAAATGATGCTTCTGAGCCACGCTTAACAACTGTCATTTCCCACCGGGATCTATTTATTTTTATCCCAGGTTGTTGCTGGGTTTCCCCCCCTGGTCATACTAGACCGCAAAGTGGTTTCAAAAATTAACAAAAACATTAATATTGCACTACTTATAAAAAAAAATTAACAGTGGAGCATGTGAATGAGTCGCAGATTTAAAAACCTCAGTCAGGAAATTGCAAACAAAAAGTGTCCAAAACAAAAGTCTTCAACAACCATCAAAAAATTGGCAGAAGTGAAGGAGCCCAGCAGACTTCCTTGGGAAGGATATTCCACAATCTCTGTACCACCACAGAGAGACTCTGTTTCAGATATCTGTCACCTGCCTCGAGAAAATTGCAGGAAATGACAGTTCTGTGTAGAATCTTGGAAGCATAATTTAAATGGTAAACTTTGCAGTTTAATCTTTTGCTTACAGAGTTGTGGAACTGACAAGGGAGTAATGTGAGGCCTTCAGTTCACCCATTGCGGTGTGTGTTGAGTGTCAATTTGAAATAGTTCTCAAGCTGTATGTGTGTGCTTTTTTAAGCTTCCTTTTTTGAAAAATCTATCTCTTCCTCAAGACTCCTGTGAGAATAAAATGGTATAACCTGAAATATGCAGAGTTTCCTCAGAAGGGTGAGGTGAGACTTTTAATCTCAAGGTCGTGGGTTCAAGCCCCACACTGGGCAGAAGATTCCTGCATTGGGAGAGGGTTGGACTAGATGACTCTTTTTTTAATTTAATTTAATTTATTTTTTATTTAAACAACACAATACAATACAAAATTTCAAAGACATGTTGCCCCCCTACAAATTTAACACACACCCTTCATATACTCCATCTCTCATACCATCCCAAGCACTCCCTAGCATACATGCCATATCTTACACTACTTATACTTCATTTATTCTCTACATTTACTTACAATTCCTATCATACATACCTATCTCTCACTATTCACATACACTACTTAACTCCTATACCTTACATACATACCTATATTACATACCAACATACATGCATATCATGCAGACATACCTATATTACATACCAATATAGATACTATAAAACATGTCCTCTCCCCCACCCTCCCCACCCTCTCTCCCCTCCCTCTTTCTCCCTGTCTTTCCCTCCCCCCCTTTCCACCTACCTTAAAAGAAACCTCCTACAGTTCGTTCCCTTGTGACCTCTATAATTTATTCTTTTTAAACATTGCGATTTTTATTTTAACTTTAAATTATTTCCTTTCCTAACCTATTTATACACAAATAATGTTATCTAACCCTTACCTTAATTTAAAGGACTAGATGACTCTTGTGGTCCCTTCCAACTCTACAATTCTATGATTCTATGTACATATGATTGACATACGTGCTATTTCCAGCTTCTTGAATGATGTCTCTTTCTGTATTAAACTGTGGAAAGTTTGAAATAATTGCTTATCTTTTCAAATAATGAAATATTTACATAGTACATGAAGCTGCAAATAGTCACTGGGGACAGCATTAAGCAAATAACATCCTCTGCACATACCAAAAGAAGGAGTGTCAGTAAAAGAGAAACAAGCACCCATTATCTTATTTAAGAGCTAAACAGAAGGACGTGGGTGGCTGCATCAAATACTTTGAAGAGCTGGGCTACGTAATGCAGTGCAATTGTTCGGAAAGATTTCCATTTCTTACCACATTTCTTTTTACAGAAAGTTAACCGTCTTTTAAGTGCATATATTTGAATTTTATTTCAATAGATTTCCTCTGTTGGTGTCATGCACCAGTTTCCTTGTTGCTTCACCTGCTGCTGTGTTGAGCTTTGCAAACAGCTCTTGGATCAAACAAACAATGAAATCTTGCCCAAAGCATTTATATTTTTTATTTAATAATATATATATATATATATACTGCCTTTTGACGAAAGATAGGTTCCCAAACTGCTGAGCAACTGGAATATTACTTTTTACTTTTGTTACCTGTTCTGACAGCTGATTTTATTATTATAGTGCTACTGTGGTGTTTTGATTTCTTTTGTATTTCTATCCTGCTTGTTGTTTTGAGTGTCTTAGTAGAAGAAAAGTAAGAGAGAAGCTTTTAAAACAGAACATAAAACAAAATGCCAGCATCTCTTGTTGGTGAAAATCTTTTAAAACTCTGCATGGTTACATTGTCTTTACTCAGACCCAGATACAAAGAACCATGCAACTCCAGACAATTTTGCATTCACGTATCTTAAACAGAAGCCCAACCGTGCCGCATGTCAAACCATTTTTGCACTTGAGAAGACTTCCAAAAGTAAATTGTGACAGCATAGGAGTCTTCCATTTAAATCAAATACTTCAGAAATCCCATGGGGCATGCCCAAGCCTTTGGGCTTGCCTAAAGTAGCTAAGTAGCTATTTGCACCCAAGCCTTTATAATTATTTCTTCCTGTAGTTTGCCAAAAATGAGTTTTGATTCTGCAGACTTGGTTATTTTGTTCACCTGTAGCAATCATGTTAATTACCTTCTGGATAATTTGTGGAAGAGTTTCTCATTCTGCAGGAGAAGTGGCCCAGGTTAAGACAGCTACATATAATAATTTAAAGCACCGTAGTCTTTAATTGAATATAACAGGTGAAAAAATAGGAAGTTCCATTGAGCTCAGTGGTAAGCAGCATAGCAGGAATAGCTAATGGCCATTCAGATATTGGACTACAATCTCCATGATTCCCTACCATTGGCCATGCTGGCAAGGGCTGGAGCCCGAAAACATCTGGAGAGCCACAGATTCCCCACTCCCAAGTTATAGGATCAGAGCTTGATTAAACCATTTTGAGACTAGCGAAAAATATATTCTGCAGCTATCCTATACAAACATTGCATATCGACGATACCTTTAGTCACAAAAAGGTATTTTGTGATGCTCGTTAAAAAGACTAGAGACGTATTCATGTTAATCAAGCATAACATGATAACCTTTAAGGTTTACATCATGTTTGTTTGTTTGTTTGTTTGTTTATTACAAGTCGCCCACTTTTGTTTCCAGGCACACATTCCAAATGTTTACTCCCTGCCTGTTATAACACCCAGTCAAGTTGTTATCCTAGCTTTCATTGCGGGACAACTTCTTTTTTGTTCTGCTTTGAAAGTTCAGAACCTTCGCTTTCTGAGAGAAAGTGTGCTGTGCGTTACTATCTTGCTCCTTGAGTGTGTCTGAATTGAGTTGCAAGTCATCCTTAAATGCCATAAACATTAACACATTAGGTACCATAGGTAAGGGCGGCAGTGTGTATTGCCTTGAAGGTAATATTTTCCAGCGGTGGAACGTGCAGGTTGTTCCTCTGTTTGATGTGTTGAGATGAAGCACACATCACATAAGACCTCTATGCTGCCTTCCAGAGATGTGACTCAGCTCTTAGCTGTGTTTTGAGGGATTAGGTGTGAAATTGTATCCTCTCAACCCCTCTTATTTCCAGCCAGATTCCCTCCACTACCCAGCTAAATGGTAAACCCAAGTTAGCTTTAAGCGTGAGTGAAGATGGATGGCAGTGTGACTCTTAATCTTAATTACCATCATTTTTATTTCATTTTATTTATGCTTTTCAGGTTTATACATTTCACTAATTTTACCATCATTTTAACATTTCAAAACTTCCTTCGCCCTTTTTCTGCAATTCCTTAAATTTATTTTTGATATCTTCTGCATATCCAAATTAACTTAATTTGCTCATTTATTCATCTGCTTTAAATAATCCTGCCATTAAATAATCTGCTTTAAATAATCCTGCCATTGTTCTTATCTGTTTACAATTTATCTGTAAGTAGTCAAAAAACCATTTCCATTCTTTTATTTAAAGGTTTGTTATCTTGATTTCTTATTCTTCCGGTAAGTTTCTCCATTTCTGCGTATTCCATCAGTTTTTGTATCCATGTTTCCTTTGCTGGGATTTCTGCTTCTTTCCGTTTTTGGCAAGTAACATTCTTGCTGCTTTAGTAGCATACATGAATAAGTTTCTATGCAGTTTCGGTAGTTCCGTCCCTATAATTCCCCAAAGCCAAGCTTCTGGGTGTTTGTTTGTTTGTTTTTTGTTTGTTTTTTACAAACGTTATATTAAACATCCTTTTCAATTCATTATATATCATTTCCCAGCAAGCTTTAACCTTACTAACACCGGTCTTGAAAGACCTACATTGGCTCCCAGTACGTTTCCGAGCACAATTCAAAGTGTTGGTGCTGACCTTTAAAGCCCTAAATGGCTTCGGTCCAGTATACCTAAAGGAGCGTCTCCACCCCCATCGGTCAGCCCGGACATTGAGGTCCAGCGCCGAGGGCCTTCTGGCGGTTCCCTCGCTGCGTGAAGCCAAGTTACAGGGAACCAGGCAGAGGGCCTTCTCGGTAGTGGCGCCCGCCCTGTGGAACGCCCTCCCTTCAGATGTCAAAGAGAACAACAACTACCAGACCTTTAGAAGACATCTGAAGGCAGCCCTGTTTAGGGAGGCTTTTAATGTTTAATAGATTACTGTATTTTAATGTTCTTTTGGAAGCCGCCCAGAGTGGCTGGGGAGACCCAGCCAGATGGGCGGGGTATAAATAATAAATTATTATTATTATTATTATTATTACTACAAGACCACCACACACGCTAAAAAGAACCTTCTTTCTCTTTACATTTCCAACACTTATTAGATTTAGATTTATACATTTTTGAAAACTGTTTCAGATCTTGTATGAGTATCTTTGTGGGGGTCATCAGAGAACCATTCCATATATTACTTCATCCAAAATAGAGAGGTATCCCATAACCAAATGTAAAGGGTATAATAAATGTTTTTCTTTGGTGGCTCAGTGCTTTGAAGTTCCCCTAAATTCCCATTTCTATTTGACCTATATTTATTTAGCAGTAAGTTCAGTTGGTCTTCCTTCCTAGTTAACTCATTTAGTTACGCCACACCCCAGTTTCTGACATACCAGTTCCCAATTGAAACAACCATATAATAGGAAAAAATGACAGAAAGGGGTGTGGCCACTTATATATGTAAGATGTGGTAGAAAACAGCATAAATTCTGAAGTTTTTTATTCCCATTATAGTTTGAAACCATAGTGATAATGTAAAGGTAGATTCTTTATTGAGTAGTTTCAGTCTGGCATATTCTGAAGCCCTGCATCGTATTAATTCCCAAATTGCACCTGTACGTGGTTCCTGTTTCCTGCCTTTAGAAATCTGTCGTTTGAAGGTTAGGCAATGTATTGCAAAGGTAATTTCCCCGCCCTCCCTACCTTCGCCATGCCTTGTAACATTCTTTTTATTTGTGTGTATTTCCTGGTACGGTTGCTATGAAACTTGTAGGAAACTACCATTTGTGTCTGGCGTGGGGAGGAAATATGACAGGTTTAAGCAGATACTGCTTTAAAGGGAGAATTTGCTTAGCAGTTGATTTTGCTGTGTTGAAACAGTTACATCTAAAGAAATGTAACCGGAGTCTAATCTGGTTTTGTAAACAGTGCATGGATTACTCCTAGTAACAATTAGACAGATGGTTCTCCATCCCCCATCCTTCTGTATTATTTTCTCCAGCTGTGTTATGGTGATCATAGTATGCAGACTTACCTCACCATTCTAGTTGGAGTATGTTGAGCAAGGAGGTTGGTTTCTGCTCTGTGGAAACCTTAATTGAACTGCTCTGTGGATGTAGCCTCCGTGAAGATGGCTTGTCCCTTTTCAGGGCATTAGACTACAGGGCTCCTTTTCAAGGATGATTTTAGCCATGTCACTGAACGAATCAATAAATGAAGAAGAAAGCTTTGAATATGATGATCATGTCACTGAATGCAAGCACAGATGTTGCGACAACCTTGATATCTTGGAAGAAGGTACCACTTATCTGCTACTTACGTTTTAATGTATGAAATTGGTTTTCTGTCTCAATGTGTTTATCCCAATCACACTATTTTGCCACTGGGATTGTACAGAAAAGTACCTTTTCAGTCTTCTTCAAATCAACTTTATTCAGACGTTTTGTCAGAGATTGTAGTTTTCGTCTGTAAAATGAAACTTTTATTGCCTTGAAATATTAAAGTATTAATATTCTCTGATTTGATGCGACATGTACCTTGTGGTTTAATACTGGTAGTTCACTCTAGGTGGACTACATTCTAAGGGCCAATTATATTTTTCTCTCAATTATTTGGATCATTTAGCTCTGAATGGTGAAACACATACCTTGGCCAGAAGAAAGAGAGAGAGAGAGAGAGAAGCGGAATATGTACCAATAAGTTGTAGAAATATGTGACTGAATATTTAGTCCTTCGGTTGTCTCAGGCTCCTGTGAAAACCAGGTGCTTTTTTGTCTTTTATAATCAGATAGGAGTGGGTGGCTTCTGTGTAGGAGCAGATTATCATTGGCAAGAGACAAATTCCAGCACAAATTGTGAGTAGCTGCGTAGCACATGCTCCTTAGTGCTTGGGTTCCATAGTCCCTAAGCAGACAGACACTCCCCTGTGTACCTGGAGTTTGGGAAGAGTGTAAGAGAGGAGACAAGAGAAAATAGCTATGTGCTCTGTAGGGGCAGGGAAGAGCAGATGTTCCTTCTGAATCCCACCACCCTTCTTAGAGTATCATTTATGAGTTGGGTTTGAGCATGATTTTGGGTTGCCTGACAAGATGTGGTGTTATCTGACATGCTGCTGCCAAGCTCTACATGCTGCTGTAGTTGTAGCTTTGCACATGTGATGCACACTCTCAGATTGTTAGTGGATACACAACCCTTCGCAGAATGATTCTTATGTCGCTCTGCAACCCAAGGATTGTGGGAGTGAACAACGAAAAGGGATTCATAAACTGACAGTAGCAGGACATAGCTACTTACGCGCATTTTCTGGAGCAGTATAGATAACATGGGTAACGGAAATAGCGAGGAACAAATCTCTGTGTTCCTTGTACTGTAGCCCTAACACAGAATGTGTTTTGGGCAATACATTGTGACCGCTTTTCTTTCCCCAGCTGTAAAGGAAAGATAGAGTAAGATGATCCTTGGAGCTGGGGTTGAAAGTTCATTACGCAAGGAGCACTAAAAATTGGTTTCTTATGAACAGTGCAACATATGGCATGGGAAGAATAGATTACTCCCGAGACAGGCTGCTAATGTTTGTAAGCCAGTGATTCTCATTTCAGTAAACATTTGGTGAATCTCAATCCCTGCTACTGCCTTACTCGCACATGGTAAATCAGGTTTTCTTTTTCTCTTTCTTTCTTGTTTCTATAAGGAAGTGCTATTAAAAATGTCTTGCATTCATTCTGCTTATAAGGTGTAAAAATCCCCTCCAATCAAATCAATATAGTGTTGTGTGTAGCTGTGTTGCATAGCAATATTGTGATAATCTTGGGAATGCAAGTGCTCCAGTGCAAAATAATTTTGTGTGTCTCTGTGTTAAATATGTTGCGTTTTAATGGCTTTGCCCACTACCAGCCATTCTCATTGTTATGCAAAGAGCAAAAAAAAGTGTGCAGGCTTAAAAAAAAAAACATTTTACCAGGGCTCTTAACACTTCTAGAAAAGCTGGGGGAAAGGAAGACCAAATCAATCAGCACAAAAGCTTCTTTAACAAAGATCCATTGTTAAGAAGCAGATAGTCGGAAACCACCCTCTACCTTCTGAGTCAGAGTAGGCCCATTAAAGTAAATGGACTTAAGTTAACCATGCCGGACTTGAGTTCATTGATTCCACTGGGGCTACTCAGAGTATGACTTGGTCGGGAAATACATAGACTCTTAAAAAGTAGCCACATAAATTTTCTTGGTGGAAAGGGCCGTAAACAATTTCTACCCAGTATCATGAGCTGGTAGAATTCTTTTAACAGGTGCTGAGGCAGAGGCGGCCAGTGTTTGACAAGGAAGACTCCTGTATCTTTAATAGTTATTTAAATACCAAAGCTCAATCCAGATAAGACTGAAGCACTGTTAGTGGGTGGTTCCCTTGGCTGGCTGGCTGGCTGGCTGGCTTCTTGGTCTTGATGGGCGTACACTCCCTCTGAAGGAGTGGGTACAAAGCCTGGGGGTACTTCTGGATCCCTTGCTGTTTCCAGAGGCTCAGGTGGCGTCAGTAAGCACAGAGTGCCCTCCATAAACTGCGGCTAGTTGGCCCAGCCGTGCCCCTATCTGGACAGGGAAAGCCTAACTTCTGTCATCTGTGCTCTGGTAACCTCTAGGTTAGATTACTGCAACACGTTATACATAGGGCTGCCTCTGAAGATGGTTTGGAAACTTCAGCTGGTACAGAATTCAGCGGCCAGGTTGCTCACCGGGGCAAGTCTGTTTAAGCACATAACACTGACCCTGGCCCAACAGCACAGGCTGCAAATTACTTTCCTGGCCCAGTTCAAAGGGCTGGTTTAGACCTATAAAGCCTCAAATGGCTCAGGACCAAAATACCTCAAGGACCACCTCTCCCCATATGAACCAACTCAGACTCTGCAATCATCATCTGAGGTTCTTCTTCGTGTGCCTCCTCAGTGAGACGTTCAGAGGGTGACAGTGTGAGAACGGGCCTTTTCTGCGGTGGCTCCCCAGTTGTGGAATGCTCTCCTAGGGAAGCTCGCCTGGTGCCTTCGTTACATCTCTTTAGGTGCCTGTCAAAAACATTCCTCTTCTCCCAGGCATTTGGACAGTTAAACAATCTGTGGCCTTTTAAACCATGCTGGGGGTACTGTTTTGTTCTTAAGTTATGTATTGGGCTGCAGTAGAATAATCACGTTCTATGTCAAGGATGAATTGGCAAAATTTAGCTCAGAGAGGTAAACTTTTATTAAAAGTTAGGAAGTAAACAACAAAATGAGAGCAAATTTTGGTACTCTTAAAGCAAGGTAAAGGTAAAAGGACCCCTGCCCATTAGGTCCAGTCGTGACCGACTCTGGGGTTGCGGCGCTCATCTCGCTTTATTGGCCGAGGGAGCCGGCGTACAGCTTCCAGGTCATGTGGCCAGCATGACTAAGCCGCTTCTGGCGAAGCAGAGCAGCGCACGGAAACGCCGTTTACCTTCCCGCCGGAGTGGTTCCTATTTATCTACTTGCACTTTGACGTGCTTTCGAACTGCTAGGTTGGCAGGAGCAGGGACCGAGCAATGGGAGCTCACCCCGTCGCGGGGATTCGAATCGCCGACCTTCTGATCGGCAAGCCCTAGGCTCTGTGGTTTAACCCACAGCGCCACCCGCGTGGAATTGCAAGTCTAAGCAAAGAATGTATTTCTTGCCTTCATAGATGCGAAGTCATCAGTTCCATCAACATAATTTATTTGCTTTGCAACTGCATTCTCCAGCGATAGCATGATAGCATGGTTTGCTGACCGCACGTAGTTCTTAATAATCTTAAGGTTACTAAAAGTGTGTTCCCCAGAGGCAACAGAAACTGGCAAGACAAGGGGCATCTTCAAGCAAATGCATATCTGAGGGAACACAACTTCTCTCCTAAGTATTTGCTTTGAATTCCGAACTGGTTCTGGCAGAGCTGCCCTCTCCTACCACTTTCCTGGGGCAATCTCAGTATCTCATAGCTGTTCTGGTGGATTTGTTTATGTATTTATATACTGACAGGACTAGCAACGTACTGGTGGCCTCAGGCAGGACCTTCATGGAAAACCCATTCCACAATGATCCTTTTAACCTCCAGAAAGGATCAGCAGCATGCATCGGGGTTTCTGAAAAACCGGGTCTGCTTGCTGTTGCTGCATGTGCAACAAAAACAAGCAGGCGTAGTTCTTTTCTTCAGTGCTGTGCATCAGAGCACAGGTGCCTGCTTTACATATCAGCTCTGATAGAGACTATTCCATCAAACAGTGATGAAGGAATTCTTGCTCTCTCGCTCTCCTTCACACGCACGCACACACACACACACACACACACACACACACACACAAAGAGAGGGGGGGTTAGATTGATCACTGGGACTGCAAAGGATTTTGGGAAGTGGGCAAGCTAGCCAATTTGTCAGTCATGTGATGTCATAGTTGTGTCATGTGATAGGTGGATGGCCCCACTCACCTGGCAAAGTTTGCCCTACCCTGATACAAATCTGGTCCCCAGGGCCAAAAGGGTTCCCTGCTCCTCCTTTAATTCACCTAAGGCACTTGCTAGCTTGATTCTGTTTCACACAGAAGCACAGGAGCCCCTTGCTTAGGGGGGGTCCCAAGCAGTGCTCCTGCTGCAGACCATCCTACCAAGCCAGTCCAAGCCAACAGAATTTACAACACCAATTTACCGGTACCAAGTAAGAATAATAGGAAACAAACGTGTAAATGCTAGCTGGTGCAGAGATTGTGGAGAAGGGGGCTAGTTTAAGGCCTCATTCTTTTCAACATAAAAGCCCAGTGTGAGATGATCACTGAACTCATTAAAAATAGGCAGTTCAGAGTTTAATTTATGCTTGTTTTAATGGGAATATAAATTAGTGAGGGGATTTCAGAGGTATGTTGAAGTAGTATGCCTCTGCTTTCAAAAGCAGGCCTTTGGTTTTTTCCCCCTTAGCTCTCTTTTTCATATTTGGTTCTCTGGGGCTTCTTTTTTTAATTCGTTATCTCCTTACCCCTTCATTCTTTGTCCCTTTCCCCTTAGATTAAATATGTTCTCTGCAAAAGCATATTGCCATCCATCTCATCCTACCCTGCCCCCCCACAAGCAATTAGCTTACCGTATGTATTCAGCCCATTTTGTTTTGTGATCCTTATGCAGAGACACCCACTTCCTACAAGCTCTCCTGCCTGCCCGAGTTCAGCCACATGTACCTCCTGTCCCACCCAGCCTCACAGAGTTCCCACTTGACTCAAGACATCTCTCTCTGGCATGCTGTCCTTTCTTTGAGGGGGTGCAACACACAGCTTGGAAACGGCTGCTTTTGGTCTGCTTCTTTCTGAGTATCTGATGACATCTCTGGTAGGACAGGAAAACAAAAGGGACAACTGCACTAGGGTGTGGTGAGATCAAGGGAAGTGGGAGAGAAATGATCATAGTTTCCCTATTGCGTGTTGAGGTCCCAAACCACCCCTCAAAAGAAATTTACATTTCAGGCATAAATTTTGGTTTTGGTTTTTGGCATGAATTTGGCCACAACTTTATTAAATTACAAGATATGTGAGTGGTTGCGTAGGCATTGATTCAGACTATCTGTCCCCTAAGGACAGAACTGACATTTGTCAGTAAAGGGGGAAAACCATCCAGGTAGAGAAAGGGGGCCGGATGGGTCTGACCCTCCCCTCTTCCCACAGGCTCCCAGGGGCTCTTGCGTGGCCCTGGCCCCCAACCAGGGGATATGGACAAAAGCATGTCGAGCCCCTGGATTCCTTTAACGGAATTCCCTACACACCACCATCAATAGGAGGGGCAAACGCAGTCAACAGCCCCCTCCTCCAACCAACATAATAATAACCAATGCCTAACCGCCAACCTTACAAGTTGTGACTATTTGCTACGCAGTAGGCGAAAACCAGATGGCACCAGCCAATCAGCCAAATGGAAAAATTCCTACCAGGCCACTGCCCCAACAGCAGACGACCCCATGACAGGCATAGGAAGGTCAATACAGAGGCCTAAAATTAGGGAGGGAGGGCGGGTGATCCGACGCACGCAGCCAAAGAGAGAGATCACGCTGCGTGCAAACTATTTATAAATGCTGGGCTGTCCATCATAAATGGCAACATATAATTCTCCCCAACAACACCCCAGGGTCCAATCACAGAAGTGGCCATCCAAACAAACCCGCCCAGCAACTAAGGGGCAGTTTGCTAGCCCCCACCGCAACACGTGCTCTCCATGATGGAGAACCCGCTGTGCAGATAGATCACTATGCCTTTTCCACTAGGTCTACTAAACCCGGGGAGGCGCACACAGTTGCTAAAGAAGGGGGGTGGGCGTCCTCAGGGCACTCTGTTTCTGCTTTCTTTGCACAAGCTTCCCTTTGATTTGTATGTTAAGGAACTCCATAAGTGAGCATTGCCCTGCCCCACCTTCTTGTCACTTGTTGGTACCTGGGGTGGATGCTGCCAGTCAATGTGACTTTTCTTTTTGCCTTAAGCCCACAATCTGTTTCAGTGGGGGAGAAACCATTATTTTTGAAGAGATTCTTCCAAAGACTGCCACAAGTGATGGAAGCCAATATTCCAGATGTGCTGGGGAAGCGTGACAACTGTAGGGTAAAATCATCTAGTAAAATAATAATAATAATAATAATAATAATAATAATAATAATAATGCCACCACCACCAACTTAATTTATTCTTAAAGAATTTCAGTAAGGTGTTCATTGAGCTCTTTTTGATAACTAAACAAGCTATTGCTCCATCTTTCCACCTGGTGCTTTTGGAAACAGAACAGGACTTGAAAAGTAAACAACTTATTTCTCATCTCTTAACAGCAGCCTGAGGCTTCATTGTCAAATCCTGGAAGACTTTCAGTCTTAACAATTTGGATTGCTGGTACTCCAGGGTTTGGCAAATAGCCCTTCTTGAAAATATATCTCATAAATTAAAAAAAATATCTGAAGTGGAGAGCTCAAGTGTCCTTTTTTTGTTTTGCATCATTTTATTTATTATGCAGTTTGCTCAGTATATGCAAATGTCTGGCTCACCTAAGACTTTCTAGAACCTTCATCCAGAATAATGATGGCACTCACAGGTGGGGAATACTTTTATTTGCACATATCTTTGTTGTTTGTAAAGGGAATCTTTGTATGAGTCAATTCTTTATTATTCTTTGGAGCTGCCCCGTATCTTTGTACTTTTGCCCTTGCAATCTGTGACACTTTATGGTTTGCATTTTTATTTTATATTTTTTCTTCTTTGTGGGTTGTTGTTTTTTTAAAAAACAAAACCAGTAAAATATTAAATGTGTGTGGTGGGAGCGGGGGAATGATAATACGACCAAGAACTGAATGCATACTTCAAGAATTTCAAACATTTCCCTTCTTGACTTAAATGCATTTTCTGACTTTGTTTGAACTGTAGTTTGCTGTAAACGCAGTACGTGTCAAGTGGCATGTTGGGAGCTGTACTTTATATCGTACAAAGGGCAAATCTCCTGGCCGAATTGCTTGTTCTAATATTTCTCTTGTAATTCTTATCTCTCTGTTAAGCCTTGTCTGTGGAGATTTGATAAACAAGCTGCCCATTCAGAGATGGGTAATTATTTATTGGCAACCATGCTAGAGTTAGAACAGCACTGGCACCTCACTGTTTTGCTTTGTGGCTTTTAAAATTCTGTTTGATTACTTCTTTTTTTAGTTAAATGACCAACTTAAAGGCAGGAACAGCGCTAGGTTCTTAAAAAACTCAGGGTACATTTGTACATGCTTAGTTAGATGCTTATGTTCAAATGTAAACCAAACGCCAATATCAACACATCAATAAACCAAATGTTACGTATCATACATATATCATATACCACAAACGTAACAGGCTGAAATCACTATCCACTTTTCATTGTTTATCTCAATTTGTGTATTCAATCATAGTAAAACTGACTATCAAGCATACAAAATAATATAGAGGTCAATACAACAATAAATCAGTCCAATAATCAAACAATCCAAATAATAATTCAAATCCTTAGTACAACATACTGCGGTTAAAGTCCCAAGGCAGATCGTACTACATTTGAAAGTAGTTGTAGATAAAAAATGTAAGGTCGTTGTCTTAATGAGTACACCACATCTGAAAATTGTCTAGAGAAGGAGTGACGGTTCCATTCTCAGTTGTAAATCGTGACAGATAAGGATGTCGTTGCCTAGATGAAGTCTTGATACGTGAACGGAGCACTAATTAGTTTTTTGGTAGGGAGTAGGTTCACTCCCAACAGGAGACAAGGTAATCCAGATTAAATCCCTGTTTCGCCTAGTAGGCTTCATCAGTAAGGAATAAACTGTGTGTATATAAGACAACATAAATTCATGTTAATCAATATCCCAGATATGAATACAAATTAAGTAACCAATAGACAAGAACCCAATACACATATATACATACATACCATTCCATTCTCAGTTACAGATATAGGTTTACAGAGGCTTACATCCCAAAGGTAATGAGTTGTAACAGCAATACTAGGTTCACTAAAGCTATATAAGGGTGTCTATAATATAGGTCACAGTTGTAGACAATTAGGCTTTCCTGTAAGCACGCCAGGCAAATGTTGGTTTTTGCTGCAAGGCTTACGACTGAGGTTTTTAAGTGCTAACAGGGCTTTCTACATTGTAGGTGGGGTAGAAGGCCAAATCTACATATAATCTGTTGGCAGGGAGGACTGCTGCTTTTATATGCATATGCAAAGTAAAAACGGTTTTGTTCAACATCTAACATCTTCCTCTCTCTCACTCCCACAAACGCCCCCCCCCCGATCCATATATTGCACGTACCCATTAAACACATGTTAACTGGCAACCACAGATCAAAACAATAGGAAAGCAAGAAAATGCACTATATGTTGACTAGATACCTGAAAAAAGTTAGTCAGCCCACACTTGGTGTGTGTTACATCATAAAGGAATTAAGCACATGGAAGTCTATGCAGAAACCATCTGCTTATTTTACGGATGAAAACTCAACACTTGTGTTTGAGAACGGAGAAATGTAAAAAATATTCTTTTAAAAGCCTGAGGGATTTTTACACAACCAGCCTTCTCACTTTCTGAATGCCAGATGGTAGGAACACACAACGGGCGTGCTGTTATTCTTAAATCCCACTTGTAAGCTTACTGGGTTTTATTTATGACATTTTTATCTTGCCCATTCCCCAAGGAGTTCAGGGCAATGATCCTGGTTTGCACAGGTTAATTTTATAGAGCAACCCAACACGTTAATGCCAGAAACTGGGACACACGTCTTCCCGGCCCCACTCCTGTGTGGGTCACGTGACCCACATGAGATCACGGAGCAGAAACGCATGTTTTGGGGCAATATGCACAAGATCACAGAGCCAGAAAACGCTCTTGTGATCTCGTACAAGGTCAAGATCTTGCACGTTTTTGGACACCGTGCTGAAAACACAGCACCCCAAACTGGGATGTCTCACTTAAAGCAGGACAGTTGCGGGGTATATGCAAGGGCACTTTGTAAACTGGTTACCTCATAAGCCTCGAGGCCACATAACATAGCTGTCAACCCTCCCCTTTTTTGCAGGAAACTCCCTTATTCCAATGCTGTTTCCCGCTGCTATCCCGGATTGTTGATATCCCTTAAATTTCCCGGATTTCAAAGGAAGCAGCTCCTCTCCCTCCCTGCCAGCCAGGGAGGCTCCTCAGCTGCGTTGGTCGGCTGCCAATAAGGAGTCTGAGACCGACTGGGGGCGGAGCTTGCATGCCTTGTGCAGCCAGGCCCTCACGCCCAACCAGACAGCCTGCCTGCCTGCCGTCTAAGCGCTCGCTCTTTCGCTCACCCGTTCGCGCACAGCCTCTGGAGCGCAGGGTGGCGAGGCTACTTGGTGCCATTGTACCACCCTCGTGGCATCCCTTATTTTCAACTCTGAAAGTTTGGGAAAAATCCCTTATTTTCAAATCCGAAAGTTGACAGCTATGCCACATAACCACCCCCAGCCCATCACCCCCATTGCTGCCTATGGTCGCTCTACTCCCACCTGTCCATAGCCTAGCAAGCATGAATGGGAAGGGCTTCCTTTATATTTATCTTTCCTTACTTTTGCTTGCAGGGCGGCTATGCTGGTGGGACCCCAGCAACCTGCCACCTTAATTTTGTTAAGGGAAGGGCAAGGAGATCTGGGGTCCAGTGCAAAAAAAGAGTGGGTTGTCAAGTCCTCTGAACAGCCCCGTAAAAATGTTCCTGCTTAAAGGCACCAACACACACGCAAAAAGGAACTCCTGCAATTCTGTTATTGTTTTCAAGCCCTCCTGTTTCTGGTCACGAATCATGAAGCATGATATCTAACCTTGGGGCCTCCCTAAATGCAAACTATTAAAGCAGAAATTGCAGTAGCAGCATTATTTTAAGATTAGGAAGCAAATGAAAAGAACTACAGTGTTTTTAAAAAGTTGTTCTTTCTTGTGACGAGCCTCTACAAGCTGTGTAATTTGTGTTAAGCATGAAAGTTTTTGCTTTGTTTTTCAAAGAACTTCTGATGATGATGCTGGATATTGAGGGAGAAGGAATCACACCTATCTTATTGACTCTTAGGACAGTTTTTCTAATATTTTTGCAGAAATTAGGGTGGCTATTATTCCATTGGCAATTTAATATTGTACCCTTAATTTCCCATTACTGTATCAGTTTATGCTTAAAGCACTTGACAGTAAAGTTTTCCTTAATTGACAGCGGTGGTAGTTGCTGAAGTTTGGTATATTCTAAAGACTTGATGCTAGAGCAAGTAACATTGGAACAACTCAGTGTATCTGAAGAGTATTTGCTGGCACATAAGAGTCAGCAAGCCAAAACAGATCTGCCTGGGACAGAATTCTGGCATTTTATGGTTGCCAAACACCTTTCAGGGATAAAATAAAATAAAAATTCCTTCCAGTAGCACCTTAGAGACCAACAAAGTTTGTTATTAGTATGAGCTTTCGTGTTACTGGAAGGAATTTTTTTATTTTGTTTCGACTACGGCAGACCAACATGGCTACCTACCTGCAACCTTTCAGGGATATGTGGAATTGTAAATTGTATTGGTCAGTAGCTGATTAAATTGTTTTCTGATCACCAAGACTGCTGTAAGGCAAGTGGTTGTTTGCAATGAAATTATCTTTTACAGAGTTTCAATTAATGTTGGGGTGAGACAGCAAAGACCAATGATGTTGTTTTAATACTCTTTAATGCACTAAATGCAACTTAAATTCAAATTAGTTGAGCCTCATAAAGGGGGGGGGGAATGGTGATTAGCGCTGGGCAATGTCGGGTTTTCAACATTTTGATGTATCACCAGTCAAACATTGTCGTTTGGTGATATAACGTGATGTTGGAAAAAGCTGCATCAGACCCAGCTGGCGAGATGCCAGGTAAAACTGCCACAGCTCTCATCATGTGAGCTGAGGTGCTTTCACCCCAGTGCCTTGTGGGCTGTGGCCAATACAGTTCGCCCCAGCCTGCTGCTCAGCCTGGGGGCGGAAAGGCTCCTGCCTCCAGCTGAGCGAAACCTGAGACCTGAGGCCCCTTGGCCAGGCTCCGCTGGGGACAGGAGAGCTCCTGCTCCCAGCGGAGCCAGCCCCGTGTCCCCTGCCGCTCGGGCTGGAGCAGTAAGGACCTTGGGACTCCTTGGCCAAGCTCCCTCTGCCTTTGCTGGCATGGGGGGCGGGTGAGCTGTCCTTCCCCGCTTGCCCCCAGCTCCCCAAAGATGGACCAAGCGGCAGTAGCCAAGTGCACGGAACCTGTTAGGCTCTGTGCGGTTGACTGCCTTTGTGCCGTCTCTTTCCTCCATTGGGGGGTTCACCCCAGGAGGTATGATGCAGCCCACCCACCTTCCTAGGTGAAGTCTGCAAGGCGTGTGGGGGGGTGCAAACCCACCCTATTCGCGCCTTGCGGAGGGGGGCTGCTGGTAAGTTCTGGGCCCGCCAGCAGCATCAAAGAGCCCCTACAATACCTGAATAACAACAAAGGAAATCTACACTGTGAAAGATCCCTGAAGCGAGATGAACGTATATTTATATAATGATACTCGAACAAACAATATGTTTAATGATTCAAGAGCAGAATTGCTCAGGAGCAAAAATACTCAAATACATTATAAACTAATTCAAAGAAATATAAATAACTCAAGAAAACCTTCCAAATAACTCCAAATAACAAAAAATAACTCAAGATAAACTAACAAATGACCTTAACGAGTTGCCGGCTAAGATTCTCGTTTCACTGTTATGATCTATCAGTTTCCTCAGAAGGAAAAAAGTTAATGCATTTATATAACTCAAAATAGCTTGGTTGCTATTAAATCTAGGGGGGGGGGGGATTAAAGAGACTTTCAGAAAAGAAGAAGAACACTCCCAAATAGTAAGTGGTAATTATCCAAACTAGGAATTCTAATTTTGCTTCATCCAAAAGGTTAAAAACCTAAACTCAAGTTCGAAAACAAGCTCCATGGCTTGTAAAACACTTCAACGGGGGGCTATGGAAGCTCACACGATCTTATTGTTACGAAGCTATTGCAAAGATTACAATGCCTGGCTGCCTTCCACCAGGAGGGTGGGCTCCATCTTTCTAGGAGGAAAGACACAGCACACGCTTCCAGAGAAGGCAGCCAGGCGGGGTGGGGCTTTCTCAGCTGGGAAGCGGAGGCTTCACGCTCTCCAGCTGAGCAGCCCTGTTCTCGTTTCTACTCATGTGCAAGCAGGAGTGGGGTCAGGGATCTCTCAGCTGAGGAGGGGGAATCACTTTAACGGAGCCCCCATCTCGCCGCTGACTCGTGCGAGCTGGTGGCAGGTCAGGGGCTCCGTAAAACTGCTTGGCTGAGGCAAGGGCATCAGCGCGCTCCTCAGCCAAGCAGTTTAAAGAAGCAGAGGAAGGAACAAGCTGTATCGGCACCTCACCAATTCAGCTTAATTCTCCCTCTGCCGGGGCAGAGTGCAATGGCGGTTTCACCAGCGGTATATCGCTGGTGAAACCGTTGCCACTTGAGTCCCTCTGCTTCCAGTTCCCACCCAGTTTGTTTCTCCCTCAGCACGCTGGAGGCAGAAGGACTCTAGAGCGGTGATGGTTTCACCAGTGATATACCGCTGAGTGAAGCTGTCATCGCGGTCTGTGCCCGCATATTGATATATCGCCCAGGCCTAATGGTGATACAAATGAAATATTTCAGTTGCACTCTTCCTACTAGAACACGCTGAGGTTCTAGTAACATGTCCCCAGAAGACCAAAGAGCACTGAAGGTGTTTTCATTTAGACTGCAGTCCTATAACCACTTACTTGGGAGCTATCCTCAACTTATTTCTTAGCAGGAATGTATAATATGGCAACACCTGTTAAGCTGGTGTGGGGTATTAATAATGATGATAATGCCATTATTTATACCCCAGCCACTCTCATCCTCTGCAAATGGTAATTTATTATCAAGTGCTATTCCACTAAGAATGGTTATACGTGTGGACTGTGGCTTAAGAGAACATTTTCATGACCAATCTAGTAGTTTGTTACTCCCACTCTGGTCCCTGACCACTTGAAATTGGCAGAGACGGCCAATCTGTGGCCAGCCAGATGTGGTTGGCCTATAACTCCATCACCCCTAACCATGCTGGCTAGAGGTTCTGGGAGTTAAGAGGCTGCCTGCATCTTCCCACAGGTTAGCCGCCCATACCTTAAGTGGTGATTCACTGACAGAGGAAATTCACTGCCAGTGGCATGCTCACATTATAGCTGCTGACAAATAGGGTCCCAAGGCGTTTAGTTGTTTTCCCAAGCTAAAAATGGCAAAAGTGCATGTCCGTATAGGAAAGCACTGCCTGTATTGATTTTAATTTTTGTTGACACATTTGTAGCCTTTGACTTTCTTTTTTTAGACAAATACAGAGAACAGCATGACCACCTGGGTCTCACTGCCAGTTGTATAGAGCAAGAGAATCACACACACAAGTCCTTCTTAGCAGGTATTTGGGAAGCCCTGGACACAGCCTAGAAGCAGTTTCTATCCTTTCATGTCATGATGGCTTTTATTTTCAAATACTTTAAACTCTTCGCAATGATTGGCTAGCCATATTAGAAATCCAATCACTGCCACTGAACTAGGGGCTGTTTCATTCAAAGATGATCAAAATTCCTACATGGACATACAGTTCAGTGTTTGAAAAGGGGTTTGAAAACCATGCCAGTTGTCAGACATGGCCATTGCTCACATTGGTTGCATGGAATTTCCTAACATACTGAAAATTCTATTGCAGTTGAAGTAAACTGGAAAACAAGTAGGAAGCTGGACATTTTATGGTACTTGGTTAAGTCCACACCAAGAATGTAAATGCTTCTTTTTTTTAAAAAAAAAAGTTTCCCACGCTGCCTTCCTGTGCTGGTCCCGTGGGTTACCCGAAAGGCGAGGTCCAAGTCCGGTCTGTGGTCAGAGGTGCAACATAAAGGCAGTCCGTAGTAACTGAAGCTGGGTGCAGGGCAGGGAGTCAGGCGAAGTCGGGAACAGGTAGGCAAGCAGGGAACCAGGGCGGGTCAGGAGCTCAGGCAGGGAAGCAGGACAGGTTTCAAGCAGGAACACTGGCAGGAACTGGTCACCAATGATGTTGCTCCTGCAACTTGGGGCTGGGGCTGGCCGGCTTTTATCTGCCCCGAGGCATAGGGCAGCCCCGATCCTCTGGTGACTCACCTCTCCTGGCTTGGAGGCGAGCACGCCTCCTGCGGGAACTCAGTTCCCTTCGCCTCTCTGCCCTGAGCCTCTGCAGCTCAGATTGGCTGGAGGGTTACCGGACCCAGAGGCAACCTCAGCTTCCCCTGACGGGGCTGGGAGTGGAGCACCTGCAGGCAATGGGTCCTCCACCCCAGCAGGAGCCAGAGCAGACTCAGCAGATGCCTGCACCTGAGGATCCAGCACAGGTGAGGACCCTTCCGACTGAAGCCCTAGCCCTGGCTCTGCTGGTTCTGGAGGCGGGGAATCCTGTGCAGGCTGGGATCCCTCAGGTTCAGCATCTGCGTCTGAATCCCAGCCCATCACACTTCCTGGTTTCAATGTGCTTCTTCCCCCACCCCATTCTTTCCCCCAAGTATTCAATTACAGCTAAAAATAATAATATTTGGATTATCAGCAGCAATTTCTACTAAAATTATTATTATTTATTTATTAAATTTCTATGCCACCCTTCACCCTAAGATCTCAGGGCGGTTCACTGAATAACAAGGACACAGCCCAGCTGTGGCAGCTAGACTTTTTTTTAATTAGAAAAGCCAGTGCTTTAATCATTAATAGGCACAACTCAAACAATTAGACTACACAAGTGACACTCCCTTGGGCAGCGCAAGGCCATTTGCTTGGGGTAAAATTGATAAGCCTTGGTATGTGCTGCTGTTCCTTTTCATGTTTGCATAATGAGTTCTGAAGAAATGGCACCAGGACGTTCACGTATAAAATGAAATGTCAATAAATAGTGAAGGTCATGCAGTATGCCAACAACCAGAGAAGTGAGGAAAGGCGTTTTCTGTGGCTCATCTACTGTATACTGACATCGAGACTCCTTCTCTATTGATTTTCATGATCTCTATGCACTCGGCAACAATCTCTGTTGGTGGAAATGAAAGCTAAACAAGGTCTTGCCTTTGACTCCCATTGATAAGTCAGGGCCCATACTTTGGAGAGCCATTGCACAAGATGTTCCCAAAGTTTCTGAAAGGCACCAATAAATCCAGCACACTTCAAATCTTGCTTTATTGACGATGCAAAAACAAGGAAGAGAACTTTCACACAGAACAATCGCAGGACTACATTTTGGACCCCATACAGTTACAGGCCACCCCAATCTCCGCCGAGCAGTGTACGGAAATCCAGGGGTGTCGGGACTTAACCAGGATTTGTATTTCCTTTAGAGAATTGGGCACAACAGAGGCTATCGTGTCTTTATGATATATGGTTTATTTACACATATATACAACCTGAAGCTTTTCAATGAAGGATCTTGCAGTTGCAGCACCTCAAAATGCAATAGCTTCCTCCATAGTAGAAGCAGCAGCATCCTTTCTCTGCCCCTTCTCTTGCTCTGCAGGGTACATCCCAGCTCAACTGTTCCAGTGTGGTGTAGTGGTTAAGAGCGGTAGACTCGTAATCTGGTGAACCGGGTTCGCTTCCCCACTCCTCCACATGCAGCTGCTGGGTGACCTTGGGCTAGTCACACTTCTTTGAAGTCTCTCAGCCCCACTCACCTCACAGAGTGTTTGTTGTGGGGAAGGAAGGAAAAGGAGAATGTTAGCCGCTTTGAGACTGCTTCAGGTAGTGATAAAGCGGGATATCACATCCAAACTCTTCTTCTTCCTCTCTGCTTCCCGGATACATCGCTTCCAACCCCTTCCCTTTTATCAACAGTGGAAGGGAGGACTCCATTCATTTGCATTCTAACACTTATTTCCTTTGACGCTTTGAACTCCTAATGGTTAATCCCGTCCCCAGGCAGTCACCTCACAGTGAAATTTGCCTGACTTCATCAACACTTGTTGATTTGGCTGGGATTACAATGTCCAATACACAGCCCCGGAAGCTTTTACATCTTCTAAGAACAGAGGCTTAGCAGTGGGTCCATCATTCCCCTTACTATCTTAAATACACACTTGGGTCTGGCTGTTTCCTCCAAGCGAATTAGCTTTGACGCCCCCCAAACCTTAATTAAATTCTGGCACCTATAAAGCTATAGCATTATATACTTAAACTCGCCGGCTTGGATCCTAAGATGTTAATTTAAGAACGCTTATGAAAGGAAAGCTTACCATCTGCTCCTCATTGCTGCAACACTGTGTCCCCCTCCCCGCCCCAAGCTTCTCCAGAAAGGGAGAGAGGCGCTCCTGAACAATATTCGATGGAGGGTGGGGACTGCTGAAGCTAAACAAACAAAAAATGACATGCCAAATTTTGGGTGACTTTCCTCTCCCAAACAGCCCCCTGTCAGTATTCCTTCCATGAACCTCTTTAAGTTAACATATCTTAGGATTCAAGCTGTAGACCATGGGTAAGCAAACTAAGGCCTGGGGGCCAGATCCAGCCCAATCGCCTTCTAAATCCGGCCCGCGGACAGTCCGGGAATCAGTGTGTTTTTACATGAGTAGAATGTGTGCTTTTATTTAAAATGCATCTCTGGGTTATTTGTGGGGCATAGGAATTCGTTCATTCCCCCCCCCCAAAAAAAAATATAGTCCGGCCCCCCACAAGGTCTGAGGGACAGTGGACCGGCCCCCTGCTGAAAAAGTTTGCTGACCCCTGCTGTAGACTTTAGAAAACGTATAAAATTCTGTAAGGAGTCACATGTTGACCTCAGTTATATTGAAAGCACTACGTTCAGCTGTATAGAAGGGAGTTGCTATCTTAGTTTCAGAGCCCTTTTAATATTTTTGGAAGCAAATGACAGCAATTCTATGCACACTTGCGACTGGTCCTCACTGAACACACTTAGTGAGCATGTGTAGAATCAGGCTGCAGGTACTTATGCAATGTGATACAGTGATTATTTGATGAAACATTAACCCCCCCCCCTTTTATGTTTATATCAAGCACCACTTTTTCATACAGTGGACAAAAAGTGATATTTTTTTCTTTTGCTTTCTTCCAGTTTTATGTGCTGAAAGAGTGGGCCAGATGACTAAAACATACAATGACATTGATGCTGTTACACGTCTTCTTGAAGAGGCAAGTATGCCATCTTATTATTGAATAATAATAGCAATACGTGCCTTGGGGAATGTTTGTCATCTTTAGAAACTATTACTTTCAGCCTTGTTAATTGAGCCCTTTTCACCCATTGCATTTACATATGCAGGGGACAGCAGAACTCTGCTGCTCATCGCACCCTTGCTAGCCACGATTGCTCCCCTGGTGTCATGCACTGGGTGCTGAAAGAGGGTCTTCAGTGAATTGGGATGGGGAGTATATTAACACCAGGTAAAGCAACTAGGTGGAATGTTCGCAGCAGCAAATGTGGCATTTATTTCACTAAGACCTAATGGAAATTGGTAATACCCTGCTGCCATCATAATTGAAACCATGGGAGATTTCAGTGTATATCAATCTAGGGGGGAAGTTGAAATAGGGAACTATAAAGCTGATTGAGTGGCTTTTTGAAAATTCTTATTAACATCGTCATCTGTGCCAGGATGACAGCCCACCTTTACAATATGCAAAGGTTCCATCCAGTGATTTCTCCCCCATCTTTAAGTCCAGGGTGAAGGAACTGTGGCAAGAACAAGCACTGTAGGAAGGGCAGACCAGCAACAGTGCTGCTTATCTTACATAGCAAAACACAACAACAGTTATACGGCTTCTTTCTTACATGGTAATTGCTGCAGAGCCTCCACCCCCAGATGCATAGCTGTCAACTTTCGGATTTGAAAATAAGGGATGCTGCGAGGGCGGTGCAATGGCACCAAGTAGCCTCGCCACCCTGCGCTCCAGAGGCTGCGCGCGGACGGGTGAGCGAAAGAACGAGTGCATAGACAGCAGGCAGGCTGACTGTCTGGTTGGGCGTGAGGGTCTGGCTGCACAAGGCATGCAAGCTCCATCCTCAGTCAGTCTCAGACTCCTTATTGGCAGCCGAGCAATGCAGCTGAGGAGCCTCCCTGGCCGGCAGGGAGGGAGAGGAGCTGCTTCCTTTGAAATCCGGGAAATTTAAGGGATATCAACAATCCGGGATAGCAGCGGGAAATGGCATTGGAATAAGGGAGTTTCCGCAAAAAAAAGGGAGGGTTGACAGCTATGCCCAGATGCTCACATGCCTTCCATTTTACCACCATTCTTCCAGGTCATTCAGTCTCCTTGGCATGATGCATTTTCTTCTTGCTTGCATTTCGCTACTGTATTGTATTCAACTCCCACAGGATTTAACTGGATAGGTTTTATTCATTATCGCTTAGCCTCAATTCTACACCTATGGTGCTGGGATTATTACCAGCCTATTTCACAGGGCACTTGTAAGTATTACTGCGTCTCCAGCTCTTTTTGGACTACAACTCCCATCATCCCTAGCTAGCAGGACTAGTGGTCAGGGATGATGGGAGTTGTATCCCAGAAACAGCTGGAGACCTATGTTTGGGAAACCCTGAGTCAGGTACCCCCAAACTCAGCCCTCCAGCTCTTTTGGGACTACAACTCCCATCATCCCTAGCTAACAGGACCAGTGGTCAGGGATGATGGGAATTGTAGTCCCAAAACAGCTGAAGGGCTGAGTTTGGGGATGCCTGCCCTGAGTAGATGACACACACTGACCACTTAGAAAGAATGCTGCTTGTATACTAACATTCATATTAGGGCAATGCCTGTATATGTTACAAAATTCCGTGCAAATTTTCTAGAACTCTTCATCAGGCTTGTTGACATAATTAGAATTTTTCTTGCAGGCCAGCATGGCTGCCTTTATTTTTGTATATAAATACTAAGTGTTGTTAAAAGGCATCAAGTAGCAATATCCTCAAGTTCCCTGCACAGCGCTTTGCAAAATGTACGCCACTTATACTTGAACCCTCGCTGACAGTTTTCAAATAAAGGAGTAAGATCTGGATTTCATTAACTTTCTCACACTTGAACTTTGGGCTGTACTTTCCTATGCATAGGTGAAATACTGTACAAAGCAGGTTCCCCAGATTATGTGGGTGTTTCCTCTGCAGTACAAAGAAAAGGAAATAAGCACAAATTATGGGTTTCTTCGTTTGGAAAAGCAGACTTTCTCGTCTTACCTAGAACACTGATTGAACGTTCATGTGCTTTCAGAAAGTAGTCATTTTCTAAATGAGCCAATAATTGAGACCCTTTGTGTGTGTTTTTGTCCCTTTTTTTTACAGAAAGAGCGGGATTTAGAATTAGCTGCTCGGATTGGCCAGTCCTTGTTAAAGAAGAATAAGACTCTGACTGAGAGAAATGAACTCCTTGAAGAACAAGTAGAACACATCAGAGAAGAGGTGAGGGCATCCACATGTGTCTAATACTGACATGTTCCTAGTTCAGTAAACTTCATCCCACCACTGCCCCAAGCCCAACCTGTTTGGTTTTATTTGCCCTTGTATCTTGCCATTTCTTCCTTGTCAGTTCCATATGTTTTATTATGTATTTATATTTGTTGGAAGCTGCCCAGAATGGCTGGGGCAAGCCAGTCAGATGGGTAGGGTACAAAATAATAACAACAACTACTACTACTACTACTACTACTACTACTACTACTACAACACTATGTGGTGTTCTTAGGCAGTATATTAAAGCAGAGCCCTGAACTTCTTGGCCTTCTAGATCCTTCTTTCACCCCACTCTTCTGCTGCTTCCCTCACCTGTGACACTCTTCCAGGACTTCTTCCTTGTTTCTCTCTTTCCTTTTCCCACCCCTTTGCCTCTCAAGGACCATGTGCGCAGCCTTTGAGTCATTTTGGACTCACAGCTGTCCATGGAGTGCAGGTCAATTCTGTGTCCAGGGCAGCTGTCTATCAGCTCCATCTGGTACGCAGGCTGAGACCCTACCTGCCCACAGACTGTCTCGCCAGAGTGGTGCATGCTCTAGTTGTCTCCCGCTTGGACTACTGCAATGCGCTCTACGTGGGGCTACCTTTGAAGGTGACCCAGAAACTGCAACCAATCCAGAATGCAGCAGCTAGACTGGTGACTGGGAGCAGCCACCGAGACCATATAACACCAGTCTTGAAAGACCTACATTGGCTCCCAGTACATTTCCGAGCACAATTAAAAGTGTTGGTGCTGACCTTTAAAGCCCTAAACGGCCTTGGTCCCGTATACCTGAAGGAGCGTCTCCACCCCCATCGGCCAGCCCGGACACTGAGGTCCAGTGCTGAGGGCCTTCTGGCGGTTCCCTTGTTGCGAGAAGTGAGGTTACAGGGAACCAGGCAGAGGGCCTTCTCGGTAGTGGCACCTGCCCTGCGGAACACCCTCCCACCAGATGTCAAAGAGAAAAACAACTACCAGATTTTTAGAAGACATCTGAAGGCAGCCCTGTTTAGGGAAGCTTTTAATGTTTAATAGACTATTGTATTTTAATATTTTGTTGGAAGCCGCCCAGAGTGGCTGGGGAAACCCAGCCAGATGGGCGGGGTATAAATAATCAATTATTATTATTACCCTGACACCTTACGGATGTTGACTGTTGCTTGATCACCTGCTCCCCCATTCCTACCTGTGTTCTTTGGAGTCTTTGCTACTGTAATCCCGATTTCCTGTAGTACCAGGCCTTTTCCTCCTTCATTATCCACATGTTCTACCAAACAGGAAAAGCAAGTATACTAAAGTATAGCTGGAAAGCAAAATCCTCTTCATGTGCAGCTCTCAGTCAAGATTTGTTGTGATGATTCTAACCTTGGCCTTTTCTTCACCCGTCTTTTGCATCCTAATTTGCAGTTTCCACCAGTGTAATCTAGAGAGGTCTCTGTTGGCTGCTTGTTTTGTTGAACTAAGTCTTGCCACCATCTCTTTAAAACATTGTTTGCACTGTGTTTGCAATTATATACGGTATTGCTGTTAATTTACAGCTGTTCCTAAGCATCCTTCAGGGGTTTTTTTTTAAAGAAAAAAAAACCTCTTTAACACTTTGCATTTCTTTATAGATCAAATATTTCATCATACGGCCTAAGTAAGAATGGGCTTTTCATAATCACACAAATTTTCTTTGTTCCTGATTGACACAACCCACTGCTCTGGCTTTGTGTACCTCAGTAGCATCATATATTCCTGTGTTATCATTGGGATTGCTTGCCCAAAAAATGTTGCAATACAATAGTTTAGAATGAAGTATCATTTACATCCATTCACCTTTGCATTGAATTGTGGACCACATCCGAAAGCATTATAAAGAGACTTTGTTGCTGCAAGGAAATATGTGCTAAGAAAATGGAATACCAGAGACTACTGCCACTCGTTTAGAAATTGTAAAAGTCTACTTTGCTATTTTACAGCATTTTGTTTTAGAATGTGAAGAGTGGTGTTAGGACCATGTGTCTGAGAACATGTGAGGGAGACATAATGAATGAATCTGCACATGTGATTGCACAAAAAGAATCTGAGAGAAAGAGGGAGAATTTTAATAGGTGAATCCATAAATGTAATGTTGAACTCAGTTGATCATTTTATGTACCTCTTACATTGGCGCTTCAGTTAACGGGACATAAAGTACATTGCTTCACAGCAACTTATTTAGTTCAGTACAGTAATTGAAAATGGTGATTTCTAGTTGCCTAGGGATTTAAAAAACAAACAAACTGATGAGAATAATAATAATAATAATAATAATAATAATAATAATAATAATAATAATAATTTTATTTATACCCTGCCCTCCCCGGCCAGAACCGGGCTCAGGGCGGCTAACACCAATAAAATTACAATAAAACATAAAAAGAAAGAAGAAACAGTTAATTAAAATACGGGTTAAAATACAATTTAAAATTTAAAATGCAGCCTCATTTTAGTAGTAGCCCATAAATCAAAACCATAACAGGAGGGAAACATAAGGTTCAGGCTGAGTCCAACCCAAAGGCCCGGTGGAACAGTTCCGTCTTACAGGCCCTGCGGAAAGATGTCAAATCCCACAGGGCCCTGGTCTCTTGTCACAGAGCATTCCACCAAGTCAGGGCCAGTACTGAAAAGGCCCTGGCCCTAGTTGAGACCAATCTAACCACCTTGTGTCTCGGGACCTACAAAGTGTTGTTATTTATGGACCTTAAGGTCCTCCGCGGGACATACCAGGAGAGGCGGTCCCGTAGGTACGAGAGTCCTAGGCCGCGTAAGGGTTTAAAGGATGATATTGGAGCTCCAGGTATCTAAATATGAGCCGGACTCTCAAAATCTCAAATATCTCAGCTGATTCCCCCCCCCCCCATAGTGCCCAACCAAAAATGAGCACCTTGTGGTCCAGGAGTCTGGCATGAGTCAGCTGACTTGCGCCAGAACACCGGTCCAAAAGGCAGAAAGTTCTGGGATCCAAGCAGAAGCCAGGATGGCTTCTATGATTCCAGGATGTCCCACTTAAATCAGGGGGGTTGAGTGGTACAGTATGGTTCTCCTCTTGGCAGTATGAGAGGAAGATTGGGAGGGGAAACACACAAGTCCAACACTTGACTCTGGCTCTTTCAGGCTTGTACACAAGGCATACACAGAGGCCTTCTTAGTGGCAACACCTTGACTCTGGAACATTTTTTCCTTTGGCAAACTCCTTGTGGAGGGCTTTTAGATGGCCAGTCAAAAATCTGTATTTCACCAGGCTTGTAACGGGTTCTAACTGTACCCTAAATTTTGCTAGCTGGTTTTTACTTTTGTTTTTCCAGCGGTTTTACTATTACCTCCCTCCCTCTCTGCCCGCCTCTTTCCTGTATGAAGATTGTGTTTTATTATTATACTGCCTTGGGCTGATATAGGCTGAAAGGCAGTATATATAAGAGTGTGTGTGTATATATATATAAATGTTTTTATAAATCAATCATGCTTTAGCGTAGTATATCAACTGGGCTTATAAGTAAAGGTTGCCTTCCCATGCTCAGCCTGCTGAATTTTCTAATTTGACTGAATTTCCTTGGCTAGGCAACTGATGTAATACTTAATCCCCATGGGACAGGTGTTTTGCCAGAAGTGCAGTTACCTGACTTTTTCCCTCCACTTCCTTTTGCTTAGTTTTTAAAAACCCAACTTTCCTTTTCATCCTGTGGCATCATGCTTTTCTGTGTTCCCTTACAACCTACTTAAATCTTATTTTCCTTCTGTCTCAAGGACAGAGCCTTTCCCCTTTCCCAACTTCAAATAATTGCTACTAACGTCTACCCTATGCAACTCTTTCCAGTAGTACTAAATTATGAAAACAGAGACTCAGACGCATTGTAAGGCACTAAAGAAAACGAGGTGAGTGCACTGGAGTCAACATTTCACTTCTTCAGACATAGTCTCTGAGTTGTGGATTGCAATGGATTATTTTTGTCTGTAAATTGCCTTTGTGAGAAGCAATGCTCATTCTAATAGCAAAAGCAAATGTATCATCTTAGCAAATACTGCTGGTCTTTGCTATGTTCCAGTATTTAAGTATCTAGCTGAGGGGTATCATTAGTCTATGGAACCAGATCCTGTCTCCTTTGGAAATATGATCTAGGAGCTTCTATTAAATAAATTCTCATTCTGATTTAGTATAGAGGAGACCATATGATTTTGATGTCTGTTGTCTTGCTTTAATGGCTAAAAGTTTCATCTATTCTCAGCAATACCCTTTTGTGAATACATAACAAAACAAAACAAAACAAAAAAGCATTCTGCCCATCCTTGAGTATTATCAGTTCAAGCACCAGGAATATTGACCACTCTGACCATGAAATAAATTTAGTTCACAGCTTTCATATAAATTTAGTTCACAGCTTTCATATCTGCACGTAACGGCTTAGGATCATTGTGTTATTAAATTGGAACAAATGCACTTTGTTGATGACATGCCAAGTTATTTAACAGGAAAGAGGATGTGGCTATATAATCTTTAGGATTATCCTTTTTCTTGGATGTTCAGATTTAATTTGTGAACAAGGAGTCTTCTACCTGAGTGCATTTTAAGTGATAAATTTATTTCTGGTTTTAAATTTTAAATGCATTTCAGGTTTTGGGTTAGCTCAGGAAAACAATTTAAATTAAGCCAAGAAGTTCATCCATATCAAACTTTGACTTGTTCATTGAGCCAACAAGTTTGTGTGCTTGTTGAGTGACTATCGTGGTCGTTTTACTCCTTGTCTTGTCCTTCTGCTGTGAGCTAAGCCACAATTTGGCTTATTGTGTCATCTGAACCCAGGCTTGTGGTTTGTCTCGCTTTAGAACAAACCTTGGTTACAGCTTGTGGTTTCTCTGGAGCAAGAAAAACCACGAGCCCGGGTTCAGATGACGCATTAAGCCAAACAATGACTTAGCTCGCAGCAGCAGCAGCAGCAGCAACAACAGGATTGAGGGCGGAACAAAGTAGCTACAATCTCCTTGCTCTGAAGCCTGTGCATCCACACTAAACCATGGCTTGGCTTAGTGTTGCATGTGAACCAGGTCACAGGAAATGGAACTCCTGCTTCCAAAACAAAAAGAGGAAATTGAGAAGAACAATGGAGACACAGAGAGAAACAAACAAGGCAATGGCTGTTATAGTACATTTCCCTTCCAAAAAAGGGGAAGGATTCCAACTTACAATCTTAGATTGTGTCTAGCTAGGAATGGCATTTTGTTATATCTTGCTTGAAGTGGTTGAAGTCCTCTTGTTTGATTCACTACCAGGTTTTTGAGTTCTCCATTGGTGTCCTACTATTTAATTAACAACACTTACAATAAAATAGTGATGAATTTGCAACTTTTGAAATGAAAAAGATACGGAGAAGTAACCCTCCTTTAATTGTAGCAGGCACTGGAATTCTTGATCTGTGTTTTTCTTCAACAGAGAAAATGTCCTTTTTGAAGTAGATCCATTGGCTAGCAGAACCACACAAAGCCTGACACTCAATTTTGCTATGCAAGATGAACTTGAAAACAAATATATGACAGATTCCCCCCCTTCATTTGTTCAGGTTTCTCAGTTACGTCATGAGCTGTCCATGAAAGATGAGCTGCTTCAGTTTTACACCAGTGCTGCTGAAGAAAGTGAGCCGGAATCCATCTGTTCAACTCCGTAAGTTTGGGCCAGGAAACATAGGTCATGCTATACTGTCCATTTTGCATCCTTCTGCCCGATCTGGCATAGCCACATGATTTTTGTATCCAGCATCTGGCATCACCACATGGGTTTTGCATCCAGGCTGCAGGTGGGCCTCAGCTCCCAATGAAAAGACCAAACTGTCAAATCGTGTCTGTATTATCTCACTACCGAGCACTCTTGATCATGAGTAGGTGTTACCAACAGTACTCAGCTGTGGTTTTACTAGTTTCCTTTTTGGTTCATTCTGTACCGGGCTGCTCCATTTGGACCTTTCCGGTAAATAATGCAAAAATACAGCATACATACTGTTTGGTTACCAGCGTTAGATGTTTCGGGCTTCCATTGACTGACAGTAGACCTAACTGATCTATGCAGCAATATGGAAGTCCAGTGTTGAGCTACAAGATCCAATTCAGAACCTGATATTCATAGCAGGCTCACATCAGTTAAGAAATGGGGAAATCAGTCTACCTTCCTGACAGGGAAGTTCTTCCTTAGTTCAGTAATATGTCACTTTTGCTATATCCAACAGGGACTTAAGTTTTGAACCAAATCCTGTCCTTTTGAAGAATTTTGTTCAGCAACACAACAGCATGTTAACGAAGACTGATCAGCGGTTCAAATCAGTTCTTGAGCAACGAAAAGCCAAAGTCTTGTTTCATAGGCAGCTAACAGTACATTACAACCCCTGCTTGCCACTTTCCTTTTTTTTGTGCCTCCGCTGCTGCAGCTTTTTATTATTTAATGTAGTGTAGCAGTCATGGAATCATAAGATTACTTTTTTGCACACCATCTCCTTCAGAGAGCTGAAGTCCCCCACACGCACACACACAGTTTGTAGCTACAGGTTCTCCATTAGAAATGGGTGGAACAAACACAATGGCTTCATTTCTTTCGTTATTTTTAACTCTCTGACAACCTATGCAAATGCTAGATCTCATTTGACTCTGGTTGTTGGAACATTTGCTGTGCAGCTCCGCTACAAACACTGCAAACAAAAGGGAGCAAAAATAAACATGTCTAATGGGCCTCTTACCAGGTTGAAGAGGAATGAGTCGTCTTCATCTGTCCAGAACTATTTTCATTTAGATTCCCTTCAAAAGAAACTTAAGGACCTTGAAGAGGAGAACGTTGTGCTTAGATCAGAGGTAAAACATATCCCAGTATTTTACCTACCATAAGTTTGCTTCGTTTTCCACGGGAATCGGGACTGGTTGATTAGTAGGCTTTTACTCCATAAATTCTGTGTAATCTATAGATCATTCTCTCCACCCCACCCAGCTTCCCTAATGAATGTTTGCAAATATTGCATGACAGTATTGACCCTTGTCTAAGGCGTAGATTTAAAGCACGTTCCTTCAAAGAGTCATGGGAACTGTAGTTTAAGGGTGTGGAGAATTATAGCTCTGTTCCCAGGATTCCTGGGGGTGGGGTGTGCTTTAAATGTATGGTGTTTATGAAGCCTGACACCAGCAGTAAGTGAGGTGGTAAGATCGTTCCTTGACTGCAGGCTACAGATAGTGGTGATGGTTACATGTCTGGAGCTCCCCTTGCAATCATTACAGTCCAAGCCGTGCTGGCTTTGGGTCGGCTCCATCAAGGCCCCTGACTCTTTTGCTCCATCATCCTGCTATTGGCACCTCCCTTCTCTTTCTCTGCCTCAATGGACCCAAAAGGAGAGGGCAGAAGAAGCGAGTAGCTCATCTTCTGTGCTGCTTCCACTCACTCTTGCTCTCTCAATGGACAACTAACCATGAGGGTGAGATGAAGGCATCGGCTGGCTTCTCCGCTGGTTCTGGTGCTCATTTTCTTCCTGGCTGTGATCGTCACTCGGGAGAGAACAAGTGACCAGTGGCAATCATGGCAAGAATGAGCAATAACTACCACTGACTATGAGCAATTGGGGAGCGGAGAAGAGGGAGCACAGAATGGATATATTGTCCTGACAGGGTCCTTCTCTCTCCTAACCCTACCCCCCCCCAAAAAAAAACCCTTGGCACACATACTGAATCTACACATGGCTTTGCCACCCCATCTGTTTGTGTACACTAGCTTAAGGGTGATTCGCTCTGTGTCTGAAGGCCTACATTTCCATAAACCTAAAGACACAAGGCAGATGGATCCTGCACCAGCGGAAATTGAGACTATTTCAGTGTGCGTTATGGACCTAGCCTGCTCCCCTTTGGAATTCCCCTTAGTATATCATGCTTACTGTTCCTTGCATGGCCAGGAAAGAGTTTTCCTGTTCATGCGAAGTTTTGAAAACAGTTTCCCCACTGTGAGAGCCGGAATGAGCACTTTGTAACATTATGGGTGAGCATAGTGTTTAGAGGCTGGTTGTAATGCGCAGCATCTGATATAAGGAGGGACACTCATTTGATAGTGATGCTGAAAATGTCAAAATGGCGATAGCTTCTTAACTAAGCATTACTCCCAAGATTAGCCCCATAAATGTTAAGAAGCTGCTTATCATACTAGAAGTTACAAGTACAAACCACCCTTGAGCTTTATTTTCCAAAGTATGTTGCAGACTTGTGTTTCTATTAAATCTTTGTGTGTGTGTTGTGTTTGGGGTGTGCTTTTAATAAGTGAACATTTAACTCTTCCCCTGAATATATTCTCCAGCCATTAAATTTGATGTTAATCTTTTAAGCTTTGCCTATGTATATATCAAAAATCAATGACGACACCTAGTGGTCACGACTTGCCATTGTTCCACATAGTCACAAGAGGGATGTGGGAGACTATGCATTGCTTGCTCAGCCTTTCTCAATCTCCAGGCGTTTTTGAACTACAATTCCCATGATCCCTGACCACTGGCCACGTTTAGGGACCCCAGGTTGAGAAAGGCTGTGTTTGCTGATGTGCTGGAATTGTGGTCTGCTGTTAAAAGTTTCCCCCCTTTTTACAAGGCTTGATCCAGCAAGAAGTTAACACAGTGCTAATTTTGGACTTCTTTTTTTTTAAAAAAAAAAATACTTTGAACAGGCTTGCCAGCTGCAGACTGAAACCATTTCTTTTGAAGAGAAGGAACAGCAGCTTGTCAACGACTGTGTGAAGGAGCTCAGTACGTTTTCTTCTTTCCTTGCTTTTTGGCAGAATAACCAGGATGTTCTGATACAAGGGTTTTCTTTTGGAGTTTGTGCCATTTTTGAGTGCAATTCAAGGGAGCTGGTGTGTGCTGCTTTAAGTTATTATCAGCAGCCCCAGCACTTGGGCTGAGAACTAATGGACCTACAACACTTGGTTTCAGAACTGTTTTGTCCCTGTTCTCTTACACTGCTCGTATATTGAGAAAACCCACCCTGCAATTGCAGTGACAATTCAACAATATTTATGGCATTGGCTTTTTCTATGTAGCTCTGCAGCAGTTGGAAAAACCTTCCTAATGCCAGATTGCATGTTCTCTTTCTCTGCCTCTCTGTTCAAAGATAGCTTATAGTACCTTACTTATAAGGGACCCAGGTGGCGCTGTGGGTTAAACCACAGAGCCTAGGGCTTGCCGATCAGAAGGTCGGCGGTTCGAATCCCTGCGATGGGGTGAGCTCCCGTTGCTCTGTCCCTGCTCCTACCAGCCTAGCAGTTCGAAAGCACATCAAAGTGCAAGTAGATACATAGGTACTGCTGCAACGGGAAGGTAAACGGCGTTTCCGTGCGCTGCTCTGGTTCACCAGAAGCGGCTTAGTCATGCTGGCCACATGACCTGGAAGCTGTACGCCGGCTCCCTTGACCAGTAAAGTGAGATGAGCACCGCAACCCCAGAGTTGGTCACGACTGGACCTAATGGTCAGGGGTCCCTTTACCTTTACCTTACTTATATTGATTTAGCAAGCAATTGAAATGCCAAATGTTTTTCCATGTAAGCTCATTCTTACAATTGTTTCTTAATTATTTAAGGAGGTGCAAACATCCAGATTGCAAGTATCTCTGAAGAGTTGGCCAAGAAAACGGACGATGCTGCCCGACAGCAGGAGGAAATCACTCACCTTCTCTCTCAGATAGTGGATTTGCAGAAAAAGGCAAAAGCTGTAAGGTTCATTAAAGTAATAAGCAAAATAGCTAATGTAGTGCCACCTTTCTTCTTTCCCATTTGATGAGCCCCTTCTATTCCCAAACCTGTAAAAATGTTTTTAAAGGAAGAGAAAGCATGGGATGGCTAATCTGTTGTGATGTTTGTCTTTTTTCAGTGTACGGTGGAAAATGAAGAACTCGTCCAACATCTGGGAGCAGCTAAAGATGCCCAAAGGCAGCTCACAGCAGAAGTGAGTGTCCCTCTTTAATAGTCATATGGCTATGGAGCAGGGAAATGCTTTCAGTTCAGTTGATGTCAATAGCCTTGAAATGCTGTAGCCTCGTTGCGTTTGGTCTCATGGCAGAAGAATAATTTGAATTAGAGAGGAGCATTTGTGTGATAGCTTTTGAATTCAGTTTCCTTGGGTCCACACAATGTCATTTCAGACCTATGACATTGCTTAAAACCTTAAATACAGTATTCATCTGAAATAAAAAAACCTCTTCTTTGATATATGCAGGGAGGTTTTTTTGTCCTTGGGAAGCTTAATAGCATTTTAAATAAGAAACTGAGAAGTGGACTTGGCAATGGACTATTTCCTTGGTGCAAGCCTTGCATTTGACTCTTCCTAAGATTACGCGGGTGGCGCTGTGGTCTAAACCACAGAGCCTAGGGCTTGCCGATCGGAAGGTTGGCAGTTCGAATCCCCGCTACGGGGTGAGCTTCCATTGTTCAGTCCTGGCTCCTGCCCACCTAGCAGTTCGAAAGCACGTCAAAGTACAAGTAGATAAATAGGTACTGCTCCAGTGGGAAGGTAAACGGCGTTTCCGTGCGCTTCTCTGTTTCGCCAGAAGCAGCTTAGTCATGCTGGCCACATGACCCAGAAGCTGTCTGTAGACAAATGCCGGCTCCCTCAGCCAGTAAAGCGAGATGAGCGCCACAACCCCAGAGTCGTTTGCAACTGGAATTAACTGTCAGGGGTCCTTTACCTTTTTTTAAGATTACGCCTATCCTCAGACAGGCCTCTGACAGCTGAGACTTCTGTGAATTAAGTAAGAATCACAGATCACAATCTCCAGGATAAATGGATTTGCAAAACAAAAGAAAAACTAAGGCTGTGATCCTATACACATGGGAGTAAATTGCAGTGAACACAATGGGATTTACTTCCAAAAAAATATGTATGTAATTCTTCGCTGTAAGAATTGTAAGTAAAATAGGATAGCTCACAGCCCAATTCTGTGCAGAGGTGAGCATGCTTAAGCCCAGAGATGTCAGTGGTCTTTCAGTACACTTAACCCTGCGCAGCGTCAGGCTGTATATTCTTCTAACTGTTCAATCCTTGGACTTCGCTCTTTGAAAATGTGGCCCTAGGAGAGTTCCAGATCAAGTGCGTGTATGTAAGGACAGAATCTGATTTCTTGCGTTCTCTTGTTTTTTCATTTAAAAGTAAGGCGCTAGTCTTTCATTGCCACACGGACAGCTTTAAAATTTGTCTGCCAGGCGGAAAGAAACCTGTGCAGTCTCCATGATCAAGTGATGGCTCTTCTGGGCTCTGCGGAGCTTTTTACCTAATAAGTTTTGCAAGACGACGATGATTCTATGCAATTTGCATCAGTTATTCAGCTTGTAGAGCCCAACAGAATCCCAGTCTCTTCAATGGCAAATTGCTGGGACCATCATTAAAATAGATACAAACAGAACTAAACGTACATGTGGAATGTACAATTCATAGATGTTTAGCTTTTTATTATTTATTTAAAAGTGTCCCCCTCCTCATTTGCGTAGTTTTCTGTAGCCTTTATAGATAGCTCAGGGTTCCTGGAAATAATTTCCATTCTGTGTGCATTGCAGTTACGAGAGCTGGAAGACAAGTATGCAGAGTGTATGGAAATGCTTCACGAGGCGCAGGAAGAGCTGAAGAACCTCCGGAACAAGACAATGCCAAATGCCATATCACGCCGTTACCACTCCTTAGGCCTTTTCCCCATGGTAATAAGCCTTATAAAATCATTTCTAAGAAACACATCTGACGCTAGCACTGGCGCATGTTTGATTAGCATGAGGAAATAGATCCCAAAACTAATTTCAGTAAATGTTGAGAGGAGAATCTGGATCATGGTCTTGAATCTTCCCTTAAACAGAGGAAGGGCCTGAGGTTGTGGGTGCTACTAAACCCACTTTGGAAATAATGACAGTATTGGTGATAAAGTGAAATGCAAGCAATGGCTGGAGCTATTAATAGGGGAAGTGATTGTACAAAGTCCCTCAGATGTCCTCGTCTGTCCTCCGACGGGTGGCTAGCTTGAGGTCTCCCCGTTTCACCGGTACAGTTTCTTCAAGGAACGGACTTTATCTTTGGCAACAACAATAATACACGCTGTCAACATTACATAAAGCTTACTAGAATATAAATGTAATAATTTGAAATACTCACCAACAGAAATACAGAATAACAGAATTTAACCATGGCTACCAGTAAACAGCTCAAGAAACTCAAATGTTCATCACTCTGGCAAGGGTAATACAAACTGAAGGTTTCACAGGATTAAATACAAAAAGCCAAGAAATCATTTAAAGGGGCAGTACACTAATACAATGCTACTAACAACCGGGATATTAAGTACTTAAAGATATAGCTACATCTAGGAACGCCAATACATATAGAACTGGATTACAGAAAAGAACGATAATCAATATTAAGATTTAAACCTGTAGGGGCTAAGGACCCAAACCATCCAATAAGATTCCTTCTGATGTAATTTCTTTTTTAGAACTTTTGCATTGATCTCAGGGAGGTTATGCTTATAAATGACAAACCATTTAAAATCAGTGGCTTTATGATTTGCTTCTACGAAAATAGACATACGTTTTTAATTACATGCTGTGACACCATTTAAAATTGTCTTAACAGGATTCCCTGGCAGCAGAAATTGAAGGGTCAATGCGAAAAGAACTGCATCTGGATGATCCTGACAGCCCTGACTTAACGTATGACTGATGCATTGTGATACTTTAATAAGAAAAGTAGAAATCAAACCTTTTTATGCAATCCCAAATTAAGAATGCCATCTCTTTCTTCCTAGCAAGGAAGGTAGACCTGAACTCATTACTGAGAAATGGTCCTCTCTCTGTTGGAGAGGAAAGCAATTGAGAAGAAAGCTTAAGGATATTTTAAAGGCCAATTTTTAAAGGACTTTGGGCCTTTTGGGGGAAGTTAAATAAAATGTTTTTCAGCAGCATTATAGTTGAAATTGGAAAAATAAACAAGCTATTTGCAATAGTTAAATCACTATTTTCGTTATCTGTATTATTAACACAGATGAAAATTCAAACTGCAAGCTAAATAGTGAGGGGAAATAATTAAAAACTTCCTATCTTTATTCTGCACAAGTAAGAAAGTGGTACTCAGAAATAGCGAAATAGGGCTGCTAAGTGTCAGAGTGCTTAAGCTTCTATATGTGAACACACTAAACAACTTTATAGTAGCATTATCTCAAGAGACATTGAAGTAGCTCAGGACCACTGCATATGCTTTGGCTGGCATGCAGAGGTGGTGGTATCTGTAGTGTTTGACCACAGGATCAGATCACTGCAAATGGTGCCTAAAATATCTATAGTTACAGGTAGGTAACCGTGTTGGTCTGCCATAGTCAAAACAACATAAAAAAAAAATTCCTTCCAGTAGCACCTTAGAGACCAACTAAGTTTGTATTTGGTATGAGCGCATGCACACAAAAGCTCATACCAAATACAAACTTAGTTGGTCTCTAAGGTGCTACTGGAAGGAATTTGTTTGTTTGTTTGTTTGTTTAAAATATCTATGATAGCTTAGAAGAAATTTCCTGATCCATGTGGCAAAGCTTCAGTATGCAAGTAGCTCACCACGTGGTGCTGGTTATATGAAGTTCATATAAATGCTCACCATGTGCTGCCAGCCATTTAAAATGGTGATGTGGCAACTAGAACATCTGCTTTATCCTGAAGTCACAAGAAAATGCTTGATTTCCTCATTGCTGGCAATAGCTGACCAAGCTGCCTACTGCCTACCGCTGTATCATTTTATGCACAAGCGCATTTTGTGGGAATTTTTTATCTGAAAAACAAAACTAGAAACCCCAAACCATCACTGCATGATGCTATTGCTACAGGGAGAATGTAACGAGTGTAGGAGATCCCACATTTTATTTCCATAGCATAGAGGATCTCCCTGGCTGTTCAAAACCTGCTTTTCTAGCCAGAGGTATGCTGGTAAGAGAGATCCCAGGATCAATACAGGATCGTCTGATTCAGTTAATTGCTTTCTCTCAGGATAGTTGGTGGGGAGAATGTAAGCATTCAACCCCAATAATTATTCCCCGTTTCATCCTGGGGTACAGTCTTGGCCAAGTTTCAAGAGAACAGGGTCATTTAGTAAGTGATCTGGAAAATGGGAAGTATTGTTTGGGGATACTTTAGTATCTTACAGCTCTTCCCTTTTCCGTAGAATGGCATTGTCCAATTTTGCTCACTCTTGATCATAATCACAAAGCTAATTTCTGAGACCATGTTTTTCTCTTACAAAAGCTGAGTTTAATATGATGTCCCTGCAGACAATTTCTCTGCTATAGGCTTTATTTTGCTGGTTACTAACTGCTTGTGTCTTTGTCAGCCATCACAAGAGAGTCTTTGATGCCGTGCGAAACATCAACCAAGTGGTAAAGCAGAGATCTCTAACTCCCTCTCCAATGAACATCCCTGGGTCTAACCAGTCTTCAGCAATGAACTCGGTCATTTCTAGTTGCGTCAGCACACCACGATCCAGCTTCTATGGAGGAGACATTTCCAGTTTTGTGATAGACAACAAGACTAATAGCATCATCCTAGAAACTGACTCTACTGACTCTGGGTCAGTAATGCATACTTAGAGTTTAGCTGTATCTCCAGAACAAGAACTTCCTTGTTCCTAATTCTTTTCTTCTATGTAGTGACTTGTGCTATATGTTGGATACTATACTAGCCTAACATTATGAGGATACTCAGTATTGCTAGCCTAACATTGTAAGAAGGATCAATATTGCTATATCTGAGTGAGATATTCAGAAGAAACCTGGTTTTCATATATTGTTGTGCTGCAGCCTCCTAACACTGGACAAGTGAATTATATTGGGTTGTCTTAAATTACTAGACACCTTAAAGTTTGCAACCTAATGTTCACTAATTTAACACCAGTGTGGTATGGTTCAGGCAAATCATGTTTGTGTTAATGACTATATTTCCTTTAACAATTACTGATAACTGGTTTCTGTTATTGACTCCTAGTAAGAGAATTGTTTAAATCATTTTTGGGGGTTTGTAATTCTTGACTTTTTTTTGTAACTGTGAGGCTTTCCTCCTCGAATTATCTGTCCATCATCCACATTAAGCCCCAAGTACAACTTGATTACAGGGACGCGGGTGGCGCTGTGGGTTAAACCACAGAGCCTAGGGCTTGCTGATCAGAAGGTTGGCGGTTCGAATCCCCGCGACGGGGTGAGCTCCCATTGCTTGGTCCCTGCTCCTGCCAACCTAGCAGTTCGAAAGCACGTCAAAGTGCAAGTAGATAAATAGGTACCGCTGCAGCGGGAAGGTAAACGGCGTTTCCGTGCGCTGCTCTGGTTCGCCAGAAGCGGCTTAGTCATGCTGGCCACATGACCTGGAAGCTGTACGCCAGCTCCCTCGGCCAATAAAGCAATATGAGCTCCGCAACCCCAGAGTCGGTCACGACTGGACCTAATGGTCAGGGGTCCCTTTACCTTTACCTTTACAATTTGGTTACTTTGAAATGTGTGCAATCCCCAAAATGATTTTCTGTGCTAGGAAATGTCTGACCTCCCTTTCTAATACAGTGGTACCTCGGGTTAAGTACGCTTCAGGTTAAGAACTCCGCTAAGAACAGAAATCGTGCTCTGGCGGCGCAGCGGCAGCAGGAGGCCCCATTAGCTAAAGTGGTGCTTCAGGTTAAGAACGGACCTCCGGAACGAATTAAGTACTTAACCCGAGGTACCACTGTACATGTAGATCTATATTTATATCCAGTGTGTGTGTGTGTGTGTGTGTGTGTGTGTGTGTGTGTGTGTGTTTAGCTTACATAGCTGCAAAATTGAAATTCTGATGGCAATTTAAGGGGGGGGGGGAAATGCAAGCAGACAATAAGAGATGCTAAAAAGAATTTGAGAAACATATTGCTAAATACATTAACCAGGAATGAGACTGTGGTGTTGTAGCGCATAGCTCTATGAAGATGTCAACCTCGCACGTTCCTAGCCCTGCCATTTATTTTTAAATATCTAGACTACTATATTCTGCTGGTGAAGCAGTTAATTGGCTATGGAGAGCTCGGAGCAGTTTTGCTGGCATTTCAAATATTGACATTTTGGGCGTCTTCCTCCCCCCCTTCCTGTTGCTTGTACACACAGTGTAAATTTAAGTGTGTTTTGTCCTTGTTTTAGAAATGAAGAAAAGAACAAAAAACCTGGAACCCCAGGAACCCCTGGCTCTAGCGACCTGGAAACGGCACTTCGAAGGCTGTCTCTTCGGAGGGAGAACTACCTGTCCGAGAGGCGGTTCTTTGAAGAAGAGCAGGAAAGGAAGCTGAGAGAGCTGGCCGAGAAGGGTGAACTCCACAGTGGCTCCATTACTCCGACGGAGAGTATCATGTCGTTGGGAACTCACTCCAGGTTTTCCGAATTTACTGGCTATTCAGGAATGTCCATCAGCAGTCGCTCTTACCTCCCAGAGAAGCTTCAGATTGTGAAGCCCTTAGAAGGTGATAACAAAGCGCCTAGGCCTTTATCTGTTCTCCTTAGTGACTTTCTATGGTCTCTTCTCCATCAGCAGGAAGCGGGGAATCTTTGTAACACATACTCATTTTACTTTAGAGACAGCCATCCACGTTGCTTGTTTAAACTCTTCTGAGAAAAAGATTTTATTGCTTTTGAGTAAGCAATCTCTGGAGTAAGTGTGTTGTGTACACTCTAACATATTTCATTATTATATTTTTATAGTTCAGTAAATGGCATATGAATTCCTAGTTTCATTCACATATTTGTAGAACAGAGTGGGGAAAGTAGCATCGATATGGAGGAGAACTGTAGAGACGTGTGGTGGTTCATTAAACTGCAACTTGTATAAGACCATTTCTTTACATTCTGTGCAAGCTACTCAATTACTTGCTACTGTTGTCCTACCAGTAGGTGTCTAGGCAACAGTTCCAAATCACTTGTACAGTGGTACCTTGGTTCTCAAACTTAATCTGTTCCAGAAGTCCCTTCCAAAACAAAAGCATTCCTAAACCAAGGCGTGCTTTCCCATGGAAAGTAATGCAAAACTTAAAAACAACCGTGAAAATAGCAATTTAACATGAATTTTACTATCTAACGAGACCATTGATCCACAAAATGACAGCAATAATCAATGTACTGTACTATAAAATAAAAAAGACAGTATTGTAGATGATAATTTAAAAAAATTCCCCTTACCTGCACTGATGATAGTCCTTGTTTGGATGGGGGGCTTTTATTCATTTCCGCAGTCGCACAATCAGTCAATCAATCAGTAGCTGAACTGAGTGCCACACAGTCACAAAAGCAAATGAACCGAAAAAGCCCCGAAAACAAAAATGCAAAATAAATAGCAAAAACAAAAGTGCCAGACTTAATCCGCTCCGGAAGTCCATTTGACTTCTGAAATGTTCAAAAATTCTGGTTGGTGCAGGTGCCCTGGAAACAATTGCCGACAACCGCATTGGACGTTCGGCTTCCAAAAAACGTTCGAAAACCAGAACACTTACTTCCAGGTTTTCAGCGTTTGAGAACCAAGGTACCACTGTATCTGAGTGGTTTTGCTGCTTTCAGAGTAGCTGTTACAAACCAACCTCACAGCATTTGTCAGGCTGAACTTAGGGCTCAGTATTCTTTCATTTCAAGGCACTGAGAGACATTTATATTGCAGTCTGGTATAAATTTAAGTCCCACTTGAAGGTCGCACAGAAATGCTTAGTTGTGTATTTGAATTACAATCATGGGGTTTCTAACTTAAGTAAAGCTGCCATTACTTGTTTTCATGTTTTAATGCATAAGCTATTTCAGGTCGATAGCAATATCAATCTTATTTTGACCAGTCTGACAACATAGAACATGGTATACTATGTTTCGTTTTTATGTGAGAACATTATTTTTGTGTGTGTGCATAAAAGTAGCATGTGCTTCCAGCTCAACTAAGCCAAGAAAGAAATATCCTCTGTAGCTTTCTTAAGATGCCCACATAAAATTCTTAAATCTTTCCAGACAACCAACCTTCATTTACTGGTTCTTATCATTGTAATAGGTTTCTGTCATCCACTTATCTCTGCTTTCTTCTTCAATAAACTTTCAGTCTTCATTTTCTCTGTCTCTCTTGATTTTTCACTTTAATTTCCCCCCCTTTGTGTATTGAACCTTTTCTTCTTCTTCTTCTTGTACAGATCATTCATATTACTGGCCATCTCTCGCATTTAAAAATACTTACCATGCATTCATTGTTGAGGAGTGAATCGAGCCCTTACAATTTTTAAAAGAACATTCATTTTGGGAGGAAATGATATTGAAATGTGCAAGTGAAGAAGGGAAAGTATTTTGGAACAAACATGTACCTTTTATCACCCAACTCCAATTCATTGCACTTTGCACAGAGTTTCATTTTATTACTTTTCACTCTGTCTGTTTCTTAAGGAAATACTTACAGCAGCAAACAAAAGCAAATTCAATGAGGGGTGTTTTGTTTTTGTTTTTTTAAGTTTTTATTAGTGTAGTGGATTATTTAGTTCCATTTCTATTATAGGTAAAAATCCCTGTAATGGACCATTGCATATTCCTGCATTGTAGGGGATTGGACAAGATGATCCTCAGTGTCTCTTCCAACTATGATTCTATGGGAGAAGGTTTCATTATTTTAACATTTTTAACATTGTCTTTTAAACATGCTTCCTCCCTCCCACCACCATCTCCAAAAGCCACGCATAATTGTTTTTTTATAATGCTAGTTAACTGTAGGCACTATATAGTGAAGTCAATAGAAAGGTACCTCTCAGTCCAGTGATCATTGTATACTTATCCAAATATTTATTTATAAATTATGAAACTGGGTTGTATATTTATAGACATTGAATACATATTAGGCTCTCAGTTGCCACAGCACCATACATGGGAAAACACCAAGTTTCTCTTTGTGCAATTCCTGTTCCAGTGAATGTTCTGCATGCAACTCTGATTTCCCCCCCTCCACCATTGTCTCACTGTCTCCAAACAAAAAACTGGACTGACACTTGAATGAGAATAACATGTTTGGGAAACTGTTTATGGGGCCCCTCCAGCTCCCCAAAACCTATATTATACCATCTAAAAAGATTGTACAATAATGCTTGCAAAAGTAAGGAAACAATGTTACTTTAGCCAGCTGATGCCATAACTCTGGTGTCAAATATGACAGCTTAAGTGATCTTCGCGATGACTCTCCTGATCCTTTACGAGCAATGCTGAAGAAACTAGGGTCGCCATTAAAGCATCAGAAGCATATATTATAGAAAGTATTCATGCATGTGTTTGAACATGGGTCATCATGCGCTTGGGTCCTTTTGCTAAGTTGAGATGGTCACCTGAAAGCCAAAGTTCTGCTGTCAGGTTGCTACTACCCATGCGACTTTGAATGGAAGACATAATAAAATATCCATTGTGGTTTTCCAATGCCCTCTTAGTTGATTTGTTAATTTTTGTTAATGTTCCCCCCCAGCCCGAGGAGATACCTAGCCAAATAAACACATGAGGAATCCAGGTGGATTTTGTCTACCATAGTCTGTTCTAAACTGCACTTCCCTTTCTGAATCTTCTGGGATATGTTGTGCTTGGAAAGATGGGCCCTGCTTTGAAGATCTTAATAATGAAGCACAAGGATGGTTAGGAATTCTATTCTGCCTTCCCTTCCTCCTGCCTGCCGCTGCCTGCCAAAGCACCTTATTTGACTTTCTTGTAGTGTATCGCAGTAGCAGCAATTGTCCAGGCTATGAACATAAGGATCAGGGGACTTTATTCATAGCACCGGCAGCCTCACATGCAATCCTGCGCTTTGCTGTCCTTATCCAGTGGATTGATCTGCTGTGATTGTCTGCTATGATTGCCAAACCCTCTAACTGATGTTGATTAATAAAAAAATAGCATTACAATCCTATGCACATCTACTGCAGAGCAAGCCCCATTGAGTTCATTGGTACGTGCTCCCAGATGAGTGTGTATAGGATTGCAACCTTAATTCTGTTTTTCATTTCAAAGGAAAGAGATTTGTTCCTTTTTAGGGAGAAATAATAATAACAAGGGATGCGGGTGGCGCTGTGGTCTAAACCACAGAGCCTAGGGCTTGCCGATCAGAAGGTCGGCGGTTCGAATCCCTGCAATGGGGTGAGCTCCCGTTGCTTGGTCCCAGCTCCTGCCAACCTAGCAATTCGAAAGCACGTCAAAGTGCAAGTAGATAAATAGGTACCACTCTGGCGGGAAGGTAAACGGCGTTTCCATGCGCTGCTCTGGTTCGCCAGAAGCGGCTTTGTCATGCTGGCCACATGACCCGGAAGCTGTCTGCGGACAAACGCCGGCTCCCTTGGCCAGTAAAGCGAGATGAGCGCCGCAACCCCAGAGTCGTTCACGACTGGACTTAACAGGCAGGGGTCCCTTTACCTTTAATAGTAACAAAGAGCTGTTGTACCATATAAGAAGTATATAGATTAAGAACTCAAACTGATTGCCAGTAGAGATTAGACGGTTTTAAAGTTGCAGGAGCACACTGGAATTGTATGCCTTGTCTCATTGGGGTTTTGTTTTTGATACTAAGGTAATTTTTATCTCTTTGCATTCTGCAGCAAAATCTATGTATTAAAGAGCTGGTAAATGTCTCATATTACACGGCCAATGGCTTGAGGAAGCCCAGTAAAATTCTTAAGGTTCCCCGTCTTTTGAATGGCAGATATGCATGCTATGGTTGTCCCACACTGCTTTTGAAACTTTCAAAAGACATTTGAAACACAAAGCCCAAATTTCCCCTTGGGCACGCAGAATCACCTGAGTTTATTTATTTATTTATTTAGACCTATATAGGCATCCTTATTCTGGACAAATGCAAAAAAGTAACAATCTTTTCACTTCCTTCTTAAAAATCGAAATAACTGAGACTGCAACCCAACCATGACTACTTGGGAGTAAGCCACATTGACCTTGGCTGGCCTTGCTTCCAAGTAAACATGCATAAGATTGCACTGTGAATGGTTCTAAAGAACAGCTTTGGAATCTCTGGCTCTCCAGTGTTAATGGACTTCACCTCCCATCAGTCCCAGCCAGCATGACCAGTGGTTAGCAATGATGGGAGTTGTAGTCCAACAGCATCTGGAGACTGCACCCCTGGTCTAAAGTATTCAGCATTATGCTGACTCAAAACAGCTGCATTTGGCTCATGTGGCCACCCTTTCATTTTTTCTAGTAATATCACCGAATTTATTATCTTTTCTGAGGCCAATTTTAGTAGAATCTACAGGATTTAATATAATACAGGGGTTTCAGCCTTTTCCTAATGTGAGGCTACACAGCAGTCATCTTCCCATTTTCCTTAACCAGAATTTTGGCCCCACACCGGTAATTATAATCTTAGCAGAAAATAAAGTACTTATATTGATATTCTTTATATTGCACATTTTCCCCCTCACTCAAAATATTTCCAATCCAAGGACAAATCTACAGGTATAGTGGAACATATTTTCTGTGCAAAAAATGTTTGTTTGGGGGTCTTGAAAGTAGAAAATGATATTATGGTGTGGATTTTTAAAATATATTTGTAGAGTTGATGTAGTTTGCACCATTCTGTGTAGCAGTTCTCCTTTTAGCATCTAGTGCTAAATTCTAGAACCCTCTCATAGCACACCGCTCTGCTTCTTTCAACCCTTCAGTCTTCACAAACTAGTCCAGAAATACTTGATGTTCATACTTTCTGACTGTTTCCCAGTATGGGTTTTAGTGTGCCCATTTCCCCACAAATGTTCATATTGGTTCCATTTTTCTTTTGCTAGGTTATATCACTATTTATTTATTGCTGCTTTTAGGTTAAAGGCAGAAAACCAACCACAAAAACACATGGCAAAAAACAAACAAACAAACAAACAAACAAACCAGAAAGCAAAATAGAAGAACAAATTCTAGGTGTTTATTTATTTCAGCCCCAATGCATTTCTAGAAAAAATAATTAATCAGGCACATTTCTAGCACAAGACACTGTAAAACAATCTCATAGTGACTCCTGTCCTATAGTATTGCTTGAATTTGAGGGTTATTGCTAGAAACATGCCCCTGGACAAGGTTTGCTCCCTAAAACTTTTAACAGATCAGGAATGCATCTTATTCCTTGCACCTGGAGCCCCCCCCCTTTTAGGTTATAGGTAAAGGTAAAGGGACCCCTGACCATTAGGTCCAGTTGTGACCGACTCGGGGGTTGCGGTGCTCATCTCGCATTATTGGCCGAGTGAGACGGCGTACAGCTTCCAGGTCATGTGGTCAGCATGACTAAGCCACTTCTGGCGAACCAGAGCAGCACACGGAAATGCCGTTTACCTTCCCGCTGCAGCAGTACCTATTTATCTACTTGTACTTTGACGTGCTTTCAAACTGCTAGGTTGGCAGGAGCAGGGACCAAGCAACGGGAGCTCACCCCGTCGTGGGGATTCGAACCACCGACCTTCCGATCGGCAAGCCCTAGGCTCTGTGGTTTAACCCACAGTGCCACCCGCGTCCCTTCATAAATAGGTGCACACACACACAGTTGGCGTTAATCTTGTTGAAAATACATGAATGACAACAGTCCCTCCCTTTGGCAAGGATTTTTGCAAAAAACATTTCTTCACCCACTCGTATTTTTTTATTTTATTTTAGTAAGTACATAAGCTACTACCTCAATATGCACTTTCCCAATGTTAGTTACCTTAGAGAACAAGTTTGAGTTTGGGGAGTTTGAAGCAAATGAAGATTTAATGTGGCGATATCCTTAAGCAGCCTAGTTCACAACGGGAAATCCCCCAAAGGTTCTGACTTTCTGCTGTTGTTTTGTTTCCCCGCCAGGTTCTGCCACTCTGCACCACTGGCAACAGCTTGCACAGCCTCACCTTGGGGGGATCCTCGACCCACGGCCCGGGGTTGTCACTAAGGGCTTCCGGACTCTTGACCTCGACCAGGACGAAGTATACTGCCTTAACGATTTTGAAGAAGACGAGTCAGGTGACATTACATACAAGGGCCTAACTACCTCGCCGTCGATGCATCACACAGAGACCTCAGGTGAGAGGTCCCAAGCACAAGTGACTGTTTCAGACAGCGAGAACCCCCCAAGTCGCTCTCAGGCTTCCCCAGAGGAGATGCAGGAACCCGCGACTGACGATGATGAGGGGTCTGGTGAGGGAACCTCATTAAGTCCAGCACAACTGCCGTCTTTGCAGGATGTCGATTCTTGGGCCATTCTCACGTCTGTCCAGAGCCGCACCCACAGTGTTGCTTCATGTGTAGCTTCCGCACAACCATGCGCTCAGGAATTAACACGAGGCCGTTTTCAAAACGATTGCTTCTAACAAATCACTGATTTTGCTGTACTTTAAAAAAAAGAAAAAAGTGCATGGTTCATTTTGGGTTTCCTTTTTTTCTTTTTGATAAGAGAAGGCTGCTAAAAAGAATGGGATTCGTTTAGGTCCCGAGAGAAGAGATGTTGCTGTTGTGTGTCTGCATACATGTGTGCATATGGAAGCTACAGTGTTAAAAAACACACACATCCTTTTTTGTTGTTGTTAAGCAGGAGTTGGGTTTTAGTGCCTATATTATTTCTCCAGGTTGCTCTTGAAGTGCTGCTCATTGCAAGAGGCAGCAAACAGGACCTAGTGATTGAAAACAAGCATTGTCTCATTATTTATGTAGGATTGTGTCCCTTCAGATCAGTTATTCCTTAGGACTCAACTGAGGGATAGCTCAGTAGAGCATGAGACTCTTAATCTCTAGGGTTGTGAGTTTGAGCCCCACATTGGGCGAAAGATTCCTACATTGCAGGGAGTTGGACTAGATGATCTTCGTCGTCCCTTCCAACTCTACAATTCTGATTCTAGCTACCGTATTTTTTCGCTCCATAAGACGCACTTTTTTCCTCCTAAAAAGTAATGTGAGGTGGATATGTGTCCTCCTCAAGAGTAAGCGACTCAGCAGTCCGTTTAACTTATGTACAAGTTTATTTCACTGACAAGCTTTACAGTTCATCATCCTCCTCCGATGAATCAGATTCTCCAAGTAAGGGCTTCCGCTTTTCCCCCAGCATAAAAGCCTCTTGAAATTCCAACGCCTCCTCTCACTCCTCCTTTTCCGCTTCTTGACCCTGCTGGCCCCTGCATTGCCCTCATCCCTTTCACTTTCATCCTCCCTGGAGGTTGTTGCAGAGGCTCCCGCAACATCCTCGACCCCTTGCTCTCCCTCCGTCTCCATGTTCTCCTCCCCTCCCATAGGCTCCCACGCCACCCGCTCTTCCTCCGTCAGCACAGGCGGCGACACCTCTTCACTCCCACTTCTCCACACCTCCTTCCTGTCTCTGGCGACAGCCTAGGCGCTGCCTCTTCCTGCTCCCATGCTCGCAATACCTCCTCTGGCGTCCATGGGTGACCTCCTGATGCCTCTGTCCCTTCCGCCACCCCTCCTGGCTCGGGCCAGTCCCTGACAAGTAAGGGGAAATGTCTGTGCGTCTTATGGAGCGAATGTGTGATCCCTGGAGCTGAACTGCCCAGGGGCAAAAGCAGAGCGTGCTTTTTTTAAAAAAAGAGAGAGAAAAGGGGGTGTTGAAAGGAAGCCCGCTGAGCAGCTGCTCAGCAAACGAACGGGGAGAGAAATAAGGGAGAGAGATTCCAGCCCTGCCCCCTTGCAGAGGGAGGCTGTTTCCCCAGCGACATGTGACTGGCTGATTAGATTATCTGTCTGGAAATTGTAGAAATGGCTCCCATTCCTGAAGCTGCAGAACTGTGAGTTAAACCCCATAAAACAGGATTTTTTCCCTTTGCAAAGTAAGCTCAACAACTTTGAGCTGATCCTCAAAAAAATGGGGCTTTTCCCCTCTAAAAACTAGGTGTTGTCCTATGGTCAGGTGCGCCTTATAGAGGGAAAAATATGGTACATATAATGCTTTTGCATGCTTGTGTTTAATAGCACATGCTGGTGGGGGCCTCGGGCTGGGTTGGAAGGTTTTAAAAAACTTTTCCTAGCATTGCTGTCCTGGCAGCACCCTCAGTTCAAAGAAGCTGGTATTTGACGGGGCCAATATTTAAGGAGTTTGGGTTTGGAAGGGGAAATAATTCTGTAGTGCCATGACTGGGCTTGTCACCACTTCCTGTCAGACCCAAACAGGAGAAGGTGCCCCCTTAAGGTAGGAGAACTGGTGTTGGGCGACTGAATTTTCACTTCTGTGCTGCCATGCCTCCATGATTATAACATGAACTTTTGGTCCTGTCTGAGAAGATTGATAGTTTTAACTGTTCTGGAATAAAACAGTACTCTAAGGCCACAAGCAGATCTTTCACAAACCAAAATACATTTTAAATAGGGAATATTGATGTATCTTGTTACTCAGGGAAACCCTTCAAGTCTGGAGCTTATATAAGAATCATGTGGTGGCCTTAAGCCATAAAATTATTGGGCGGGTGGGTGGGTGTGCAGTTCAGTGCACAGCTCTTTTCAGAATCAAGAGCGCTGCTTTCACAGAATGAACATTATTTGAACAAATATGAAATGTATATCAGAAAGTGTTGGTGTCAGTGGAAGAATATGTGTGACTGCTGCTTTTTAGTTTCCTCGCACACATCATAGAATCTGAAAGTCCCCAGTCCTTTTTCATTGGCCCTTGTGTATGCTAATTCAATTGCACGGGGCAGGTGGAACAGGTGTTGTTTTGCACTGATTCTGCTTGCTGCAAATCCCAGCGCATGAGATCTTCCCCCAAGTCCTCTGCCTGTGCCCGATGACTTGAGACTGTCTCATGACATTGTGAATTTTCAGAGTAGACAGAAGTTTGCACCTGCTTCAGGTTTTGGAGCGGCACTTAAGATGACCTTTTGAGTTCTCGGTAGTTCCTGGAGAACTTGGCGTGTGGGTGCTTCAGAGTATCCTGGCCAGGGCAGAGACTCACCAAGAGCTAGAGGTGCTTCTCCCTGGCTAGAGTATCTGTGTAGGCCTGTCCAGAATCTTAAAACTACAAAGTAGGTGTTTCGTTCTCTTCTATGCAACAGCGTTGTGATTTGTTCTTTGGACAAATGCTTAGCTCTTTATTGTGCTTTGTCTTTCAAACCACAATAGCAAGACCTGATTCTCATTGGGCTCCTGTTTTATAGCAGCTGTGTTTCTGACCTTGTAATAAGATGTGGTTTTTTGTGGACTGCATAGGATGAAACCTTTGGGTTGCCTTTTTTCTTTTTGAAATACTGTTAATTTACAGGAAGCTCACTATTTCCTATGTGTTCAAAGGACAGAGAATGCTACGGGCATGTGAAAAGCTCCGCTGTTGACTGCTGGAGGATGCTGTTTGTCAAGGTTTCCCTAGTGGTATATTTGCAGGATCCATCCTTGAGCTCTAGAAATTGATTTCCCTTTGGTTCTCAATGTTACGCTCCTCTTACTGGGCTCAATTGCTACTTTTAGCAGCCTTTTCCTATCTTTCTTACTCATTCATAACAATGAGTTTTAATTTTTATCAGGGCAGTTGGATTTCTTCTAATATAATTCTACGGGAAAACAAAATTGGTGTCTTTTATAAAGTGGATCTTGCGGGGATAACAGTCTCTGCATTTCACAGTTGGAACAATCACCTAATCTAAAACTTGCATTGCTTTGGTCTATTTTAATTTGTCATCTAGTGCTACACTTCCTGTCTTACTTCTTTAATTTGCATCTCAAGTGTTCAGATACTTTTCTCCAAATAACTTTTCCTCTCCATTTTGGTTATTTAAGATTTTCTCCAGCATATTTTAACCTTCTGCTTATTCTCCATGATACACAGAGAATCATGATTGCTAGGCCCAGTCCCTCCCTCCCTCCCTTATATATTAACTAATTTACCTTGCTTACCCTAATCCCTGAAGCATCAGCATCAGTTCTAGAGGTGATGTAGAGATTTCTTTAAAAAAACATTGTCCTGAGATCTATGTGTTAACCATTAATAGAATTCATAACCCTGTGTGTGATGGGGCAAATCTTGAGTCACTTTTCACCTGCGTAGACCCCTTCACTTGTCAGGCTGTCTCACTTTCACCCAGGCAATTCCTCTCTCAGGCAGGGATGGGGAACCTCTGGCCCTCCAGATGTTTCTGAACTACATTTCCCATCAGCCCCAGCCACCGTGGCTAACAGTAAAGGCTGGTGGGAGTTGTAGCCAAACAACATCTGGAAGGCCAACGTTGCCCCTCTCCTTCTCCAAGGCCTGCATAGCTACACATGAGTCTTCTTAGTTGTGTTGTGTGTGCATGCCTCAAGTCATACACTAAACGGTAGTGACAAGAGAAAAGGACCTTGTGCGTTTTCTCAGCTTCTCTAGAAGTTTGGAGTGGCATGTGGATGTGATGTATCTGTTCAAAACCATGTGTCAAACTGTTGTATATGTCCTTTCACCCTAAACTATGTGTTTGGGGATGTGTTAAATGTTGAGGAGAGGAGGAGGAGGAAGATCAACAGTCACAGGAAACCTCACTGGCATGTTTTCTTTGTGCATGTTTTAACACCACTAACACTAAGGCTTGTTTACGGAATAAGAACCTATGCAATCATGAGATCTTTGCTGTCGTAACGAAATGGGTTGTACTTCAAGGAACATGCACGTCCTTCGAATTTCTGAATCGCTTTGCAACAAAGGGACTTAAGCATGAAGTATGTCACGTGGCAGAAGGGGGAGAATTAGCAAAGCTCCAGCAGCCCAGGACACAAGAAGTGTGGAAGTGGTATTGGTTAAAATGTGGCGGCACCCTTACGGCTTCTCTGCCACAGCCCATGCTTTCAAGTACTCTCCTTTCCCCTGTTCCTCTCATACATATAAATTCTAAATTGCCTTAATCCTTCTTCCTTGTTTGCCGTCTCTATTCACGTGGCTGTGTTGAATACATATTTGCTTCCCTACTCTCATATTCTCTTCCCATTTTTTCCTTGCATTTGTCCTGCATACTATAAAGACACACACAGGCATGCCCATAGCCCCATACAGCATGGTGTGTGTTCATTTTTTTTGTTTTCAGGACTTTAGACGCTCACCCTTATGCACATTCCCAGTAATTAAAATTACAGGCCACATTTAAAGTCCTGGACAAAGTAGAGATTTTTTTTTTTTTGCCTGATTTTGAAATTACATCCAAGCAGGTGTTGGATGAGTTGGATGACCCTCCCTGGGGAGAGAGAGCATTCATTCCATAATTAAGATGCCATCACCAAGAAGGTCCTGCCCAGTAGCCACTTTGCCACCACTCAGATGACAGGGAACCTCAAAAAAGACCCTCTGTTGAGGATCTTGGTTTATAGGCAGGCACATGTGGAGACAAGCAGTTCCTCGAGCGTCCTGATCCCGAGTCATGCGCAGGTTTGTTTAAAGGCCCAAAAAAGCTCTTTGGATTGAGCCTGGATTAAAAGCAATAGGCAAAGCACAGGGGGTGACATAACTGTAATGCTCAGTCCGCCTAACAGCCTTGCACCTGTATTTTAGGTCTATTTGCAGTTTCCTAACCATCTTCAAATGGGACGCGGGTGGTGCTGTGGGTTAAACCACAGAGCCTAGGACTTGCCGATCAGAAGGTCGGCGGTTCAAATCCCCGCGATGGGGTGAGCTCCCGTTGCTCGGTCCCTGCTCCTGCCAACCTAGCAGTTCAAAAGCATGTCAAAGTGCAAGTAGATAAATAGGTACCACTGCAGCGGGAAGGTAAACGGCATTTCCGTGTGCTGCTCTGGTTCACCAGAAGCGGCTTAGTCATGCTGGCCACATGACCTGGAAGCTGTTCACCGGCTCCCTCGGCCAATAAAGCGAGATGAGCGCCGCATCCCCAGAGTCGTTCGCGACTGGACCTAATGGTCAGGGGTCCCTTTACCTTTACCTTTAACCATCTTCAAAGGCAGCCCCGCAAAAAAATGCACTGCTGTAGTCTAATCTACAAGTTACCAGGGAGCATGAATTACTGAGGCCAGGGTGTATTTGTCCAGGTGAATTGACACCTGGCACCCCAGCCTTTATTCTAAGGCATACAATGTAGGAAATAGACCCCTGGAAGATGATATAAACTGCTATTCCACATGGCGGGCCCTTAAGACTTGCAGCTTTCTTTACATCAGCATTCTTCAACCTGTGCTTTTTTGGATTTTGTTGGAACTGCAGCTCCCATCTTCACTGACCATTGGTGGGGATGGTGAGAGTTTTGTCCCGCCACACCTTGAGACCCAAGTTGAGAAATGCCTACATTGCATTTGTTATGCGTGAGGCTGTTGTAGAGCATCAATCCCAAAAAGTGCTCCTTCCATTCACAGAGAAAATTTGACCTGCCAGAGGCTTCCACAAATTGGGGCGGGGGATTTTCCCCCAGCTCCCTCTGTAGTCCCCTACACCATTTCCCTTACTGAAGGTCTACCGATCTTCTGAATAAGATTTGATCTGTTGACCTCAGGATATCCCATTCCGTGCATGGAACTTTACTCCTGGAACTCTGGATCCAGCAGAATATCTGTTTAGATTGAATAGTAGAGAACGACACAGTGCTTGCCTTGTTCTCTCACACATCTTTCTAGGCTTGACAAAATACAACGGCATGTTTTTATAATGTATGTAAGAATACGCATTGTGTTAAAACGTGGGCAGGGTTAAGAACCTTAAGCAGTGTGGCATACTTCATGGCTAGTTCCAGTTTGCGTTCTACAGATGCACTCTATAGCAATTTCTAAACACAAATTAAGGACTCGTTAAAGAAACTATAAAAATATTGTTATGATCTAGGGTGCCGGCAACTGTGTCTTGCTGCAGCACTGTAAAGTTACGGCAAATATATTTTCCTTTCTGCTTAACATATGACAATATTTTTTATGAATGAATATGACATAATTGCTATCTCGTGCAGCTGCAGATGATTTTGTCTTTGGTGGGGGAGGAGGGGGAAAGGCAAGGAAATGTCACAGATGGACAGTAGTGGATCCAAAATGGTTACACCAGTCTCCAAAAAGGAAACACACGTGTGTTCTGTTATGTACATATTTTAATGTACATAATATTTACTGCTGCCTCTCTACTGGGATCCATTACTGAAACGAAAGATGACGGGATACTTTTGCCCAGATCAATATGGGGGAAGCTGAAATGCGTAAGCATTCCGGGCTTTGCTGATTTCTTTCCCACGCCGCCAAGGTCTTGTCTACCGACTGGACTTGTTTAAATCTCCTACCAGCGTTGCCTCTTCAGAAAAGGCTAATGTGGAAATGGATATTGAGACCAATTCTTAAAGTTACGGTCGCGGCGTGGTTACCACTCCTGCTGCGGCTGCTCTGCCTGCAACTTTGGCAATGTTAGAACAACTAAATCAGTGGGGGAAAGTTGACAATGTGATTACTGGGGGAAATGGCGGTATATTAAGTAACCACATCACTAGCCCCTCTCAAATGATCTTGCTGTTCTAGTTCCCTCCCAGAGTGGAATAATAATAATAATAATAATAATAATAATAATAATAATAATAATAATAATGTTATTATTTATACCCCGCCCACCTGGCTGGGTTAATGATAAGCCACCACGAGGGAGGAGCCACCATGCCACTCAGCTGGTCTGTGAGCACATTACATTACTTAAACTTGCTAGGAGGACTGGGCTTCCTAATCCTTAAGGCATCAGAGCCTGTTTTTGAGCCCTAACAAATACAAGAACCGAAAAGGTGTTAGCTCTGATGGCAAACTCTCCTCCTGGAGATGGATGTGTTAAAGAAAGTAAATCGAATCGGACGCCTGGTGCATTTCACCTTCCCCGCATCGATCCCACGAGAAGTATCGCATCGCTTGTCCATCTGTTTTGAGTGCACAGAGCTTTTCTTTTCTCTCCCCCCCTTTTATATATAAATGCAAAGAATGTTCTATTCTTTTTAATGTAGTACATCATCCTGGGAAGTGCATGTCACAAACCAACTCCACCTTCACCTTCACCACCTGCCGCATTCTGCACCCTTCTGATGAGCTCACACGAGTCACTCCAAGGTAAGGGGTTCCAGAGAGCTGCCTCGCTCCCTGGGGCAGGGGAGTGCCTTAGCCTAGAAGGCAAGGGGATTTGGAGCGATGCATATATTTCAAGGTTCTGCACCTTCTAAACTCCCCATCAGGTCACATCACCAGCTTGCCTTAAATATACGCAGCGCTTATTTATCAAGAACCATCCAAGAAATCCAAAATCCAAAAAGTTTATTACAGCAACAGCCAGCAACATAATACAATATAATTCCAAACCAGTGATCAGAATATTGCTACAAGGCGTCAAAATCCTAAGGATTAGAATAATAATAATTAAAAAAAAACAATGGTGCAAAAGAAATTTATAGTATATTTTCCAGTAGAAGCGATTTACTTTTTTTGATGGCTAAGGTGCAAAACTTGGCCACAGCATAGGATACTGAGCTTAAAGAGTCTTCCAAAAGGAATTTGCGTAGGCTTTCGGGAATAAATTCCAGATAATATTGCAAGGGTTTAAATTTTGATAAAAGGGGTAATATAAGTCGAGACTTCCTGAGAATTACAGGTGTCTAAAATCTTGGCCCAACTTTTCAGCTGCCCCTTATTTATCTAATATTACTTATGAATTTTATAGATGGGCTTTTTCCAGAGCCCGATTTGAGGCATCCAAGAAATCGTAACATGTCTCCAAAGTTGATTGCAACTCCTGTGGAGAGTAATAATGTCCGTGTCCATGGAAGGAGGACACAATGAGATTAACGTCACTTTGTGCCTCAGAGTCATTAATAAAGCCGGTGGCTTTACAGTCAAACAAAGATAACAGTAGTCAAGTCTTCAAATAATTGAAACTACAGTGGTACCTCAGTTCTCCAACGTAATCCGTTCCTGAAGCCCGTCCGGCTTCCGAAACGTTAGAAAACCAAGCCAAAGCTTCCAATTGGTTGCAAGAGCTTCTTGCACTCAGCGGAAGCCGCATCACACTTTCGGGTTCCAAAAAATGTTCGAAAACGGAAGCATTTACTTCTGGGTTTTTGGCGTTTGAGAACCGAAACGTATGACAGTGGAGGCGTTTGGGAACCGAAGTACCACTGTAGATTAGTGTGGCAAAATTGGCATCTACGAATATGAGGAGAGGGATTCCTAACAGTAAGAATTAGCCAGGTGTGATTTTTTTGATTTTTTAAAAAAGTACTACAGTTGTTTGTTAAATGTAATTATACACTAAAAGTCCCTCAAGGTCCTAAAAATAGATATGTCCAAGGGTTTGAAATGAATTGTCATTCTCAAAAACTCCTGTAATAACAACAGACAGTTGTCCACACAGTTGTGTTGTGGCAGTTTAAACGGCACCGTGACACACAAGGTAACATTAAAGAGTTAATAAATGGATAGATTTTTCTGCTCCAAAGTCCCATGGAGACATGGAATGGAACCTCCCGAAAGAAAGCACTACTGGCTTGCTCCACGTTACAAAATGTTGTCAAGCCTTGCTTCATGTAAAAATAAGGCCGGTCTTTTGAACGCCTTAACGAAGAAATTGAAGAAATAGTAGCACACACCATGATGAAACCCACCACTGCCCCACTTTACAAGCCAGAGGATAGGATGTAAATTCCTTCACACTGTCTTCAGTTTCTGGAATTCCTGCTCTCCCTCACCCTTTTCTTTCTCCAGCCCGCATAAAATTTGCCACTGATTTCATGCTGCGAGGTGCTGCGAAAAGCTACAAATCTAGCTGCAATTCCTTCTCCATCTTCCCTATTGAACTTCTGGCGGAAATCTCTATTGCTTAAGATGTGAATTTTTATTGTGACATTAATTTCATTGCAAAGTGCACTTGCTACTTCCCTTAGCTTACCCTGAAATCTATACTTTGCTCTCTCTGGTGGCCGGGGTCGGGTGGGGGGTTCTCTCTTTTATTTACTGTATTGGCCCGAATATAAGCCGCACCCGAATATAAGCCGCACCTTTAAAATTCAAGGGGAGGGAGAGAAAAAAAATAAGCCACTCCCTTAAAATTCCAGAGGCACTCACACTCGTTCCATTTTACCGTATGTTTCAGCGGCGATATCGTAAAAGCTTTGTAAGGTCGCGAATTAAAGCCACACTTTTCACGGTCGGAATTTGGGGGGGGGGAGTGAGGCTTATATTCAGGCCAATACGGTACTTCGACATCCACTGTGGATTCAGAACCAAAGTGATACCAATGCAAGGGGTTGGAGTAGCGGAGCTCCTTAAACTCTGAATGATGCTTCTTCACAGGTCATGTGAGGAAGACGATGAGACTGCTTTATGTCACCTTGTCCTGAGAGGAGATGTAGGGCACACAATATGACCAGCGTGACAGGGGGTGAGCAGCGCTGCCAGCAGCCTCCGTGCTGGCAGAGTCCTGTAGAAGGAATGTTAGTGTTTTATGGCACCAGCTAACTCAAAGACTTCTGATCAGTCCCACCTCCCTCTTTCCATTCTAACCTAACATCCTAACACAAGGTGGCATTCTAACCAAAACTCTGTAAGTTCCATATAGTGAAGTGCTGGTTTTAACGCTGATTTGAAAGCACAGTTACTCTCTCTTTTTTTGGTCTTTGTTTTCAGGACACATGTTGAATACCCTGCCTTCCTCCCTCTAACAAGGCCCAGCTTTTGTTAGCATAGGGACGATTACCAGTTTAGGAAACATCTGGCATCCTCCCTTGGCATTGCCTTGTTGGTCAACTTTAGCGTAGGGACGCTTGTTGCAATGATCTGAATAATAATAATAATAATAATAATAATAATAATTTATTTATACCCCGCCCATCTAGCTAGGTTTCCCTAGCCACTCTGGGCAGCTCCCAAAATAATAATAATAATAATAATAATAATAATAATAATAATAATAATAATAATAATAATTTATTTATACCCCGCCCACTCTGGGCGGCTTCCAACCGAATATTAAAATACAATAGTCTATTAAACATTAAAAGCTTCCCTAAACAGGGCTGCCTTCAGATGTCTCCTAAGTCAGATAGTTGTTTATTTCCTTGACATCAGATGGGAGGGTGTTCCACAGGGCGGGTGCCACCACTGAGAAGGCCCTCTGCCTGGTTTCCTGTCACCTCACGACTCACAGGGAGGAAACCGCCAAAAGGCCCTCGGCACTAGACCTCAGTGTCTGGGCTGAACGATGGGGGTGGAGACGCACCTTCAGATATACTGGACTGAGGCCGTTTAGGGCTTTAAAGGTCAGCACCAACACTTTGAATTGTGCTTGGAAACGTACTGGGAGCCAATGTAGGTCTTTCAGGACCGGTGTTATATGGTCTCTGAAATATACCTTTTGTTGTTTGTGCAGCAACCTCAGCTTATTTGATGCTGTGGAGAAGAATGCAGGTAGACATTCCAGGGCCTGGTCCCAAGGAGTTTGCAGTTGAAAGTAGTTAGCGATTTATCTCGGGGAGCGTGGTGATTGAAGGAAGTATAGGAAATAAAAAATGTGTTAAGACTATATAAATATTTGCTGGGAGGGAATGTTTATGCACCTGCCTTAAAATTAAGCCTTTCTAAATCTGATAACCTGTTTTTAAATTGTATTTTATTCAATTGTTTTTATACCTGATGTTAACCGCCCTGAGCCTGGTCTTGGCCGGGGAGGGCGGGGTATAAATAAAAATTTATTATTATTATTATTATTATTATTATTATTATTATTATTATTATTATTATATGTTTGGTAGCTCCTACTTCAGGACTTGAGCGCTAGTGAATCTGACATAAATGCCCCTTGCACGGGCAATATTTGAGTATAGTAACCTACTCTTAAGTAGGCATTCTAAAAGATTTTGAGAACCGGCTACTCCTGGCAAAGGTTAGAGAGGGTAAGATTCAGTGAAGATGCCCAGCAACTCTTATGGAGGTATCAAAATGTACTACTTTCCCAAGTTTATTTTACAAGCCATTCCCAGCACCTAGTTAGCACGTATATTGCTTGATCAGGAAGACTAATCCATAAATCCATTTTGGGGTAGAAAAGACAAGGGTAAAGACTGCAGCCATTTACAGATGGTAAACAGAAAGGGACCTTTTTATAATAATAATAATAATAATAATAATAATAATAATAATAATAATAATATTTATTTGTACCCCGCCCTCCCCGGCAAAGCCGGGCTCAGGGCGGCTCACACCACCAAAATCACAATAAAACATGAAACATAAAAGAAAAAACAATTAATTAGAATACAGATTAAAAGATTTAAAAAACCGCCTTGATGCAACAGCCCATGAATTTATAACACATAGGGGAGGATCTTATAATACAATGTTATATTATAACACAAGGGTCAGGCTGAATCGGACTCAAAAGCTAGGCGGAACAGCTCCGTCTTGCAGGCCCTGCGGAAAGCTGTCAAATCCCGCAGGGCCCTGGTCTCTGGAGACAGTGCGTTCCACCAAATTGGGGCCGAAATTGAAAAGGCTCTGGCCCTGGTTGAGACCAGTCTAGCCACCTTATGGGTTGGGACCTCCAGCATGTTATTATTTGTGGACCTTAGGGTCCTCCGCGGGGCATACCAGGAGAGGCGGTCCCGTAGGTACGAGGGTCCTAGGCCGCATAGGGCTTTAAAGGTCAAAACCACAACCTGATCCTGTACTCCACCGGGAGCCAGCGCAGCTGGTAAAGTACTGGATGAATATGATTCCGCTGCAAAGACCCCGTAAGGAGCCTCGCCGCGGTATTCTGCACCCGTTTATCCCAAATTTGAGGTAATACTCCCTTGTAAATTAGTCCAGCTATTTTTATTCACGAAACAAACCAGGATTTCCTGGAATACTAGAACACAGTCAACTCTCTTTTGTGAATCTTGCACAGCATCACATGCCCAAGAGTTTTTGCAAGTTCCTTATTTGAAAATAGAATGGGATGGTTATCTCCAGGCTCCTTAGTTGCTCACTTAGGTTCTGTTGCTTTCTCCTTTATGCAAAAGAACCTGCCTGCTCCTTCCAAGTGTGGGATTATGTGGAAGCTAGCATGTTTCCCTTCCAGTAACTGCTGCAGAACTGCTCCAGTCTACCTGCCAGCCCTAGCCTAGGACTAACATCAAGGAGTATTTTAAGCCTGGAATGAGTGAGAATGGACAAGCTTCTCTGTTAGCGCTAGACTAGAGCTTGTAAGCAGATTTTTGTTAAACTTTCCTTCTGCACTAAGGACTGATTCAAGAGCCGCAAGAACAGCAGGCGGCCACCTATAAGTCGCTAAACCTAGGGCAAGATCATAGGCATTGTCTATAAAAAGAAACATTTGTGTGCGCACACATACTCACTGTTGCACGCACACGTTTGCATTTTTCATGTGCAATGCTTTCACATGTGACAAAACCTGACCACATTTCCCAGGGCTGCAGCAGTTGTAGTGACATTCACCTGTTGAGAGCACCTAGCACAGGTATAGGCAACCTTCGGCCCTCCAGATGTTTGGGACTACAATTCCCATCATCCCTGACCACTGGTCCTGTTAGCTAGGGATCATGGGAGTTGTAGGCCAAAACACCTGGAGGGCCGAAGGTTGCCCATGCCTGACCTAGCACAAAGGAATGCTGGTTTCCTGTTCACCTGACCCAACAAAAATATATTTAACCCGCAGCCCAGAGGGGGAAATGTAATATTTTCCGCCACCTTTCCCTTGTATGTGTATGATATGGAGGTGACATGAGTTCATTCCACCCCAGCTGCCATGTCAAACAAACCATGTGGATAATTGTCCCTTAGCGCTCTTAACCAAGTTGGTTGACTGTTATCAACAACTGGAATTTCAGCTGTACTCCACAAGAGGGCATATTTGCTCTGCAGCAGGGAACAAGCTGCTGTGATGACCAAGTTCTGTGTCCTCTCTTTGGCTTCTCCCGAGGCAGCTTCTCATGACATTATTTTTTGGGGGTGGGGGTGGGAAGGAAGAATATACATAGGTGCATATGTTCAACACGCAGCCCAATCAATGTGAGTTTTTGGGATATGTCACCGTGTATCACATGCAGTGATAAGGACGTGTCCCTGAATGTTCATAAAGTGTGCTTCAACTACCCCATAATTTCAGTTATGGCCCCATAGCAGCCGGTGCATGGGATTACGCCTCAAATAAATGTTCTTCTAGCTCCTTCACAAGCCCCCCCACACCAATTTTCAATGGCAGAATTATAGCAGGGTAGAATTATTACTTTTTTTTACAGCAGCTTTTTTTTTTTTTACAGCAGCTGTATGAGCCGGCCCCACGACAATCTGCTCACACTAGTCTTAGAGCTCCCAAAATGAATTCTCAACAATATACTTTGTATCAACAGAGTGTACTGCTTTTTTTTTTTAAGGCCCCCCTCCCCAATTTTATATTTGCTCCAAACTGAAACTCAGTCAGTGGGAATACAGCTATTGATTTCAGTGGCGGTTTTGTTTTGTAGCAAGTATTCATAGCAGAGATTTATGTAGTGGGATTTGTGAACATCATAATTCACGCTCTTCTGCACAGTTTCTCTTGCCATCACTGTAATCAGAACTGATAATAGAAACCTCATTAAATCTGCCCTTGTTAAAGGAAGAACCAGCTATTGTAACTTACAAAATTGACCAAGCATATTCTAGGTAAAAGACGCGGGTGGCACTGTGGTCTAAACCACAGAGCCTAGGGCTTGCCGATCAGAAGGTCGGCGGTTCGAATCCCCGTGACGGGGTGAGCTCCCGTTGCTCGGTCCCAGCTCCTGCCAACCTAGCAGTTCAAAAGCATGTCAAGTGCAAGTAGATAAATAGGTACCACTCTGGTGGGAAGGTAAACGGCGTTTCCGTGCACTGCTCTGGTTCGCCAGAAGCGGCATAGTCATGCTGGCCACATGACCCGGAAGCTGTCTGCGGACAAACGCTGGCTCCCTTGGCCTATTGAGCGAGATGAGTGCCGCAACCCCAGAGTCGTCCGCGACTGGACCTAACGGTCAGGGGTCCCTTTACCTTTACTCTAGGTAAAGCTGCATGCATTTTTAGTGTGCATATTGCCTGCTCTGCATCATTTCATGGGAATGCCGTTTGATGGCTATTTTCTGACCTGTTGTCCAGAGTTTACCTGGTAGAATCAGAAGGTAGAGTAAAATAAAACAACTAATCAGCAGTTGATCAAACAATTGCATGGTGTGTGTGAGAAGCTGTGAGCTCGCAACCGCCACTAATAATAACCAGACCTCTTTTAGGTGGGTAGGAGCAAAAAAATGTAAGCATTGGTCTCTGTACACATACTTGCTTAGTTGTGGGGTTTCCTTTCTGCTGTGTTAAATGGAAATAAGATGATGAAAGAAATTGATATAATGTTGCTGCCCCATTATGCATAGAGAACAAGGTTCCTGTTTGAAGCCACAAGACTAAGGTAGCTTTTGTACATGATCACGTTGTCTGGAGTCCACCCCCCCCCCGTTTCCTCAACCATAATGTTGCCAATTTGCATAATCTAGAATGTGCATTTGGTTTTATAAGAACTCTGATCTTCTGTATTTTCCCCAATTTAATATCATCTGGAAAGGTGCACAGTAGACTAGGGTTTAGACCAGGGTTTCCCAAACTTGGGTCTGTTGGACTACAATTCCCATCATCCCTGACCACTGGTCCTGCTAACTAGGGATGATGGGATTCGTAGTCCAAAAACAGCTGGAGAGCCAAGTTTGGGAAACCCTGTTTTAGACTCATGAGTATGTGGCCTGTTTGCAGGAAGCTTGCATTTAATAACACCTGCTATAAAGTAGTGAATATAGTCCTTCCACTCTCTTTTTCATTATTTAACAAAATTAATGTACCTCTTGGTTGTAATTGGAGCGTCTAAGTAGTTTACGAAAAATAAAACAAACATTAAAATTTTCAGTAGAAGGGAGTTTAGGACAAGCGTTCCTTTTTCACAGCTAGTGATAAAGCATAACTGTTTGGAAGATGTTCTGTCTGTGTATCTCCCTTAAGTTCTGTTGGTACACTTACAAACAGCTGCAATCCTATTATTAGATTGTTAACCGAAGCATTTACTTCTGGGTTTATGGCATTCGAAAACCGAAACATTTGTCAACGGAGATGTTCGAAAACTGTACAGTCGTCCCTTGGTTTTCGAACAGCTTATTTCTCGAATGTTTTGGCTCCAGAACGCCGCAAACACCCGAACGTGAGTGTTCTGGTTTGTGAACTATTTTTGGAAGCCGAATGTCCAGTGGGGCTTCCACGGCTTCCGATTGGCTGCAGGAGCTTCCTGCAGCCAACCAGAAGGCACGCTTTGGTTTTCAAACGTTTTAGAAGTCGAACGGACTTCCGGAACGGATTCCGTTCGACTTCCAAGGTACGACTGTACTCAAATCATTCCTGAGAATGGTGGTTGAGAGCTCATTTTTCCTGCTACCTCAGACAAACGTCGTCTCTCTGAGGCAATTGAATCGGTACCAAGTACGTTTTTATATGTGGGTTTATCAAGCGGTGGCAATTTGAAAGCCAGCATTCCAATGGAGACGTTGACTTGTTTTTCTGTTTCTCTTCCCCCTGCCAGCCTTAACGCAGCACCTACTCCAGCTTGTAGCAGCGTTGGCAATTTGAAAGGCACCCCGGTGGCCACGCCATGCACCCCTCGGCGCCTGAGTTTGGTCGAATCCTCCACCAACCTCCGGGAGTCCACCACCACCATGAGCACTTCCTTGGGGCTGGTGTGGCTCCTCAAAGAGCGTGGGATATCAGCGGCAGTGTATAACCCACAGAGCTGGGACCGCGCCGGCAGGAGCTCCCTCCTGAGCACCTACGCTCCCAGAATGGCCGTCATCCCTTCCACTCCCCCCAACTCGCCTATGCAGACGCCTTCCTCCTCCCCGCCGTCTTTTGAGTTCAAATGCACCAGCCCCCCGTACGACAACTTCTTGGCTTCCAAGCCGGCCAGCTCCATTCTCAAGGAGGTGAGGGACAAAAAGAACATCCGCAGCAGCGAGAGCCAAACGGACGTGTCCGTCTCGAACCTCAACCTCGTGGACAAAGTGAAAAAGTTTGGGATTGCCAAAGCAGTGAGCTCGGGGCAGCCGCCAGCGCCTGCCTTGGCGGATGTGCAAGGACCTCTTCTCCCCGGGGCACAAAGGCCAATGAAGGCCTTTGGCCCTGGGAGCCTGGTACCAGAAGACCTGGCCTTGGGTGGTCCTTCTGTAACAAGTGCCATTGGGGGCCTTCAGCTGAACAGCGGCATTAGGAGAAACCGAAGCTTTCCAACGATGGTGGGTTCCAGCATGCAGATGAAAGCGCCATCGTCTTTTACTCCCGGCCTATTGATGGGAGCAAAGCTTCCTAAGCAAACCAGCTTACGGTGAATGGCTTAAGTTGCGGCCGAACTTGTAAAGGAGACATTTTTTTAAAACAACAACAGATTTTTCTTCTTCCATTTACCATTGAGATTGACAAATCAACTTTGTGCCTAATGGGGTGGGTGGGGGGGAAGAGTGTAAACTTTGTACAGGATGTAAATATGTACCAGATGTATTATAAGTGAATCATGACACTGTTTTGACAATTTAACATGCTAACCTTTTGGAAAGGGTGTTTTTGTTTTGTTTTTGCACTGAAAATAAAAAAGAGCAATCCTTGGATAGAAAAAAAATAAAAATAAAGAATTCTTAGTTAGCCTAGCTTGATATTGGAACTAGCCTCATCTAGCAAGGGTTACAGATCATGCTTTCCAAACTGTGGGATATCAGCACACATAGCAACTCCTATAAACACAAGAATTTTTTGTAGTTCATCAAAGCAAGTAGATTAGCATCTTGAACATCTTATTCTGCCTTTATGGAGGAGAGGGGGAATATTCAAAGGATCTTTTTTTCTTACAAAATAAACTTGAAGTAATAATGTGTTGAGAGTGACTGCTAAGTCTGCTAGGTGCCAGGAAGAGAAAACACCTCTATTGCTGCTGTTTCATGTCCTGTGTTAATATTATTTTCAATGCTGCACTGGAATGTGGAAGGGAAAGTGCTTTAAATAGTGTTTTGTTGCAGACACTGAAAATACACACCTGTCAGAAACAAAACAAAATCTTGTATCTTGCTTTCATGAGGAGCCAAAGTCACTGAAAGAGTTGATTGTAGGTATGTTTAAAAGCCTAAATTTAAACAAATGTAGTACAGTATTGCCAAAAGATGTGTCCTTAAGAGAATAATTTCAAAAATAGCTTAGTAAGAGTGGTACAAGTGAAGGATAAATATTTCCATCTATTCTTTACCTCCAGATTTTGAGGTATTTAAAACGATCCAGTGGATCACTTCATAAACAGGGTTAGACCATTGCTATTTTAAGTGACGGTATAATTGTCTTTCATACATATCTGTTTCCATCAGATCCATGTGATAGAGCTACTAGCAAATGGTTTTATATCATCCGCCCAAATACCTTTTGGAAATCTTCAGTATTTGGACTTTTCTTCCCCCAAAGACTTTTCTAATTGTAAGGCTAACTCATTATTTAGTATTACTTTTCTTTTAATGGTTTGTTCACACAAATCAGGATCAGACTGGTTTATGATCCTGGCTTGTTCACTAACCATAATGATAAACTAATGAAAGAGTTTCCCTAACTTTGGACTTCACAGGGAGCTCTGGTTAGTTTAAAAGTGGAAGCAGATGTTTGTGACCTTGAGACTGCGTCCAAGGTTTATTCATGTAACGCTAAATCATAATTTGGTGCTGTAGCATTGCGTCCAAAATGACCCAGTATGTAGAAACTTGAAACAACATCTGGAAAGAACTGAAAACAAACAAGGAGCATTAAGTTCTTCCGCCAAGAAGATGGCATTCTTGTGCAACTTTCATTGGGTTGTTTTTTTTTTGGGGGGGGGGGGCGGATTATTCAAAAGAACTTCCTGTCCCAGGTCAGGTTTATTTTTGAGCTTATGTTTTGAAGCAGTTGGTGTGCCTAGTTGCGTGGGTGGCTTGTTCTTGACTTGATTTAAAACCAAACCCACTTTATTTATTTGATGCCAGTACCTCACTACATACTGTGCATTGCCGTTGTGCCAGACTGTTACTAAATCATTAGCACTGATAACTATTTGCAGTAGTGGAACTGTGCGGTTGTCGTTTTTTATGGGCGACAGATGAGCCCGGTTACCTGTTCACGAATTAGCTAGTTGCAATACTGCTATGAATATTGAGAATGTCAGAGGACAGCAAGAGAGGGCATCATTAGCGAGTGCATGTGCTTCTAGATTTCTATTTATTCTACCGACATTTTAGCACTTCGTCATTGCCTCTACTTGCTGTTTGTCTGTGTGCACTTAATTGCAATTTGCAAGAACATAACTTAAATCTTTTTATCTGAATGTATCTTAAGACAACCAATAAATTAACAATTTTGAATAGGTGAAAAAAAAAATCACGAATGTATGAGGACCTTTTCGTGTACCAAGAGACCATGAGCTCATTTGTGGAATAAAATGGTAAAAACCCAATGATGAAGTTGAAAGTATTATTATTTACTCTTTTTAAATAAAACAAGGTGTCTAACCACTGGAAAATCAGTTCACAAGGCATTGAAGAATTATATTTCTATTTTATTCACAACTGAATACCAATAAACCAATAAAGGTTATATTGTGTATTATTTAATTTTTCTGGATTTGTGTTTCCTGCATTTCCCCCCCCCCCCAGTTTCTGTCATCCAATACTTGTTATTTCAGTTGTGAAATGGGATGCCAGATTCCAAATAATTTTTAGTCTGGGAAGCAGAGCAGAATGCAGAGACCTTTCACCTGAGGAAGGAAGCTTGCCTTCATTTAGAGAGACAAGAAGTCCGGAAAAACTGGTTTTTCCCAGCTCTGCTCCTCCACGGATTCACACATCCACACACCTTCCACTAACCCATTTTTCTCTGCACACACAAAAAGGCCAGTTTTTCCCCAACTTCCCCAACAGAAGCCAAACCCAGATGTGTTCTGGAGAGACTTTTTCCTCTTCCCCTCTCAGGCCAGTAAAATATGATTTGGGAATACTTTCCCATCACTCTTCTCACTGAAATAAGCCCAGATCAATGAATTTACAGAACTCAATATATCAGTAATAAGCCCAGATCAATGAATTTACAGAGATACATTGCTGCTTTCCTAGGCTGGCCATGTAAAGGGGGGGGGGGGAATACTGTGTTTTCTCCTGCTTTAACCTAACTCTGGACAACAAACTCAGAAGAGCAACAGTCAGATTGCAGTTACAGGTAGGTAGCCGTGTTGGTCTGTCATAGTCAAAACAAAACAATAAATAAATAAATTCCTTCCAGTAGCACCTTAGAGACCAACTAAGTTTGTTCTTGGTATGAGCTTTCGTGTGCATGCACACTTCTTCAGATACACTGAAACAGAAGTCACCAGACCCTTATATATAGTGAGAGGGTGGGGAGGGGCATTATTCAGAGGGGTGGTGGGAATGGGTGATAGGCTGATAGCTGTGGTAGACCTGTGGTAAACCATTACTGGCCCCAACAACATCAAACATACCATCTCAGGACTATTTATTTGCTCATCGTCTAACATTGTGTATGCCATCAAATGCCAACAGTGCCCTTCAGCTCTCTATATTGGACAAACAGGCCAAACCCTATGCCAAAGGATAAATGGACATAAATCTGACATCAGGAATCACAAAACAGAGAAACCAGTAGAACACTTCAATCTCCCAGGACACTCTATACAAGATCTCAAAGTAGCTGTCTTATTGCAAAGGAATTTCAGAAATAGACTGGAAAGAGAAGTTGCTGAATTGCAACTCATTACCAAGCTTAAAACCATGGAGAGACCTGGTCTGAACAAAGACATTGGATTCTTATCTCATTATACATGACAAAGCTATTTTTAACCTTCTCACCCCTTGCTTTTTCCTGTAAGACTAATTGCAGCCGTTAACAGTCGTCAACAGGTTTACCACAGCTATCAGCCTATCACCCATTCCCACCACCCTTCTGAGTAATACCCCTCCCCACCCTCTCACTATATATAAGGGTCTGGTGACTTCTGTTTCAGTGTATCTGAAGAAGTGTGTATGCACACGAAAGCTCATACCAAGAACAAACTTAGTTGGTCTCTAAGGTGCTACTGGAAGGAGGTTTTTTTATTTTTTATTTTGTTTTAGCACTTATCTGATTCAGTCTTATACATCTTACAAATCTGCTCGGAGTTGAATACCACCCGTAAATCATTTTAGATGTACTGTTAACATGTTTTAGCGGGGTCCATTCCGCTACACCTTCACTGTGCCACAAGAGGGCGCCTCAGGACCTGTGCAAGACAAGAACTAGGACAGAAACACTTCAGAGCTTTCTCACTTAGAAAGCAACCTGCGTCCTAATCTTTCTTTTTATACGACCCAGCCAGTCACAATACTTCTTCTATGTAGGATTCTGGGAGCGCAGAACGTGGACTCTTTTTTTGGTGGCCCACTCCAGAATAGCAACCACTGCTTACGCCTATGCTGTTGCCATTGTAAGCCACTGAATGACATGGGTGAAGTTGGCTACATCATGGCATGAATTCTGCATGCATTCACGGTCAGTACATCTATGCTTTATTTCTACCTGAACTTTCTGACTCTTTGCAAGGGTACAGCTAATCAGTCGTGGCTCACGGCTACAATATTTAGCTACCATGCCAGAGACAGGATGGTGAAGTGTAACCACAATTTTGTGCATGTGTCAAGTAAAGCCTAATAAAACAAAATTATTCCTTATCTGGGTCAGAGCTGCCTGTCTAGCCTATTTGCATAAATCAGTTTCCGTACTCAAGGGAAACCCATCATTAATTTATGGTGTTGATTGTCTTCTTTAGTATATAGGAAAACAGAGTAGATAAAGCGTAGATCTGATCTTAAATATAGCTCTCTACACCATGACCACATTTATCATTACTTAATTAATTGATTAATTAAATTTGTACGACGCCCTATACCCACAGGTCTCAGGGCAGTTCACAACATAAAATCACAATATAAAAACACAAAATACATAATAATAATATAAAAAACAAGAACAACCAATTATCCCCCCTCCCCAACACATTTTAAAAGGCCATCCAGCCCAAGGCCTGAATAAGAGGATTGTTTTTGCCTGGCACTAATAATAATAATAATAATAATAATAATAATAATAATAATAATAATAATATAATTTATTACTTATACCCTGCCCATCTGGCTGGGCCTCCCCAGCCGCTCTGGGTGGCTTCCAGCATGATATTAAAAACACAATAAAACACCAAACATTAAAAACTTCCCAATACAGGGCTGCCTTCTAAAAGTTAGATAGTTAACCAATACAAAAATTTGTTATGTATGTTTGTATTTTTTGTTGTAATTTGGTATTGCATATTCAAAAAATAAAAATAAAATAAAGGTCAGATAGTTGTTTATTTCTTTGACATCTGATGGGAGGGCGTTCCACAGGGCGGGTGCCACTACCGAGAAGGCCCTCTGCCTAAAGGTGTATAAGGAAGGCGTTTTGTTATAAGTACTGTATAAATACTGCCATTAATACTGCCATTAATGTGGCTCCTTCCTGGTTGGCTTTGTAAGATGAAGCTTCTAAATATTGTTGGCTTCCCACGAGCAATGCCTATGCGTGTCTCTCCTGTGCAACTAGAAACCACATAATCCCTCCCCAACCTTTCCAGATTTTATATTGGGTGCTGACACTGCTAGAAGTGGGACAATATTTCTGGGTCCATTGGAAGCTGTGTGACAGGGATCAGCTTTTGACCAAATATTATTGGTCATCCTCTCCCATCTCTGGAAGAACTATACCGTTCCCGTTGCCTTAAAAAGGTAAACAATATTTTAAAGGATCCATCTCATCCAGGACATAGCCTCTTTGCACCACTGCCTTCGGGTAGAAGATATAGAACAATTAGATCAAGAACAAATAGATTGAAGAACAGTTTCTACCCAAGAGCTATAACCATCTTAAATGCTGTAACCAGATAATATAACCTTGGAGAGCTGTGATGGGTGTATGTGCGGCTTTTTTATGGTGTGTATGTGTTTTGTGCTGTTTTTTGTTTTGTTTTTTCTTTCTGTTTTTTACGGGATGGCATGCAATTTCGTTGCACTTGTATGGCGTTGTGCTTGTACTTGTGCAATGACAATAAATTATCTTATCTTATCTATCTTAGCTTTGAGGCTACAAGTGCCTGCCCCATTGGATCTGTTACCATTTGCTGTCTAGATTTGCTGAGTAAGTTTGACCAGGCAATATCAGGATATATAAACAGCCTAGGAAGAAAACAGTCATACCCACCCCCTCTGCAAAAGTTCTCTTCAGAAATGAACTCTTAACACCCAACTGTGAGAGGAAGGAGCGATGGTTATGGGGAAAGTGTTGCTTCTCCAATAACCTGAGAGCTAATAAATTTCTTTTTACTGCAAAGGATTGCTGAAAATCCTCTGTGACTAAAAAAATTATACTCACGTGACCGTCAACAGCGCAACGGAAGAACCCGCTAACGTTCCAGGGTTTGAGAATCTCGCATTTACAGTGCTGAGTTTTTATTACTTCAACTGAAATAATAAAGGTTAATCTTCCCTGGTGCAGCAGAACAGAAGATTAGCCCCTCGCCTTCATTGGGCATCACAAGAAACACCATCCCTTCCCCTGCAAAGATTCATGCTGATTAGCCCGGGGAACTAGTTGTATACTGTTCTGTCACGACCTCTGAAAGATACTTTAATAAGGAACGAGTTAATGAGCTCAATATATTCTCCCAATTTCATTTTGGCTCTAGATGAGTCAATGCAAAGCCCTTTATGGCCCTATCTAGTCTGCTTGCCTGCTTTGATCAACCCTAGGCAAACCTTGGCACAAACCGAGCGCCAAAAGGTCTGGAAATAATTACAAGAACCAGCTAGCTGCTGATATTTTAGGCAACCTAAGGCCCGTGTGCCGGATGCGGCCCAATCGCCTTCTCAATCCGGCCCACGGACGGTCCAGGAATCAGCGTGTTTTTACATGAGTAGAATGTGTCCTTTTATTTAAAATACATCTCTGAGTTATTTGTGGGGCCTGCCTGGTGTTTTTACATGAGTAGAATGTGTCATTTTATTTAAAATGCACCTCTGGGTTATTTGTGGGGCTGCCTGGTGTTTTTACATGAGCAGAATGTGTCATTTTATTTAAAATGCATCTCTGGGTTATTTGTGGGGCATAGGAATTCGTTCATATATTTTTTTCAAAATATAGTCCAGCCCACCACATGGTCTGAGGGACGGTGGACCGGCCCACGGCTGAAAAAGGTTGCTGACCCCTGTTTTAGCAGCTTTCGCATTGCGTTTGAATATCTGCGAATGAACGACAGAATTTTAAAAGCAGTGAAATACGAAGACATGCTGATTATGAGGCGGAGTTCCACGTATATCAAGATGCGTCTGGAAAGAAACTCCTCTCCTAAGCTCTCTGTGTTATGTGCTTGCTTTTTTGCTGGGGAATTGCTTTCTTTCATTCAGGGTCAAATGTGACACCGGCTGAAGCATGCCTTTGCATGCAGATCTGCCCCAGTTATGTGTGAAATGGGGAGCGGCATGCAATGTAAAGGGGGAAAGAGATGCCACTTTTGGTCTCCCTAGACCAGTGATGGCTAACCTTGACACCCCAGATGTTTTGGAACTACAACTCCCATCATCCCTAGGTAACAGGATCAGTGGTCAGGGATGATGGGAGTTGTAGTCCCAAAACATCTGGAGTGTCAAGGTTAGCCATCACTGCCCTAGACCTTCCCCTATTTTTTCAGCCAGTTGGGCTCACTTTCCCTCTGGGTTTGCTGGGGGAAAGAACAGCAAGAGGGCAAAGTGGCAAGTTGGGGGAGAATTTAGCACCCACCCCTCATTTTCATGCCCAAATCACAGGCTATTTTAGTCTACTACCGCCGTATGTAGTAGAGGCCCATCGATTGCTTCAAACATTGTTGCCATTTAACCAGAAAACCATCTCCACTTAGCAAAGCGAATATGTAGTCTAATATATATGGTGCTTTGTGCTGTACAGTGGTACCTCTGGTTAAGTACTTAATTCGTTCCGGAGGTCCGTTCTTAACCTGAAACTGTTCTTAACCTGAAGCACCACTTTAGCTAATGGGGCCTCCCGCTGCCGCCGCCACCCGATTTCTGTTCTCATCCTGAAGCATTATTTCTGGGTTAGCGGAGTCTGTAACCTGAAGCGTCTGTAACCTGAACTGTCTGTAACCTGAGGTACCACTGTATTGTAGAATATGCTAGGAGTGTACACCAAAGCCAGCCAAAGCCCAGATCCTGACCCTCCAAGTGTCCCTATTTTCCAGGGATCTCCCTGATTTCCTTAGGATGTCCCTATTTTCATTGGAGAAATGTTGGAGGATATGGAGTTATCCAACCCCAAGCTGTCTGAAGGCTATCCTTTTATAGGGAAGGTTTCCCACCCCCCAATGTTTAATGTTTTATTATGTTTTATATATGTTGGAAGCTGCCTAAATGGCTGGGGCAACCCAGTAAGATGCGTGGGGTATCATAGTAAACTTGTTATTCTGGGACGTCCCTATTTTTATCGGAGAAATCTTAAAAGTAAAAGGACCCCTGACTGTTAGGTCCAGTCGTGACCAACTCTGGGGTTGCGGCGCTCATCTCGCTTACTGGCCGAGGGAGCCGGCGTACAGCTTCCGGGTCATGTGGCCAGCATGACTAGGCCACTTCTGGCGAAACCAGAGCAGCGCACGGAAATGCCGTTTACCTTCCCGCTGCAGCGGTACCTATTTATCTACTTGCACTTTGACGTGCTTTCGAACTGCTAGGTGGACAGGAGCACGGACCGAGCAACGGAGCTCACCCATCGCAGGGATTCGAACCGCCAACCTTCTGATCGGCAAGCCCTAGGCTCTGTGGTTTAACCCACAGCGCCACCTGCGTCCGTAGCATAGCTGTCAACTTTCAGATTTGAAAATAAGGGATTTCCCCAAACTTTCGGATTTGAAAATAAGGGATGCCGCGAGGGCGGTGCAATGGCACCAAGTAGCCTCGCCACCCTGCGCTCCAGAGGCTGAACGCGAACGGGTAAGCGAAAGAGTGAGTGCGTAGATGGCAGGCAGGCTGTCTGGCTGTCTGGTTGGGCGTGAGGGTCTGGCTGCACAAGGCATGCAAGCTCCGCCCCCAGTCGGTCTCAGACTCCTTATTGGCAGCTGAGCAACGCAGCTGAGGAGCCTCCCTGGCCGGCAGGGAGGGAGAGGAGCTGCTTCCTTTGAAATCCGGGGAATTTAAGGGATATCAACAATCCGGGATAGCAGCGGGAAACGGCATTGAATAAGGGAGTTTCCACAAAAAAGGGAGGGTTGACAGCTATGGTCCCTGGAGAAATCTTAGAGGGTATGAAATTGGCCCACTTGGGCTTTGGATGAATCAGGCTGATACAGCCCCAGATCATTCAAGGAAGGAACAGTCCAAAGAGGGCAGGGCAGTATGGAGGGTTTCAAAAGCTAGAGCATTCAGGTGGCTGGTTTGCTGACAGAAGGAGAAGTGAGGCTACCTCTGCAATGTCTGTTTTGCCTCTGCTTCCCCGCAGAGAACACACTGACTGGTGAAGCAGCACCTAGCAGGATTGAACTCTCTGCTCATCATCTGACAAAGTGGAGGTTCAATCCTCCACTCTTCAGAGGTGGGTTTCATTAGCATATCCCCCCAGAATTCTGGTGAGCGTATGGTTCATTCCTGTCTTCGGGGGGGGGGGGAGTCCATCCCTTTTAGCCTCTCCGTTTGTATTTATAATCTGTGGAGTATTCAAATCCTCCACTTGAATATCCTCCTCATTTTCACAGACATCTTTAAGGGGAGAGAACCTGTTTTTGTTGGAACTGTGAAAGTCAATTTGCTAAAAGGGTCCTCTAATTTTGATTGTTTGGGAGCCGGTAATGAGACTGCTTCCTCTGGGTCTCTGCTGCTCTTACTAGCAGGCATGATATTGGAGTGGGAGGAGAACCAGAAGGAAGAGGAAAAAGATAAAAAGCTCAGCTTATTGAGACCAAGAACAAAGCGAAACAGGGAGTTGGCGGATAACGGCTATCGGCTGTCGGCCGGCCCAGGATTCTTTACAGACATCACTCGGGGTGTCTCATGGAAGTTTGTAAAGGATACCGATAAAATCTCACTGGGGTGGTGAGAATAAAGTATAAAATTAGAAAATTAAAAACCGTTTACTTCCCTGGAAGCACTATAGCTCTGGTATCAGCAGAGCTCCGAAGCCTGCTTGTTACGCCGTCGCCATCTTGGCTCCCACCAAACCTCTGGAGGAGTCTGCACCAAAGAGACACTTTTCGAGCAACCCAAATGTATGGATTTCTGCCTCCCTTGTCCTTTTAGTAATTATGTAAAAGCGGGAATTTCAGTAGGAAATATCATGTAGGAAAAGCGATGTCTCTTAAAATCCCCTCTGCTACTACTATAAGGATGGGTTCGTGCCAGGCTTGCAGGCTCTATTTTGCTTTTTACTAGGACCCCGAGAAGGGACCCAGGTGGCGCTGTGGGTTAAACCACAGACCCTAGGGCTTGCTGATCAGAAGGTCGGCGGTTCGAATCCCTGCGACGGGGTGAGCTCCCGTTGCTTGGTCCCTGCTCCTGCCCACCTAGCAGTTCGAAAGCACGTCAAGGTGCAAGTAGATAAATAGGTACCACTCCGGCGGGAAGGTAAATGGCGTTTCTGTGCGCTGCTCTGGTTCGCCAGAAGCGGCTTAGTCATGCTGGCCACATGACCCGGAAGCTGTACGCCGGCTCTCGGCCTATAGAGCGAGATGAGCGCCGCAACCCCAGAGTCGGACACGACTGGACCTAATGGTCAGGGGTCCCTTTACCTTTACCTAGGACCCCGAGGCCCACCAAGATGGAGCCTGTTGTGAAAGAAATACAGTTAGAATAAAAGAACCTGGAGCCCAAGGATTTGTTTGGAGTACCAGAACTAAACACAACTCACATTCGATCTGCACACTCCTTGTCATACAGTCCACCCCCAGCTTTCTTCATTTCAGCATGTCATTAAGGGAGGGGGAGTCATTTTGTTGTCAATGTTAGACATTTGGGGAGTCAGAAATCCTTGTCGATCTTCAGGTCTCCCAGAAATCTACCAGTAGATTCTGAGCTGCCTTTTGCCCACAGCTGATCTATAGCAGATCGCCCTCTGTTGAATTCCACTCTGTAATGGACAAGAAAAAACTCTCAGCCCGAGACAAATCTCTTTAGTGAAATAATTGCCGTCACCACGTCTGGGTTCTCCTTGATTTTGAAGCCAGAGGCACCTCAGCGCTATGAAATTTCCCGACAGCACGAAAGTACTCAGGTGCATATGTGCTTTGCATATTTATATCTGATGCAAATGAGATTCCAAAAAGGAAGAGGGTCAGAACGTTGGGTTGTTACGCCCTTCTAGCAGGTAGGTTTCCACAATGCAGCAACTGGAAATTGTTTTATGCCACTGAAAAATATTATGGGTTAGTATCTCCCTTGGCTTCTTCCCTAACACATTTTCTCCTCTTTAAATTTGCCATGCTTCTTGTGATACGGTTGATCTCTTGAGAGGCAGTAGGTTGCCCTGTCTATTACTTAAACTCGTTTTTTTCCTATGAATGGGTGGGTGGGGGAATCATAAAATAAATAAATAAGTGTGCCTATAATAGCTTTCCTGCCCACCTAGCAGTTCGAAAGCTCGTCAAAGTGCAAGTAGATAAATAGGCACTGCTCCGGCGGGAAGGTAAACGGCGCTTCCGTGCGGTGTTTCCGTGCTCTGTTCCGTGCACCAGAAGCGGCTTAGTCATGCTGGCCACATGACCCGGAGGCGGTCTGTGGACAAACGCTGGCTCCCTCAGCCTATAGAGCGAGATGAGCGCCGCAACCCCAGAGTCGTCCTAACTGTCAGGGGTACCTTTACCTTTTATAATAGCTTGCTCATGTTTGGAGTCATTTAATGCTTTTTTTTTTTAACATTTTGATTGCTCCCAGTGCAAGGTGGTTTTCATATTTAAGACTGCAATCCTGTACACCTGGGGGTGAGTCACATTAAATGTAAGGAGGCTTACTTCTGAGTAGGCATGCAGAAGATTGTACTGCAAACTACTGAATGAGATTCACTGTAATCACTCTAACCATATTTGGGGTAGGAGGTGCATAATCTTCATCTCGTAATTTTAAACAAATGTATAAGTCACCACGAGGCAAGGAATGTTTTGTTTATTCCAGGATTAATCACTGTAGCAGAATGTTCACATTCACTTCACAAAAGAAAATAACCGAACCATCCTAACATATATTAACTCAGAAATCGGTTCCATGTCCAATGCTGCTTTGATTAAATTACCGTAAATGGGGGTAGATTTTGAACCCCCCGAAACCATATGCAAAAAGCAGCTATTTTAGTAAGATACGTAAAATCCAAGATTTTCACACCAAAATTTAACATCAGTATCACCTTTGCGTTGAAAATTGGGCATAGAACCTAAAGGTGAAAATGCTTAGCTTTGCTTAGGCACTCATTCTATTCACCAGAGATTTGTCAGAATTAAATTTGAACTGGATTCTCATAACCATTGAAAAATTCTTTTCATGTTGATATCTGGACAGATTGCCTCTTAATGCCTGTAGCATTTTTTTCTTGGTATATATAATGTGCTCCTTTGGAAGTTGTTCAGATTAACAAACAGTGTATGAAAGATGTGAGGGTATTTTCCTTCTCCAGTGATTGTGACACACATCAACAATTCTGGCGATCAGACGACAGAGGGATGAATGAAATACTTTTTAATATGTCTACAACTGAGTGGTAAGAAACTATAGGAGAAAGATAATATTTTTTTCTGGAAAATTCTGCATATGTTTATATAATATATATTGCATTGTATAGTTTTACAGACAAATTTACATCAAATACATATGTTTTCTTTTAAAACACTGATTTGAAAAGGATGACAATTTTTTTCCACCCCGTACAGAAATGGGGCTTGATTTTCAATTTTTTTAAAGCATAGTTTGAATCTCTCTAAGAAGAGTACTCATATTCCTCAGCACTCCGGCGTCCAAAATCCATCCATCCCATGTAGTCTCTGTCTCTTATTCTGTGAGTCGGGTCAAAACTCTGCAATCCCATCACAGACACCTTTCCAGAAGCACCTTGGGGAAAACAAGAAAATAAAGAGTGAAATAGAAGTACATGCTCGCTATTGAAATAATAGAATTACACACACTCTAACAACAAAAGAGTCTTGCAGCCAGAACTTGCCAGAACTCAGTTCTGACACCTCTTAAGTCGGCGTCATTACCATTCTAAGAGAATGAGGGAGATGTTTGTGGTGGGTTCAGAAATCTCTTTCCCCAGAAAAATAGTGCCCCTCATCTCCCCCCCTCTCTATACAGTGGAATCTTGGTTTTCTAGCATCTTGGAAGCTGAACGATTCGGAACCCGAATGCCAAAAACCCAGAAGTGCCGTATTTTTCGCTCCATAAGACACACCTAGTTTTTAGAGGAGGAAAGGGGGAAAGCCCTGTTTTTTTGAGGATCAGCTCAAAGTGGTGCAGCTTTTTTTGCAAAGGGAAAAGCCCTGTTTTTTGAGGATCAGCTGAAAGTGGTGCACCTTCTTTTTCAAAGAGGAAAAGCCCCATTTTTATGGGGTTCAACTCACAGTTTGCAGCTTCTAGTCCTACAGGAAAGGGAGCCATTTCTACAGTTTCCAGACAGATAATCTAATCAGCCAGTCACATGTCGCTGGGGAAACAAACAGCCTCCCTCTGCATTCAACAACGGAGGCCTGGGCAAGGGGGCGGCTGGAAAGGGAGCCTTATCTCTCTCCCCAATCGCTTGCTAAACAGCTGTTCAGCGGCTTCCTTTCAACACCCTCTTCTCTCTTGGTAAAAAAAAAAGAGCACAATCTGCTTTTGGCCCCTAGGCAATTTGGCTCCAGGGACCATGCATTCGCTCCATAAGATGCACAGACATTTCCCCTTACTTTTTAGGAGGAAAAAAAATACGGTTTGCTTCCATTTTCAAACACACCTTGGAAGTCGAACGGCTTTCAAGGCGCTTTTCTCAATTCCCCCCATTGAACTTGCTGGCAGCCCTTGGTGCCTCAGTTGCCGAATGTTTGGGAAGTTGAAGGGTCTTCCGGAACGGATGACGTTCGACAACCGAGGTTCCACTGTATATGCAGGGACTATGGGGTGGTGCCTTAAACACATACAAAACTGGGCTGAGGTCATAGGAACACGCCGAGTATACAAAGTCACAACTAGCTCTGTATAAGAATACAGTGGTACCCCGGGTTGCGCACTCAATTCGTTCCGGGGTGCCGTTTGCACCGCCGAACAGTACGCAACCCGGGTGGCGCTTTTGCGCATGCGCGAGAGCAGGCAAGATCTCGCGAGAATGCGCAAGATCTCGCAAGATCCCGCAATCTTGCGCTTCTGAGCATGCGTGAACTGCGCAGAACGCTTCTGCGCATCCACGGACCGCGCGGACATGCTCAGAAGCGTCCGCGCTCCGTGTTGCACTTCCGGTTTGCGGAGTGCGCAACCTGAACGTACGCAACACGGAGCGTACGCAACACGGGGTACGACTGTAATAGAATCATAGAGTTGGAAGGGACCGTAAGTATCATCTCATCCAATCCCCTGCACTGCAGGAATCTTTCGCCCAACGTGGGACTCAAACCCACAACCCAGAGATTAAAGTCTCACGTTCGACCAACAGAGGTATCCTTGGCTGGCTGTCTACACTGCCCAGGAGTTTCTTGCCAGGGTTCCAGACAAGTTTCTGGTGATGCCATGAATGAACCCTTCGACATCCACAGTATTCACTCCAATATTGATCTATGGCCTTTACCCATCAACAAGATTCGAGAGCCATTGAGCCCATGGATGTGGGAGCATACTGGTCTATCCCATGCCAGATGACGCTCTGTCGGCAAAGCACCCCAACCGAGATGCTAATTACTAACTGCAGCCATGCAGGCAATACACATCTCTGGTCAAGAAGGAAGGAGCAGAGACTTTGCCTCTTGCTGCTACAGTGGTGCACCATTTGCCGTTGTATCCCGAGAAGCTACAACAAAGCCGCAGGGCCAGCATTGTAGACGCATCTCTGCGCTGAATGTAGAACAGTTTTGCAAAATAAGGATAAGTCCCTGTTCTGCCACGAAGCTCACCGTGTCGCTCTGGGCAAGTCACTGGTTTTTTTAGCTAACCTACTTTACAAGGTATCGGAAGTTGTGAAAATAAACATGTGATAGTTTAAGATGGGCCAGCCTGAACCCCTTGAATGTGATAAATATATAAAAAAGCATAAGAGGGACACAGGTGGTGCTGTGGGTTAAACCACAGAGCCTAGGGCTTGCCGATCAGAAGGTCGGCGGTTCGAATCCCCGCGACGGGGTGAGCTCCCGTTGCTCGGTCCCTGCTCCTGCCAACCTAGCAGTTCGAAAGCATGTCAAAGTGCAAGTAGATACATAGGTACTGCTGCAACGGGAAGGTAAACGGCGTTTCCATGTGCTGCTCTGGTTTCGCCAGAAGCGGCTTAGTCATGCTGGCCACATGACCCGGAAGCTGTCTGCGGACAAATGCCAGCTCCCTCGGCCTATAGAGCGAGATGAGCGCACAACCTCAGAGTCGTCCGTGACTGGACCTAATGGTCAGGGCTCCCTTTACCTTTACCTTACTCTTTCTGCACGGGGCATCTATTAAAATAAAAAGATTTGCCTACTAGTTTGCATGACGACTGGACAAGTCAATGCAAATGTGGCTATTGTGAAAACTTCCACCTTAAAGGCATAAAAGGGTGGGTGATCTTGGGCTAGGGGCAGATTGTTCCTGTAACAAAGGACCTTCTGAAATCGGTTAAAGTGCTTCTATTTTGTCCTCCACGCTCTTCAGTTCTCTTTTATAGGTTCTTGTTTGCTATTGTGAATATCACATAGGAATGAGTGGGAAAGCTTGGGGGAAATCAGTGCGTGATCTCGGCTGGAGTTCTTGCTCATAAGCAAGTTCTACTGCAATAAATTTGAGTTTACTTCTGGATCAAGTTGTTCTCACCTGGGGTGTTCTATGCTTTCCCCCCTCTGACATTATGGAGAGTTTATAAATATGGAGGTAATTCGACAGGGTAACATCGACAGAGAAACTAATCCAGGAGACATGCAACACAACCCTATGGATGTTTACTCAGAGGTAAGTCCAATGGCTCTAATTAGGTTTCTACCCTAGTAAGTGTGCCTAGAGTTATAAAATTAGAAAATTCAGCTTGGGTTAATGGATCTTCACCTGTAAATTTAACAAATTATTTTAAACTGTACATTTAACATTATTAAATGCCTTTTATATTATAATAGCTGGTCCTTTGTGTATATATCGCCAAGTAGAATATACATTATTTTGGTCCTTGGCATCTAAAAACTTAGATGGAATTCTCTACAATTCCTTGGACAGCCTTCATAAAAACCTTTTATACATTTATTGAAACCCTATCTTATCCTTTCATCTTGCTCAGGTGACGTGCAGTGCGAGGGAGGACTGATGAGCCATTTGAATAAATGATATTTCTAGCTACTGGCTTACATTTAGTTAGGCTATGTTAACGAAAACATAGGGCCTTGGGGGTTTTCACTCCAAGGAGTACATTTCCATGAGTAAACGCGTAAATAAATGGCTGTTTGATGGCACCATCTTTTCTTAGGTGCCTGCATCTAAATACGAATTGAGATCAACCCAACAAATATTCAAAGGCAGCATGTCAACCAGGGCTTCTGAATCGTGGGTCTTCAGATGTTGTTGGACTACAGCGCCCATCATCCTTTGCTAACTGGACCAGTGGCCAAGGATGACGGGAACTGTAGTCCAAAAACAGCTGGAGACCCAAGTTTGGGAAACCCTCATGTAGATAATCCTTCACAGAGGCTCTCTAAAGAAGGAAGGATAGGAGTCTAACCTGGACTCCTTTGTGTAGAGAGAGTTCCATGGTGGAGCATCTGCTTTGTGTTGTGTGCAGAAAGTCCCAGGTTATCAACCACTGACAACTCTAGCCACTGCCAGTCTGTGTAGCATTGGAAGGAACCCTGAGGCTCATCTAGTCATTTGCTGTTGCAACATTCATCCTAACAAAGGCAAACTAGAATTCTAGAATTGTGGGAAGAGACCCTGAGGATCATCTAGTCCAACCCCATGCAATGCAGGAGTAGACAGCTGTCCCATATGAGGATCGAACCTGCAACCTTGGCGCTATCAACCCTGAGCTCCAAGTCTAACCAACTGAGCTATCCATCAGTGATTCCTCTGTTCCTGTTTCAGGCAAGGGGAATTAGAGGAACCTTGAGGTCCCTCCTGAATCCTAAGCTATGCAGATGTCTTTTGACTCTGCTCTGTTCGCATAGTGCCTTAAAAAGCAGGGGCAAGGAAAATAGCAAGAAAACTACCGGTAAAACAAACAAACAACCTAAAACACATTGCACATTGGTTTTACTGCTACCCACCCCTGACCCCCAGGGGTTAGTGCTTTGCTTTGCTTTTATTATGCATTAGGTTTTTATCTTGTATTTTTATGCTGCGAACTACCCTGAGATCTGCGGATGAAGGGTGGCATACAAATTTAATAAATAATAATAATAATAATAATAATAATAATAATAATACTGTAACAACAACAATAAAAATAATAATGAAAATAATAATAAAGCAGAGGTTTAGTGCGGGTGTGCCAAGGGCACTTTCAGGGTTCAACCCCTGACTGCCATCAGAGAGGAGGTAAAAGCTCTGCCCAGGCACTGCCACTGTTCTTCACGGAGGAAGGGCAGGGAAAGATGCAGGCTGCCTAACCCACTTCCGCAGCTCCTGTTTGGACCTCGGATGTTGCCTGTTGCATCCCCTAAATCGTGTGCCTGGTCCAAGCCCACTTTAAACTGGGAGATTGGTTGCCACACTCTGGAACAGCACAGCTCTGAGGACTGAGGCTCACTTGCTCAGTGGGAGCCAGTTAGGGACGAAAGCTCAAGTCCAGGGCTGTGCTGTTGTGAAGGCTCCTCCTGCTCCCCTTACTGCCTGAAGCTCTGGAGGTTTGTCCTGAATACAGGGCTGGCTCGCCACATTTTGAAGTAAGTGAATTAATACACACACGGCCATTAAGTCCCGAGTCTAGAATTACCTAATGGCACCGCAGAGGCTGGGGAAAGCCCCAAGGTATTTTCCAGGCAGTTTAAGCACCATCTGCCGGGCAGTGGTTTCCAGAGGGAGTTATCTGAAAAAGAAGGGAGGACGGAGCCTTCTAGACAAGGGGAAGGCAAGTTGCTCCTCTCCAGAAGGTAGGGGTAGACATCTCATGCCCAGACAGAGGTCTTCTCTGCTCTGACCTTTCATCACCCCCAGCCACCCTTCTCTAGGCTACCTCTTAGCTGCCATATTATCTCCTTCCCATACTCTCCCCTTCCTGCCAGAGACAGTCCTACCGTTAGGCAAAGTGGGGTGACTGCCTCAGGTGGCAAAAGTTAGAGGGAAGGGACAGCTGTTCTTCCTAAGCTCTCTGACCATTCTCCTTTGCTGGAGAACAGAGCTGCTTTTGCTGCATGGCCCATTTCCAGCTGCTAGTCCTGTCAGCTACTGAATGCAGAACGAGGAGGGGACACCATCTTGTCCTTCAACTCAGGTGGAAAAATATCTTGGGCTGGCCCTGTTCCCTGCTTACATAACAGCCTGCTTGTTCTCTGCCTTATCAGCTGGATAGCTCAGTTGGTTAGAGCACGGGGCTGATAACACCAAGGTTGCAGGTTTGATCCCCGTATGGGACAGCTGCCTATTCCTGCATTGCAGGGGGTTGGACTAGATGATCATCAGGGTCTCTTCCCACAATTCTAGAATTCTAGTTTGCCTTGGTTAGGATGAATGTTGCAACAGCAAATGAAACTTCAAGAGAGTCATTTGGACTCAGGTGATGTCTCTGCTTTGTGCTCCGTCGGCCTCATGGGAAATAACCCTGCCCTATTGCCTCTCTCTAGCACTTGATCTTTAGAGATAGACTGCTTCTGCACAAGGAGGTTCTATTTTGCTGGTCAGAAGGGCTTGCACTGGCAGAGCTGAGAAGAGTCAGATTGACACTTTCTGCAGGTGAAACTGAGCAAAGGTGTAATAAGGCTTGGAGGAGGTGAAACCTGTACACCCCTCTTTTAAAGGCGCCAGCTACTCCTGTATGCATTGAAGAATTGACCTGTTTAATCAACAAGACCCCTTTCCACGGGCTGGACTAACAAGATGCAACCTCACTGCCTGGGCTTTGCAAAAAATAATAATAGCAGGAGCGGTCACCCTGCCTTCCATTTGGAGCTATTCATGTGTTGAATTTTACAGGGGTATTTCTTTGACATAGTACACTTGGGTAGAAAGTGTACACTTTTCAAAGTACACTTGGGGAGAAAAATGATTCAAAATATACCTCTTCGGGCTTGCTGGAGATATTTGGCCAGTAGAGCGCCCAGGTTAGCCTTTGGGTCAACGTTGCCGTCCACCTGCTGGATAGATTTCCCAGAGCCTGGAGTACGGACGTGCCGGTGGTTTTCCAGCAAGCTCTGCTCGATATCAGTAGCCACAGGATTGGCATTGTGGGACCCTGAAGTCTGCTGCCCCAAGGAGCTTGTGGACAGCGCAGCCAGGAGCAGGCAGATGCAGACCCCACTGTACATAGCTAGAGAGGAAAAGGGAGAAGAGGTTGTCAAGGATCCTAAAAGGCTCCTTTACACACACACACACACACACACACACACACACACACACACACACACACCACCAAATATTCTACTTCCAAACCAACAAATATTCTGGCTGCTCAATTAGACAAGGAAGAGATGCAGTTAACTGTCCGTGGAGACTAAAGACCATAGAGATCCATGACCTTGTTTGATTATAGCTTGAGGAAAGATAACCAGTTAATCATTGGGGGGGGGGGACCAACTGCTTTGACCAACTGAAACCATTCATTGCTTTCCCTTTTGCAGTGCTGGCAGGGGGAAGCACTTTCCCCTCTTTTGAAAGTGAGACGTTCGGCTTTGGAAAGGCAATGAAATATTTGCTATGTTAGCATGGTTCTGGTTGCTCTGAGTCACTGAATATCATCTCTACATCCTAGGGTGAAAAATCCAAAGAGGTGTTGACTTCCTTCCTGGATAAGGTGAATGCATGGATCTACACCACAAGATCACACTTTCTGTGCTCTGCCTAAATTTATCTGGAGTAAATGTATACACGCTGTTCCAGTTCCAGGTTTGCACTCTGGTAAGTATAGAAAGCTAGCAAAGCTAAATTCACCTATGAGAAAGAGAACTTTTATTCAGCATCCTGGCTGTGAATAGGGCAGAGTAATTGAGGCTGCAATCCCATACATAAGTCTCACTGAATTCATCAGGACCTGTTTCTTAGTAGGCATGCATAAGATTTCAGAATAAAAGGTATGTGTCCCTTCAGAATACATGTGTGTGAAATACACAACTAATGCTTTTGCTGTGCGTGTGAGTGAGGATGCTTCGAGGGAGTGAAGTAGACACATCAGAAGATATTTTTGTGAGAGGGTAAGAAATGTAAAGTGAACATTTGATTTTGTGCAGAGCCCACAACTTGACAGATCTATTAAATTCACATGCATTACAGGTTTCAATACGACACCTGTTTCACATACATCTGAGAAATCAGAATATGGTACACCTAAAAATAAGTCCCATTTGTTTTAGTATCATCCTGGGTTTAACCCAGCAAGAAAATGTAAATGCTTGCATTGGGCTGGAATGTGTCAAGATGTCTCTTACATGCTAAAATCACCGAGTTCCTTAAACTTAAAAAGAAATTACAGCCCCAAATTCATTCAGCAGAGACTCTGCAGCAGACATGATAAAAAAGGTAGCAGTGCCAACATCCAATCTCCAACTAACAAATTGTAAGTGAGATATGGAAAAAGAAAATAAAGAAAAAGTGTTACTTAAATAATCCAGCTGCTAATATTGTGGTGTAGAGACTAAAATTCAAATTATACAACCATTCCAGCCCCCCACCCATAACACATATGCCACTAAAATCCTATACACACTTACCTGGAAGTTTCATTGAATTAAATGTGGCTTATTTCTGAAGTGTAAGCATGTATTTCACTGCATGTAGAAATGTCATTCAGATTTAAAAAACAACAACACCTGAATTCTGTCTGATAAATGTTAGGTTTGGGTTTTCAAAAAGATTTCACAGCCTGCTCCATATAAAAAGTTACTGTAACATTGCTATAGCACAGGCAACACCACCCAGCAGGAGCTGTAACTGAAAACAGCAACAGCCTGAAAACTTGGTTCTGTTGCCCAGGATGCTTTCTCAAAATGCACTGAATTAACCCTGTACATGTTTAGTAAGAGATTAAGAAAGGCAGAGAGGAACAGTTTATAAACTCAAGGCACCTGTGAAGCTGCCTGCAACAGTTTGCAAGACCATCGCTGATTTCATTCTTACAGTTTCTAAGAAAAACTCAGTGCAGAAACCCTTAAGTACAAAAAAAATGAAGCGAAGAAGCCAGCCACTGGCTGTTTCATCCCCCCCCCACACCCTAAAGGCAGTTTCTCAGTGAAATCATCATCTCCTACCTTCTAAATGAGGTGCAGGTTGCTGCTGTACACGAGAGAGCAGAGGCAGGCTGGAGGTTGTAGCTGAGCCCTTCAATGCTGCCCCTTAAATAGTCTGGTTCAGTGTAATCTGTTTGCACAGCTCTGACGCAATGATGGGAGCACCACACACTCCAATGTATGGGTGGAGGAAATGCACTTGTATTGGGGTTGGGGTGGGGGGGTGGGAGAAGTTGCCAAAGCAAAAGGGTTCAGTTCTGTCTCTGCAGCAAGCAAGGCTTTGCTTCCCTGACACACACTTCTGTCTAGCAATGTCGCAGGGACTTTGACTATGTACTGAGAGAAGAAATAAGAACGCCGTTAATTCCTGGGCACCGTTGGAGTGACTTTAATGCAGAGCTTTGCTGATGGCAACTGGAATTAATGAAGCTATCTTGATTAGGCATCAAAAGTCTTTTCACAGGTACACAGCCAAAGCAACTCAGGACGATCCTTAATTTCGTATGGCTGTGATCCTATGCACATTCACTTGGGAATATGTCTAAAAGGACGCAGAGGAACTTCTGAGCAAATAGGCATAGGGTGTGGGTTAAGATTAGGTTTAAATGTGACAGTTTTAGCATTTTTATTGCTTTAAATCCTGTGGTGTCCCCCACCTCTCTCTCCTGAATATGTTCACCAGCCTGTAATCTTAAACAGATTCACTTGGGTGCACAGTCTATCACTGGAACAGGTAACATGATGCCCTCCCAGGGTACTACAATTCCCATCAGCCCCAGCCAGCGTAGCCAGTGGTCAGGGATGATGGGAACTGTAGTCTGTAACATCTGGAGGTCACTATGTTGACAGCTCCTGAGCTATCAAAACCAAGCAAATGATTTGGGGGTCTGGGGTGCAGTCTTGTTACTCTATGGAATCCTGCAGATGCTCACATTTGAAACAACTACTCACGGCTTGTCTTGTGATCTTAAGAAGACCAATGAGCTGCTTACAGTTGAACTATAAGAGCAAGGAATAGCCAATGTGATGTCCTCCCAATGTTGTTGACCCCTGACCATTGGACATGTCCGAGGCTGATGGAAGTTGTAATTCAACAACATTTGTAGGGGACCATATTGGCTACCCTTGCTGCAAGTTGTACCAAATTCATTGGAACCTCCCAAATTAATGTGATGGCTGCTATTATTATTATTATTATTATTATTATTATTATTATCATCATCATCATCATCATCATCATCATCTAATAATAATAATAATAATAATAATAATAATAATAATAATATAGGGTGGGTTCTTCTTTTGGCTTTTTTGAGAAGCTAAGAGTTCTGCACAATGTGTGCTTTGTAAAGCTGAACATTGTGCCTTTTTTGTAAACTGGTCAGAGGTTTTCTTACAATCAAGTGATATATAAAAAGTTAAAGGTAAAGGACCCCTGACAGTTAAGTCCAGTCGCGAATGACTCGGGTTGCAGCGCTCATCTCGCTTTACTGGCCAAGGGAGCCGGCGTTTGTCTGCAGACAGTTTTTCCAGGTCATGTGGCCAGCATGACTAAGCCGCTTCTGGCGAAACCAGAGCAGTGCACGGAAACGCCTTTTACCTTCCCACCGGAGCGGTACCTATTTATCTACTTGCACTTTTTGGTGTGCTTTCAAACTGTTAGGTTGGCAGGAGCTGGGACCGAGCAACGGGAGCTCACCCTGTCGTGGGGATTCAAACCACTGACCTTCCGATCAGCAAGCCCTAGGCTCAGTGGTTTAGACCACAGCACTACCCAAGTGATATATACCTTATGTTAAATATATAAATTAAATGCCTTATGGCCTGGCACCATTTGGGGTTTGATGGGTAACCTGTGTGCCAGTTTGAGCTGGTGAATATTAACACATATTGTCTGCCACTCACCCTCCTACTAGTATATGTGGAACTGATCCATTGTAGTCTATGGTTTGGAATCCAGAGTAAGATAACCATGATTTAATCCAAGCCACATTGAATTCAGGGGGAATTAAACTTGATCCAATGGTAAGTGACTACTCAGGAGACAAATGGTTTCTGATTGTATCTGCTGCATGAGAAGTTTAATAATAGTTATCTAAAAAGTATTGATGCCAACTGGGCTGATTCATTTCTCCTCCTCCTTTGGCAGCCAAAAAATGTATACAGATGTGCAGAGGTGGATTTAGGGGAGAGCTACTGATGCGGTTGCAACGGGAACGTAAGAGGCAGACGGTGCTGAATTTTGGCATCAAACAGGATGCTGCTGAAATCTGAGTCTCCAAGGTCTGCCACTGAGATGTGGTCTTCCTTTTTGTAATGTTGTGGAAAGGAAGTCCACTGCAATCAATGGTTAACAAAAAGAATGGAACGCTTCCAGGTGAGCATCAGTGGTTTCCTGATTCCTTTCAACAACCCTTTCCACTTTTTTTTAAATTTAAATAATAATAATTCCAGGACAGTGAAGTATGGGAAGCTGTGAGTAATAGACTCTTCACTGAGCAGGAAGGGATCTCAGAAATGGGCGGGGGAACCCCAAACAAAGGCTGACAGCCCCCCTCCCCCCTCCCGAGACATAGAATAATGGAATTATAGAGTTGAAATGGACTCTGAGGATCATCTATTCCAGCTCTTTGCAATGTAGGAATCCTGCCCGCAGCCATCCCTGGGGGGGGGGGGGGCTCGAACTACCAGCCTTATGGGGAACGGTTGAAGGAGCTGGACATGTTTAGCCTAGAAAAGAGGAGACTGAGAGGAGATATGATAGCTATCTTCAAATATCTCAAGGGCTGTCACATGGAAGAGGGAGCAAGCTTGTTTTCTCCTGCTCTGGAGGGTAGGACTCGAACCAATGGATTCAAGTTGTGAGAAAGGAGATTCTGTCTAAACATCAGGAAAAACTTTCTGACAGTAAGAGCATTTCGACAGTGGAACAGTCTCCCTCGGGAGGTTGTGGACTCTCCTTCCTTGGAGGTTTTAAAGCAGAGGTTGGATGGCCACCTGTCATGTATGATCTAGTTGAGATTCCTGCATTGCAGGGGGGTGGACTAGATCAGGCATCCCCAAACTTCGGCCCTCCAGATGTTTTGGACTACAATTCCCATCATCCCTGACCACTGGTCCTGTTAGCTAGGGATCATGGGAGTTGTAGGCCAAAACATCTGGAGGGCCGCAGTTTGGGGATGCCTAGACTAGATGAACCTTGGGGTCCCTTCCAATTCTATGATTCTATAGAAGTCCACCAATAATAATAAGCATAATAAGCAGAAAGCAGAAACGAGCAAGGATGACGTCAATAATCTTTGGCTAGGAAAAGGTGTAGTAGTAGTGGTGGTAATAAATAGATTATTTAAACTTGGCCGCTTCGTCGCCACCCTTTGCCCACGGCGGAGCTCTCCAGGGTGCTGAAACCAGCCCGCGCCAAGTCTTGACTTTCAGCGGAGCCCCAGCTTTTACGCTTCCCCGTCCCGATCGTGCAACTTTTCGGCGTCCACGTCGGAGGGGAGAGGGATTATGGGGTGCATTGGAAGAGCATTGGGGGGTGGCTTTCCTTCGTCCCCAGGGTTTCAGACCCGGCCCTTCCGGGGCTAAGAGGGGTGAAACCTGGGACGGGGGGCGGACACCCCCTGCGTCGGAGTTAGGGCTCTTTTCTCCATGAGGACTGCCTGGAAGCTCGCTAGAGCCCCGAGGTGCCTGGACGGTGCTTTTACCGGTCGCTTTCAAAAAGGAAAGAGAGAAATGCAAACACAGCCGCGCAGCTGAAACCTCGCCTCCTTCCCGGGCGGGTCCACGGCGCTAAGAAGCGAGCAAACATTCCCGGGGCCGGGCGCCCGCCCATTGATCCGCCCTGGCGCCGCCGCCTGACCAGGCGATCGGGCAGCGAGTCATCGATCCCAGCGCTGGATTCCCGTCCGTCTGTCTCGCAAGCGGCTTCGCGGTCGAAGGGGGGAAGCGGTTCTGCAGCCTGGAAACGCAGCACCACAAAAAGGGAGACTCCGGGGTGCCCTGGGCTCACATCTCCAGAAAAGAGGAGCCTCCAAAAAAAAGAAAACCCCTCCCTCTGGTCCTCTCCAAGAAAAAAATACCCGCTTACCTTCTCCTTCTGCCCCGATAGGGTGGGGAGTCTTGCTGAACTCGCTCGGCTGTCGCTTTGTGTTTCCAACTTTTCTTTTTACCCAGGAAGTTGCTTGGCGGTGCTCCTTCGCTCGCTGCCCTCGCTCAGTGCCCAGAAGCTCCAGAGCGACTTGCCTGCCGGTGCAGACGCAGCGCTTTCCTCCCGAGACACTACGCGGGAGGGGGCTGCGGGGTAGAGGCGAGAGACGCTGCGGAGTGAGGGACAGCGGGGGCCTCTTCTAGTCCTTCCATTCATTAACTAACTAACTAACTAACTAACTAACTAACTAATTAATTAATTACCTTTATATCTGCCAAGGAGCTCAAGGTGACGGGCAGGTGTGCCCACTTCAATAAAATATGGGGGGGGGGAGAAGCCCCACCCCACTAATCCATCACAGGATGTGGCGCATGCACACCATTTGAATGGCAATGCACATCAACTTTGGGGGGCCCCATAACCCTCAAATATTTTATTGAGGGTCCCTGAAGGGACCTCAGCCCCTATGAGTTGGCTCCTATGGTGGCTCGCATGGTGCCCCCCCTCCCCATTTCATCTTCACAACAACCCTGTGAGGTAGGTTAGTCCGAGAGACCGTGGCTGGCCCAAGGTCACCCAGTGATCTCCGTGGCTCAGTGGGGATTGGCGTCCCCCAAGAGAGTGCCCCAAGGGCAGCTGCTGAACAATGACAAACAATGGAAGGCAAGAGGCAGGTGCCACCGAATTCTGGTGCTGCGCAGGATGCTGCTGAAGTTTTAAAGCCCAGAGTCTGCCACTGTGTCGCGACCCGACTAGACACTGATAGACCGGGGTCCGCCAGGGTCGCGCCATGCGGGCGCCAGGAAGGGGAACCATGCAGCGGGCCAGAGAAGGGGGTGACTGCGGAGCCAGGCGCGCAGGGGTTAAACCGAGTGCAGCAAGGCCCGACCTCGCCCAGGCATGCCCCGCGGGGTAAACAACCCCAGAATGGGCGATAACGACCGCTAACGAGCCATCAGCAGCGGGCGTGGTGGAACCGGCAGCATCGCAATAACAATGCAAAAAGCACCCATGAATGGTGCAGGTAGACCAGAGCAGTTAACTCTTTTGTCCAAGCCACCCCGGGTGGGGAAGAGGATTACCCCCGGACCTTTAGGGCAGAAGGGAGGGGGGAATTGGGAGTCACCCAGCAAGGTGTACATAAGGGGGATTCTGAGATGGCCTCCTCAGAATCCTCACGGACTTTCCACGTTTCTCTGTGTGCTGTACAATAAACTTCAAGACAACTTCCGCTGACTTCTCGGAGTGGCGTGCGTTCTTGACAGCTAGCTACAGTCACCATTGGGGACACGACATAGTGAGGATTCTCCAAAACTTCAACGTCCGTATCGTGTTGGGATCGCTTACCGGCAGCTACCGAGATGGCGACCCCATGGCGCGGAGCGGCACGTTTTCAGACCCCCGTTACCTCGAGCACCCTACTCGAGCGGCCGGCGGATCTGTTCACCTCGAATCAACGGAGCCTTTCCTCGGCCGGACCAGACAGCGGGAGCCTGGGCGAGCTACGGCGACTCCAGGAGCAACTGAACCGCCTCATCTGGGAGCGGCTGCGGGTTGGCGAGGAGTCGGGCCGGTTGTTGGACCAGGCCTGTGGGGGCGCGGTGCCCCGGACAAGTCGTAGCGGCGGCGGGAGCCAAGGCCACGCGGGATCGGGGGTCTGCAGTCGGCAGACGGAGCCCAGAGTGACTCAGCGGCTGACGTGGTTGGACGGGACGGCCCCGAGGGGGCAGGTGCTTCCCCTGCCAAGACGTCGCAGCAGCCGGCTGGAGGACGACGCAGTGGCGGGGAGTTCCACGGGTGACAGCAGCGAGGACGAGCGTGCGGCAGCGACCCCGGAGGCCCACGGGAGGCACGTCCGCCGGAGGGCGACGGCGCGGCGCAGGCCGCCCCCGGAGCTGAGGGCCACTTACGAGGGGGACCCGGCGGAACTCTCCACCTTCATCTTCCACGCAAGGAACCACGCCAGAAGGTACGGGGGAGGCGACTGCGACCCAGAGGACTTGGTAGCGGCGGTCATCTCCTCCCTGCAGGGGAAGGCCGGCCAGTGGGCCATGCTCCTGGTCGACCGCAGGGACCCGGCTCTGGCCACCCTGGAGGACTTCTTGGCAGCCCTACGAGAGCGCTTCCAAGACCCGCAGGCGGAGGAGAAGGCGAAGCGACGGGCCCAGAAGGCCAGGCAAGGGGGTCTCCCAGTACAGGACTATGTAGACATGTTCAGGGGGGAGGCCGCCCGAATCTCCTCTTGGAACGAGGAGGTCCTCGTCCACTATTTCAAGGAGGGCCTCCATCCTGAGCTCCGCAAGTGGGCCGTAGTGAAGGGGACCCCTCGGGAGCTGTCGACGCTGGACGGCTGGTGCCGCATGGTGGCTCAGTTGGAAGCAGACCTGGGGATGCTGGAGTTAGAACCCAGGGCGGGCAAGGACCGAAGGCCCGCGGAGAACTCAGGGACCCCCCGTCCCGCCAATGGCGCGGGGGTCCCCCGGCCCAAGCGCACCCCCGACCCGGAACGGGAGAGGAGACGCCGGGAGGGACTCTGCATGAGGTGCGGAGGGGCAGGACACTATGCGGTGGCGTGCCCCAAGCGACCCCCGGGAGAGGTTCGGACCCCGGCAGGGTCCCAAGCGACGTCGGGAACCAGTAGGACACCCAAGACCGGGAGCCGGGCGGCTGTCGCGTCGGAGCCAAAGGGAAAGCGCCAGTCCGACTCCGAGGGCTTGGAGTCGGGAAACGACCTGGACCTGCAGTGAAGGACGCCCGGCTGCAGGTCCCGCCAGGGTCAACGGACCCCAAGAAACGGGCGGGAAGACCACCCAACCTGGTCCGGGTGAGGCTGGAAAACCCGGACGGCGGCAAGCAATGGACGGGCGATGCGCTGCTGGACTCGGGCTGCGACCACAGTATGCTGCACCCTGAAGTGGCCAAGGAACTGGACTTGCCCACCCAGGTTCGGAGCACCCCCTTAGTTTTCGTCCAGATGGACGGCAGTCCCATAAAGGGGGGTCCGTTCGGGGTGGAAGTGGGGCCGGTCTCCTTGTGGGTGGGGGACCACCGGGAGTCCAGGATGCTAGTTAGGGTCCCCACGGATGGGTACCAGGTAGTGCTGGGGTTGGACTGGCTGATGGAACATAACCCCATAGTAGACTGGCGCTCAGGGCGCCTGACGTTCGACCTGGATAGGTGTGGGCAGCACAGGGTCGAATCGGACCCCCAGTGCCCCGGGAAGGGGGAGGCCAAAGGGGTCCACGGGGACGAGGGCAAGCTGGATGTGGTGGCGCCGGAGATACCCCCGGAGTACCGGGATCTGGCGGCGGTGTTCGGGGAAACCGAGGCAGACGAGCTGCCCCCCCACCGCCGCACAGATTGCGCCATCGACATCCCAGAGGATGCGGTCCTCCCCAAGGGACGCATCTACAAGATGTCCGGGGAGGAACTCCAGGACCTCAGGGAGTTCCTGGACAAGAATCTGGCCAGAGGGTTCATCCGCCCCGCCAAGAGCCCCATGGGGGCTCCGGTCATCTTCGTGGGCAAGAAGGATGGCACCCGGAGGTTGTGCCAGGACTACAGAGGGTTGAACGCCATAGCGGCAGGGAACGCGTACCCGCTTCCCCTCATCCCGGATCTGCTGGACCAGTTGGGTACCGGCACGATATTCACGAAGCTAGACTTGAGGGAGGCATACTACCGGGTGCGGGTCCGGGAGGGGGACGAATGGAAGACGGCTTTTAACTGCCAGTTTGGACAGTTCGAGTTCCTGGTAATGCCGTTCGGTTTGAGCGGGGCCCCGGGGGTGTTCATGAGCCTCATCAACGAGGTACTCCACGACCTCCTGTACAAAGGGGTGGTGGTCTACCTGGACGATGTGCTGGTGTACAGTCAGGACCCCCAGGAACACGTCCGGTTGGTCCGGGAGGTCTTGCAGAGACTCCTGGACAACCACCTATACGTCAAGTTGCCCAAGTGCGAGTTCCACCGCCCCTCCTTAGATTACCTGGGGTATAGGATCTCGGCGGCGGGGGTGGCCATGGATCCCCAGAAGGTGGAGGCAGTCCTGGGGTGGGAGCGGCCGCGGACACGGCGCCAACTCCAGAGCTTGCTAGGGTTCGCAAATTTCTGCAGGGGCTTTTTGCCCAACTATTCGGCCTTGGTGACCCCCCTCACCGATCTCCTAGGCACCAAGGGGAAAGGAAAGGGGGCCAAGCGTCCCGGGGCGGCTCTGGATTGGGGGTCCCGGGCGGAGGAGGCTTTCCAGGGGCTCAAAGGGGCGTTCGCCGCCGAGCCTACGCTGATCCATGTGGATCCAGCCCGGCCCATGGTGGTACAGGTAGATGCTAGTGATGTGGCCATGGGAGCGGTACTCCTGCAGAGGGACGGGGAGGGCCGTCTCAGGCCCGGAGCGTACCTGTCCCGGAAGTTTGGGAAGGCGGAAAGGAATTGGTCTACCTGGGAGAAGGAGGCAGCGGCCATCCGCATGGCGCTTGAGGAGTGGAGGCACTGGCTGGAGGGGGCAAGGGAACCGTTTGAGGTCTGGACAGACCACCGCAACCTCGAAGCCCTCCGACAGCCACGGAAGCTGACTGCCAAGCACATGCGGTGGGCAGAGTTCTTCTCCCGGTACGATTTCCAGCTAAGCCACATCCCCGGGAAGGACAACTTCCTCGCGGACGCCCTGTCTCGCCTGCCCCAGTACGAGGCAGATGTCCGCACAGAGATGCGTCCACTATTTGAGGACAAACACCTAGCCCGAGCCGTCACCACCCGTAACCAGGCTAGAAGGAAAGAAGGACAGACAGGGGGTCAAGATGGGACACCCCCCCGGGAGCGCAGCCAGCCTTCTGCAGCGCTCCGCGACAGACTAGTGGCAGCGTATCCAACAGACGTGGAACTACAGAACCTGCGGGACTCCTTGACACTGGAAGGGGACATCTGGAGAAGGGGGAGCGCCGCGTACGTCCCGGAACCCCTCCGGAGGGCCGCCCTGGAGGCATGCCACGACGCCAAAGCGGCTGGGCACTTCGGCTTCGTCAAGACGTGGAAGCTGGTTCGGCGGAGCTTCTGGTGGCCCACGCTCCGCAAAGATGTCAAGGACTACGTTGCGGGCTGCCCCATCTGCCTCACCTGCAAGCCGGCAGTGGGCAAGCCGCAGGGCCTCCTACAGCCTCTGGAGGTCCCACCTCGACCTTGGTCGGTGATCTCCATGGACTTTATTACGGATCTGCCACCCAGCCGAGGCAAGACAGCAATATGGGTCGTGGTGGACCTGTTCTCCAAGCAAGCCCATTTCGTGCCCTGCGCCTCACTGCCTACCGCCACCCAGGTGGCAAAACTGTTCATGGAGCACATCTTCCGGCTCCATGGGGTTCCAGACAAGGTCATTTCCGATCGCGGCTCCCAGTTTGTGTCCCGATTTTGGAAGGCGTTCCTGGGACTGCTGGGGATCGAACAGGGACTCAGCTCGGCCTACCACCCCCAGACTGACGGACAGACGGAACGTGTCAACCAGGTGCTGGAGCAGTACCTGCGGTGTTTTGGCTGCTACCAGCAGGACGACTGGTCACAGCTGCTTCCGTTGGCGGAGTTCGCTTACAATAACTCCGTACATAGCAGCACGGAGATGTCCCCCTTCGCCGTGGTCTATGGGACCGACCTGAGGCACCTGCCGGACTTGGGGGAGCCCACCGCCCGGGAGCCGGAGGAGCTCGGAAAGTGGAGAGAGAGGACGGCCAGGTGCTGGGAGTCCCTTCGGGAACAACTGCTGGAGGTCAAGGCGGCGCAGAAGAGGACGGCGGACCAGCGAAGAAGACCGGCGGGGGACATCAAAGCGGGGTGCCGGGTCTACCTGTCCACGCGGCACTTGAAGCTGGGCCTCCCCAGCAAGAAACTCGGGCCCCGGTACTTGGGCCCATTTAAAGTGCTAGAGGTAATCAACGGAGTATCTGCGAAGCTGGAACTCCCAAAGAACTTGCAACAGATACACCCGGTGTTCCACTTCAGCTTGCTGAAGAAGTCCCCGGAGGACGACGGTTGGCACCCCGTGGCGGCGCCACCCACCCCGTTGATCCTGGCGGGAGGGGAGCACCATGAGGTCAAGGACATTTTGGACTCCAGACTCTACAGAGGGCGTTTGCAGTACCTGGTGGAGTGGAAGGACTTTGCTATGGGGGACCGAGAATGGGTGTGGGCGTCGGACGTTTTGGCCCCACAGCTGGTCAAGAGATTCCACCAACAGTGGCCAAACCGGCCGGGGGGCCCCGGGACTCAGAACGCTCCCCAGGGGAGGGGGGAGTCAGTTTCGGGGGGGCAGGATGTCGCGACCCGACTAGACACTGATAGACCGGGGTCCGCCAGGGTCGCGCCATGCGGGCGCCAGGAAGGGGAACCATGCAGCGGGCCAGAGAAGGGGGTGACTGCGGAGCCAGGCGCGCAGGGGTTAAACCGAGTGCAGCAAGGCCCGACCTCGCCCAGGCATGCCCCGCGGGGTAAACAACCCCAGAATGGGCGATAACGACCGCTAACGAGCCATCAGCAGCGGGCGTGGTGGAACCGGCAGCATCGCAATAACAATGCAAAAAGCACCCATGAATGGTGCAGGTAGACCAGAGCAGTTAACTCTTTTGTCCAAGCCACCCCGGGTGGGGAAGAGGATTACCCCCGGACCTTTAGGGCAGAAGGGAGGGGGGAATTGGGAGTCACCCAGCAAGGTGTACATAAGGGGGATTCTGAGATGGCCTCCTCAGAATCCTCACGGACTTTCCACGTTTCTCTGTGTGCTGTACAATAAACTTCAAGACAACTTCCGCTGACTTCTCGGAGTGGCGTGCGTTCTTGACAGCTAGCTACAGTCACCATTGGGGACACGACACACTGCTGATTTAGTTATCCGTTTATTTATTACATTTATATTCCACCTTTCCTCCAAGGATCTCAAGGTGGAGTACATACTTCTCCTCCTGCTTCATCCCCATCTTATCCTGACAACAACCTTGTCAGGTGCGTGAGTGACTGGCTCAAGGTCACACCCAGTGAGCTTCATGGCTGAGGGGGGACTTGAACCCAGGTCTCCCAGGTCCCAGCCCAGCACTCTAACCGCTACACCACACTGGCATCTTAGACGTGGTGCTGGGAAGCTACTCTGGTAACATGATGCATGCCTAGAAGCCCCACCAACCTCAGTCTGCCCTCAGACAGGCCTCACCTGCCTGCCTCCTTACTTACAACAAATGCAGGCGTAGCGCTGCTTGTCATTGGTTGTAGCGCCACCTACTGGTGCTCTCCCTGCCTTCTGCCTCACCAGTACCCAGCGAGCACCAGACACCACTGCCTAGAACAGGGATTCTTACCTGTGGTTTATGGACAACTCAAGGGTCCATGGATGGTCTTCAGGTGGTCTTCTCACTTCCTTCTGTGGCCCCCTAGCCTTGTGCTGTGGCCCTGCATTTACACGATTCACCTGTGCCCCCCTTGGAATATCCTGGGGGTCCCCAGGGGGGCATATGATGGGAAACACTGCTCTAGGTGGGGAGAAGGTCCAGGAAGTGACACTGTCATGAAGATCAGATTTGGTAATCTACTGTGATCATACATGCATACTGTTAACTGGATAGGATTCAGGAAAAAAGAAAAAACTTTTGCAGAGCAGATCTGGTTCCCATTTCTTTCCCAGTACCCATAGGTTTGCCAATGTTTGTCCCTTTATGGCACACTCCCACACCACTTTGTTGAGTGTTGAGTTGTAGAGCTTGCTACTGTTTTGTGTTACAAAAGTTGGCGCTGACTGTCCAATCAAAAATTGAGGAGAGGTCCCAAAAGAATGATGAGTCCTTGGGATGGTGATGAGAATTATTTTTTTAAAAATCAGGAAACATTCCATATTAAGTTGAACATGGCATTAAATAAGTACACAAATGATAGGGTATCGAGTGTCCAATGTCTATGGGTAAGACAGAGCCAATCACTTAACAAAAGACAACCTTTTTTTTTTTAATTCAGTAGTAGAAACTTCCAAGTTCATTTATGGCTTGAAGTTCATACACCCTGAAGTTCACATTCGCCCACTCTACATAATTCCATGCCATCTGCCCACCTTTCTGTTCATGAATTTTCTTTCACACTCTCTTCAAATGCAACCTAGAATGAGACCCCACCTTCTGGAAAGCTTTGGTCCCTCACATATGTGTAAGTGAAAACAAAATAAAATAAAAAAATCCTTCCAGTAGCACCTTAGAGACCAACTAAGTTTGTTCTTGGTATGAGCTTTCGTGTGCATGCACACTTCTTCAGATACCTTCGTGTGCATGCACACTTCTTCAGATACACTTCAGATAACACTTACAGATGTGTAAGTGATTAAGTATGTGCATCATGTTTAAGTATTCATTTTGCACTGTGGGAGACGGCGAGCTCAATCTTGAACAGTTTGCACCAAGTTCTTTAGGTCAACGTTGGCGCATGGGAGGACCTGCTACATAGTAGGAACCAATCTCTGTGGTAGAAGCTGATATTTGTTTTAACTTTAGGCGTTGTTTCCGGTGTTATTTGAGCTACACTTGGGGAGCGGGTGGGTGGGAGAACAAGGCTGTGATTGAAATGGGAGCCAAACTGATCACCAGGGTGGTGTAGCATGTAAAATGTTGGATTAGGATTGAGGAGGCCCACCAAGTTCATCAAATGACCTTGGGTCAATTAACATCAACCAGTTTGACCTATTTTAGAGTAATGCTATGAGAATAAAAGGGCAGAATTATGCATGAGCTCCTTTGAGGAAGAACAGGATGAAATTGTAATAAATAAATAATATTGCCATATGGATAAATGTAAATTCCAAGGCATACTTATTCAAGCTTTAAAGCATTCACCTCCTTCTGAAGGCATAATATCAAAGATGTTTTCACAGATGACGGACTGTATTGCTTGTGGCCATTTGGCACTTTATTCCTGTAGTTTACATATTTTATCATTTTCTGTTATGTTCATGCTTAATAAAAAGATCTAGGGAAACCTATTGAGTTAATTTCCATCATTAAAGGTAAAGGGACCCCTGACCATTAGGTCCAGTCGTGTCCGACTCTGGGGTTGCGGCGCTCATCTCGCTTTATTGGCCAAGAGCCGGCGTACAGCTTCCGGGTCATGTGGCCAGCATGACAAAGCCGCTTCTGGCAAACCAGAGCAGCGCACGGAAACGCCGTTTACCTTCCCGCCAGAGCGGTTCCTATTTATCTACTTGCACTTTGACGTGCTTTCAAACTGCTAGGTGGGCAGGAGCAGGGACCGAGCAACAGGAGCTCACCCCGTCGCAGGGATTCGAACCGCCGACCTTCCGATCAGCAAGCCCTAGGCTCTGTGGTTTAACCCACAGCGCCACCTGGGTCCCAGAATTTCCATCATTGGTAAACATCAAATCACCCCTGATTTCTTAATATGTATGAAGGATATCCACCAGATTCCCTAGGCTGCTGTGTAAGAATTGCTATATCGGTTTAATACCTAGCAAAGGGAGGCAAAATGAAATGAATCTACCATGTCTTTATTATAATTTAATAATTTATACAGTTAATTTATATAGTCTTATCAGGCTGTTTAATGAACAAATAGAATGCAAAGGATTGCTTCAGTAAACCATTAAAAGCAACAATGATCCATATGATCACATCTGTAAGCAATTCCTGTGTGGAAATTTAACAACAAAAATTTAACAAAATGACTTTAACAACACTGTCCTATGCATATCTACTCAAATGCGTGTTCCAATGAATTTGGTAGGACTTACTCCAAGGTGTAGGATGGCAGTCTAAATCTTATACATGAACCTGTGAGAGATTAAAACATGTCAGTATTTAACACAGTCTGTCAGATATTTCTGGTAGGGCTTTCTATACAATGGCACACACACAAAAAGGATCCATGAATACTATAAGGTACTATAAGGTTCTTTTCAAGCAGGAAAATTCTATTTCCTGCTGACATTATAACCCATAAGAGGGTATGCTTTAGAGTCTCCACAAATGTATCTCCCTTTTCAGCAGGCTGCACTATAGACTGTTATAGCAAAAGAAAAGGCAAATGACAGACAATGAATGCTTGTGCTGAAGAAAACTTTTTGACAGTTCTTATTGTTCTTGGAACTTGGATCAGGAGTGAGACACTGAGCTACTGGGATAAAGAACAAGGACAATAGATTTCTTGGCCAACTGAAACAACAGTGAGAGGTAAGTTATGTCATTTCTACAAACTTCTGACTGCCAGATATAAAAAAGAGAGTTCTTTCCTCCTGCTTCCCTTCTATCTTAGTCAGGTCGGAATAATACTTCTCTCTCGCTTTACTTCTGAATTGTCTGGCTGTTAAAAAACCTCCCATATTCAGTACTATGGACAGCACAGAACAAGAGATTGAGAGGGCGAGATCCAGTTTGACTATACATCTCCTTTGAACAGCTTATTTGAAGACTCTTGATTTTCTGTCTCGGCAATGCAAATTCTTATTCTTACTTTTTTTATTCATAACAGGGTCGGCATTTTTAAAGATCTGAAGATGTTCTGGAACTATCAAGATTGCTGTAGTGATATGATAAAAAGGTAAAGGTAAAGGACCCCTGACAGTTCAGTCGCGAATGACTCTGGGGTTGCGGCTCTCATCTCGCTTTACTGGCCAAGGGAGCCTACGTTTGTCAGCAGACATTTTTTCCCGGGTCATGTGGCCAGCATGACTAAGCTGCTTCTGGCGAAACCAGAGCAGAGCACGGAAACTGGATGTTCTTATCCAGTTTTGTGAATGGATATGTTCAGCTGTTCTGCCATCACAAGCACATAGATGCATGTTGAGCCTCTTCTTGAGACTGACTTCCATGTTGATCCCCAGCACAGGGACCCAGGACGCTGCCTTATGCTGAACAAGACCAGTGGTCCTTTTGAACTCAATTTTGAGCACTTGCTCTCTTCTCTATTTAAATCTCCCTTTGTGTAGAGATTTTCAAAAGGAATACATGGCAAATCTGAAGAATCATGTACTGTGCAGGCTGTTTATGTTAGCCAGATTCAATATGTTCCCCTCTATGATGGTGAGAGGAAGATATTTAGCTCTCCCAAGATCTGAGCATCTCTGCAAATGTAGTAAACAGGAACCAGATACTTTGGAGCATATTTTCTTTTCTTGTGATTTTGGCATTTATGCAAGAAGACAATTATTAGAGACCTTACAACGCGACAGGCTGATTTCTATGCCTCCAACGGTACAGAACCTGCTTTCGGACAGTAATGATCAAATTACTCTTATAGTAGCTGAGTTTTTGAGTGCTGTCCATGTAGAAAGACTGGGTCATTACAAAGAAATTTAATGGTTTTTAATTGGATGGGGAAGTGGTAGTGTTGTATTGCCGTATTATATACAAATTGATTTTTTAACAAAGGGTCATTGTGAGAAATTCGGAGTTATTTGTGTGGACAGGTCTGGAATTCTGAAGTTAAGGATTTGATTGGTATAAGTTTTGATCTGTCAAGCTCGTTTTTTTGCACAATTGTATACAGAGTCTGTTTGATAACATGTGGTCTGTTATGCCTAATAAAGGATATTGTTATTGAAACTCAATTTTGACCACACCGATTGAGAAGAAACTCTCCCGGATTTCAGGCAGGGGTATCTCCTAACCTAGCCCTACCTGTGGAGGTCAAGACTTGAAACTTGGACCTTCTGCGTGCAAAGCAGATGCTGTACCACTGAACTATAACTCTCCCCTCTGGCTTTACACAAAAAGAGTGATTGCATGAACCCACTTTGTGCCAGCATCTGGGCCCAGGTAGGCACCCACTTATTGCAGTTATTCATATGCTGATATGCTGATATATTGCCAGCTGGGAGCATATGGGAGAGAGGTGCCCTTGGAGAATCAACCAGATGGCAGACATGCAGAACGAAGGCAAACAGAGTGCAAAGAAGAACAGCCAAATTCATTCTATATCATTACAGTGTCGTATTCTTAATCATGTATAGAGTTGGTATTTTCGGAATGTCTTGCAACTTTAGGAAAGTACACTGGGTTATGTCAGGAATAGAGCTCCATTGGATTTTAATCAAATGATACCAGGAATTAATGCAATCCTGTTCTTCAAAACTGGCACGTGGAAACAGACAAGTGACATTGTGTGTTTTTCTGGCACCAGATAGCTGAATAACTTTATAAAATGTCTATGTAGTGGGACTAAACCCCTAATAGATGGGCTTTCAGAACTTTCTAAATGATAATGTTCATTATTCTTCCAACATTTTCATGGGCAAGCGTTGATGAGCCTATTTCGCCCCCCATATCAATTTTCTCAGATCTATTTAACTCAGTAATTGCAATCAGATCACCCCCAAACCCTCCATCAGGTCTCTTTTGTATCAACACTTATTGTTTACACCACATTTAACAAGAAACAAAACTGTACCTGGAACCAGCCCAGAAACTAGCACCATTCATGCATGATGCTGTTACTCTTTCACAACAGCCCATGCTGCAGAATTGCCAATTTATTTTGGTCTCTGAGTGTCCTCCCCCTTCCCACAACAATGCTATCTTTAGATAAAAGCAGAGATGAAGAACACAATGAAACAAAAGAGCCCATGGCCCATTTCTGAACTATTGTGAAAGAAGCAGCATGTGCAACCCATATTTATTGCCTCTCTTTGTGTAATCATATAAAATTGTAGAGAATACTGCAAGAGAGAGAGGTCCTTTTTTTTTTAATGGCATAGACATGATTGGGGAAGGATCCATGCACAATAATACATTGAGGTAAATCTTTGGTGACAATCCTTCACAAGAACTCCATAATATCTGAACTTCTAATGTATATGCATGTTGATCACTTGGCGGCAAGTTGCCTCTTTTTCTGTTACGTTCTGCAGCCACAGTCTACATGGGACTTGTGGCTGTGAATGCATCTGCTGGGGAAAATTATGTTTTCCAAGCCAGAAATTATTGCTGTTTGAGTGCTGGGAAAATGCAATATCCCTTCAAAAGAAGCACTTCCTATCTCGATCCTGACGCAAAGAAAGAAAATGTAAGTATTATTAATTGATTGTGTGAGATTTGGATCATCTGCAAAGGCTTTGCAGTCATTGGGCTCCACTCCCAATTTTCTTATCTCTAGTGCAGACAGGCAAGCATTAATGTGAATTGAACTCAGGTGTGGTGTGGTTTTCTGAACTTTGCATCTTTAATTGCACCCAATTCCCTCCCCTTAATCCAAGGGTGCAATGTAGATGTGACCTCAGTTAACTTGCAGGTGGAGCTGGGAAACAGAAATCTGAGATAATTCACCATTTATTGTGTGTATAAAATGTTTTCATAGTTTCTGGTTTCAAAATAGGAATGAATTATTAGTTCTGCTATAAGTGGGAGTTATGTGTGGGTGCTTGAAAATATAATTTGCAAAGAGTAAATTGGTTTATATGGTTTCTTTTTTTTCATAGGAAAGCTGCTTTGAAGCTTTACTTTTTGTCAAAATTAGAGGTTGCGTCAAACATCCCCTATCATATAATAATTCCAACCTTCTGATAAGAGAAGAGGAAGACACATCTAATCAATATATAGCTTCAGAAAGCAGTTCCTATGTTTTAGTTATTTACAACTGACACCTTCATTTTACTGTGTTACTTCATGCAGTTGAACAGTACGTGAATTTATAACCAAAGTCTTCTGCAGGTCTTCACATTTAAAAACCCAGATAGTTGCATTTTAAAACTTGGCCAGCCACTCATCTTCTCTGCATTCAAGCCGGGGGGGGGGGGGACATTCGTGAGATGCAATAATAGTAGCTCTAGACCAGTACATTTTCGAGCACAATTCAAAGTGTTGGTGCTGACCTTTAAAGCCCTAAATGGCTTCGGTCCTGTATACCTGAAGGAGCGTCTCCACCCCCATCGTTCAGCCCGGACACTGAGGTCCAACGCCGATGGCCTTCTGGCGGTTCCCTCACTACGAGAAGCCAAGTTGCAGGGAACCAGGCAGAGGGCCTTCTCGGTAGTGGCACCCGCCCTGTGGAACGCCCTCCCTTCAGATGTCAAAGAGAACAACAACTATCAGACCTTTAGAAGACATCTGAAGGCAGCCCTGTTTAGGGAGGCTTTTAATGTTTTATAGATTATTGTATTTTAATGTTCTGTTGAAAGCTGCCCAGAGTGGCTGGGGAAACCCAGCCAGATGGGCGGGGTATAAATAATAAATTATTATTATTATTATTATTATTATTATTATTATTATTATTAGTCAGATATATGGTACATGAGCACATTCAATACATGAAGGAACAACAAACAACAACAACAACAACAACAACATATTTATACCCTGCACATCCGGCTAGGTTTCCCCAGCCACTCTGGGCAGCTCCCAACAGATTAAAAACAGCATAAAACATCAAACATTAAAAACTTCCCTAAACTAGCAAGGCCAGCCACACCCGCTAGATCCCAATGTGCATATTGGCTACACCTCCTGGCTGACACGTGATCAACATCAGTCTGAAATGGGCTGTGTCTACACGCATAGCATTTTCTCCACAGGGAATGGAAACGCTTGTCAATCATGCGTCTAAGGAAGAATATTCTGAGATTCAGGTGTAAACAAGCGGCCAAACATCGGGGTTTCTCTCGGTCTACTTTTTCCTACTAAACCACTTTACTGGACTTGGCGAGAAGAGGTACTGTTGAGAAAACCAGTGGACAAACAGCTGAATCGTTATCTGCACCTTCCTCTTTCTCTACAAGAATGTGACATCACAACTACCCTTTGAGAGAGGTTGAGAGCTGGACCATAAAGAAGGCTGATCACTGAGGAATTGATGCCTTTGAATGATGGTGCTGGAGGAGACTCTTGAGAATCCCATGGACTGCAAGAAGTTCAAACCTATCCATTCTGAAGGAAATCAGCCCTGAGTGCTCACTGGAAGGACAGATCCTGAAGCTGAGGCTCCAATACTTTGGCCACTTCATGAGAAGAGAAGACTCCCTGGAAAAGACCCTGATGTTGGGAGAGATTGAGGGCACAAGGAGAAGGGGACGACAGAGGATGAGATGGTTGGACAGTGTTCTCGAAGCTACTAACATGAGTTTGACCAAACTGCGGGAGGCAGTGGAAGACAGGAGTGCCTGGTGTGCTCTGGTCCATGGGGTCACGAAGAGTTGGACACAACTAAATGACTAAACAACAACAATCTGAAAGGTAAAGGACCCCTGGATGGTTAAGTCCAGTCAAAGGCAACTATGGGGTTATGGCAATCATCTCACTTGCAGACCAAGGGAGCTGGTGTTTGTCCACAGACAGCTTTCCGAGTCATGTGGCCAGCATGACTAAACTGCTTCTGGCGCAATGGGACACCGTGACAAAAACCAGAGTGCACAGAAACGCCGTTTACCTTCCCGTCGCAGCGGTACCTGTTGGCAGGAGTTGAGACAGAGCAACGGGAACTCAGTCCATCACGGGGATTCGAACCGCCAGCCTTCTGATCAGCAAGCCCAAGAGGCTCAGTGGTTTAGACCACAGAGCCACCCGTGTCCCTGAAAGGTGGTGACTCAACCAAACGCTGCTCTGTAACTTCCACAGCTGAGCAGAGATTCCAACCTGGGCTTTCTCCATCCAGACCTAACATTGTAGCTTCTGCATAGCACTCAATATGGTCCAATTCTGACTGAAATTCCACCTGTGAGAAATCTCCCTGTGAGCTTCAAAGAAATCAAGAGCAAAACTGTCAGGGACTGGCCCGAGCCAGGAGGGGTGGCGCAAGGGACAGAGGCATCCGGAGGTCACCCATGGACGCCAGAGGAGGTATTGCGAGCATGGGAGCAGGAAGAGGCAGCACCTAGGCTGTCGCCAGAGACAGGGAAGGAGGTGTGGAGAAGTGGGAGTGAAGAGGTGTCGCCACCTGTGCTGATGGAGGAAGAGCGGGTGGCGTGGGAGCCTATGGGAGGAGAGGAGAACATGGAGACGGAGGGAGAGCAAGGGGTCGAGGATGTAGCCGGAGCCTCTGCAACAACTTCCAGGGAGGATGAAAGTGAAAGGGATGAGGGCAACGCAGGGGCCGGCAGAGTCAAGAAGCGGAAAAGGAGGAGTGAGAGGAGGCGTTGGAGTTTTAAGAGGCTTTTATGCTGGGGGGAAAAGCGGAAACCCTTACTTGGAGAATCTGGTTCCTCGGAGGAGGATGATGAACTGTAAAGCTTGTCGGTGAAATAAACTTGTACATAAGTTAAACAGACTGTCGAGTCGCTTACTCTTGAGGAGGACACACACATCCCCCTCACAGCATTCTCCAAGTCATCGCAACCTCCTCAAGGAGTAAAAGGCTGCCGGGATGACTGAACGCAAGGAAGAAGCGGATGGCACAGGGCTGTACGTCGACTGGGAAGAGCGAGCTAGGGACCTAATGATAAGGTACGAAGTAGCTCAAGCTCAACTCGAGGAGGCGAGGCGGCATGCCGATGCAGGGAGAAGGGCAATGGGAGGAAGGAGGATGCCTTCCCACGGCAGCAGATTCGATGGGCAGCCGGAAAATTATTTGGGTTTCAAAACGGACATGCTTTACATTCTGGGGCTGCACAAAGAGGAGTTCCGAGACGAAGCGGAGCAAGTCGGTTTCGTGATTGCGCATTTTGATGGCGCTGCGAGAGATTGGGTGCGTCCTTTGATTTTAGCCGGGAACCCTGCGTTAAAGAGAATTAAGGATTTCTTTGAGGGCATGGATATTGTTTATTCTAGCCGGAGCGCGCAGGACGTGGAAGCAAGAGAGCTCTTGTCACTGAGGCAAGGCAGCATGACGGTCAGACAGTACCAATCCAAATTCTCTCTTCTGGCACACCGTCTAAATTGGGATTTGAAATCACCACCCATGCTGGCCATGTTTAAAATGGGGCTGTCAGAAGAGGTCCAGGATGCGTTAGCGAAATCAGGACCGTTGGAGGATCTCGACAGCCTCATGCAAGCCGCTTTAGCGATTGGAGTGCGTTTGGAGTGCCGAGACAAGGTGAGACGGGAGGGGAAGCCTGGGAGGTGGTTCAACATCCGGGCCCCTCCCCCGGGAGAGAAAACCTTCGGCGCGCAGCCCCAAACCCGGCAGGAAGTGCCCATGGAGTTGGGAGGAGCCCGCGCGCGCCCTTTTTCAAATCAAACCGTGGGCAAGGGCAGTGATGCGCAGGGCGGGAAAGTCCCTAAGAAATGTTACGTATGTTTAAGGAGTGGCCACCTAGCAAAGCACTGCGATCAAAGGAAAATGTGGCAGGGAATGGCAGGAATGGCTGTAAAGGAGGGGGTGGAAGAAACGGCGGTGGCGGGAAACGGAAATGCCTGGCGGCAAGACGAGGGGACCAGCAGCCAGGCGCAGTTACAGTAAAGAGTCCTCAAAGCAGCACACCCCCACAGCCCTCACCCGTTCAGCTTCAAAGCAGCACACCCCCACAGCCCTCCCCCGCTCAGCCTTCCCAAGCCCACCCACCCAACGCTCCGAAGCCAGGGATTGTGTTAGAGATAGCGTTGCAGCTACCCAATGGCTGCACACTGCAAATCCCGGCGCTGGTCGATTCAGGAGCGAGTACGGATTTTTTTGATAGAGACTTTGCCCTGCAGCATCAGATCCATCTACTGGAGGTGGATTTTCCGCTCCAAGTTACCACCATAGATGGAAGAGAGCTAAAAGGGGGGGCGGTCACGCACAGTACACCCCCCATGAAGATGCAAATAGGCAGGCATTCAGAGGTGCTGGCGTTTCATGTCACCTCTTTGGCAGGTCCCCCCATCATCTTGGGAATGGGATGGCTCACTCAGCACGACCCTGTCATCAGCTGGAGCCAGCGCTCTCTAACGTTTGGATCGGCACATTGCATGGAGAACTGTTTGCAGCAGTTATACCCCCAAAGCCAGATGGCAGCAGCAGTACTGCAGGCGGGGGAAATGACGCTTCCAGAGGAGTATGCAGAGTTCCAGCAAGTGTTCAGCAAGAGAGAGGCGGACAAACTGCCACCCCACCGCCCCTATGACTGTCAGATTAACCTGTTGCCAGGAGCGCAGTTGCCACCAGGCAAGCTCTACACGATGTCAGAGCAGGAGTTGGCAAACTTGAAGGACTTTATTGCCAAGAACCTGGCCAGGGGTTTCATTCGGGAAAGCAAGGCAGTAGGGGGCAGCCCAGTGTTCTGGGTGGACAAAAGGAATACGACAGAGAAACGCTTGATTTGTGATTTCAGGGTCCTAAATTCCATCAGCCAACCAATCTCTTATCCCATGCCCAGAATTGACGACCTGCTGGCGGCAGTACGCAAGGGCAAGATGTTCACCAAGCTGGATTTAAGGGGAGCATACAATCTCATAAGAATCAGGGAGGGTGATGAATGGAAAACAACCATGTACACGCCTCTAGGAGCTTATGAATATTTGGTAATGCCTTTCGGGTTACAGGCAGGCAGCCAATGCTTCCAGGCGTTCATGCATCATGTCCTGGGTCCTCTGTTGTTCAAGCATGCAGTCGTGTATCTTGATGACATCTTAGTATACTCCCAAAACCCGGAAGAACACGTGACACACGTAAAGGAGGTGTTAAGACGACTCCAGGAAAATCATCTATGTGTCAAGCTGGAGAAATGTCAGTTTCACGCGACGGAAGTGGACTTTTTGGGCTATCGTCTTTCTGACAAGGGGATTGCCATGGACACTGATAAAGTAGAGGCAATCCTGCAATGGAAGAGCCCCAAAACCAAGAAAGATGTGCAGCGTTTCGTCGGTTTCGCAAATTTCTATCGCAAGTTCCTACCGGCATTTGCAGACATGACAGCGCCAATCACGGACTGTTTGAAAGGCAAGAAGAAATTCCGATGGACGGAGGAGGCGCAGAAGGCTTTTGAAGCCCTCAAAGGGGCCTTCGCTTCAGAGGCGCAATTGCTGCATGTCGACTCCACCAAGCCCATCAGGATAGAGACAGATGCCTCAAATAGAGCAATCGCAGCGGTTCTACTACAACAAGATCCGACGCAGGAATGGAGGCCATGTGCGTTTTATTCCAGACAGCTGAACAAGTCGGAGGCCAACTACGCAATTTGGGACAAGGAGTTGTTAGCAGTGGTAGCGGCTTTCAAGCATTGGCGCCATTTTTTGGTGGGGGCGCAGCATCAAATCCAGGTGTACACGGACCACAAGAACCTGGAGTACTGGCGCACGGCCAGAATTCTCAACCAGAGACAAATGAGATGGGCAGAGTTCTTTGCTAACTTTAATTTTCATATCCAGTATGTTCCAGGTGACCAGAACGTCAGAGCGGACGCCCTATCCAGAAAGCCTGAGTACCTGGAGGAGCAAGGGCCTCCAGTGGCAAGAGCGATCTTCCAACCTGAACAATGGAGGTGTGGCGCAACTCTAGGGGGGCGGGAAGAACTGGTGCGCCTCACCCTAGCCGATGACTTTGCACGGCGCAAACTGAAGGAACTGAGGGAGGGGGATCCCAAGGCGAAAGGGTTTGAGGAAAAGGAGGGGCTGCTGTTGTTCAAAGGGGCACTGTATGTTCCTGGGGAGGAGATGCGTGCTAGAGTTCTCAGACAGCTCCATGACAACCCCACAGCAGGGCATTTTGGGCAGTTCAAAACCACGGTGTTGGTCACGAGAGAGTTTTGGTGGCCCAGAGTCAGGCAGGAAGTCAAGGAATACGTCAGGGGGTGTGAGGTGTGCCAAAGAGCCAAAGGGGAGCGAGAAAGGCCGGCTGGGTTGCTAGAACCTCTCCCCATCCCCAGTAAACCGTGGGAAGCGGTTTCCTTAGATTTCATCACCGACCTACCCCCATCCAAAGGCAAAACTGCAGTGTTGGTGGTAGTTGACCTTTTGACCAAGATGGCACACTTCATTGCATGCCCTAAGGTAGTCTCAGCTGAGGAAACGGCCAAGCTGTTTGTACAGCATGTTTTCAAGCACCATGGCATGCCAGAAAGAGTAATTTCAGATCGTGGAGTTCAGTTCACCTCACGGTTCTGGCGTAAGCTCATGCAAATCTTGCAGGTGCAGGTGAACTTGTCCTCTGCTCGCCATCCTCAGTCCAACGGGCAATCGGAGCGGGTAAATTCGATTTTGCAGCAGTATTTGCGCTGCTACGCATCTCAGCAACACAGTGATTGGAGTGACAGGCTCTCGCTTGCGGAGTTTGCGTACAATAACGCTCAACAGGTGTCCGCAGGCATGTCTCCTTTCCAGGCAGTCTACGGCAATCACCCGAGAGCCTTTCCAACGGGGGGAGGTGAAGGGAAGGCGGGAGACGTGCCAGCAGCGGAGCAATTTGCTGAGGAGCTACAGGCTTTGCACCAATTGCTCAGAGACAATCTAGAAAGGGCGAAAAGTGCTTACAAAAGAGCAGCAGACCAGCACCGAAGGGAAGGGGAGAGCATCAAAGTGGGAGACAAAGTTTGGTTGTCCACCCAGGGATTGCCCATGCCAGGCAGGGGCAAAAAGCTGAGGCAATGTAAAATTGGGCCTTTCGAAGTGGTGGAGCAGATCAACCCAGTGGCGTTCAGGTTGCAATTGCCGGAGACCATGAGAATTCACCCGGTCTTCCACAGGTCGCTCCTATCCAAGTTCAGAGAACCGCACAGGTATCAACAAGGGGACCAGAGGGGGTCGCAGGAATTGCCGTTGGTAGACATGGAGCACTTCAATGAAGCCACGGCCATCCTGGATTCCAGGTGGAGAGGGGATGAATTGCAGTACTTAGTAGCATGGGAGGGGGAGCCAGAGTCGGAGAACACGTGGATTCCGGCGGAAGATGTCACCAAGGAGTATTTAGTGTTGGAATTCCATGCACTGTATCCCGACAAACCGAAGCCGTACAGATGGCAAATGAGAGAGGTGTTTCAACCCACAGATTCAGAGGAGGGGGACTTCTGGGGGTTCCCATCCTCGGGTGCAGACAGTGGTGGGGGTGGCAACGAGTTGCAGAGTAGCCCTCATTCACCAACGGAAGGAATGGAGGTGGAAGGGGATATCGCGGCAGCAGAAGAATGGGGGTCGCGATGTCTCCCTCCTCCCTGGGGCAGGAAGGATTGGGAGGAGGTGTTCCAGTCCTCGTCGTCATCATCCAGTGCAGACACCACCATCTTCTTGGGATTCCCCTCTTCACCAGGAACGGCAGGAGAGAGTGAAGGAGGGGAATGGGATCCAGCCGGGGATCTTGGCTACCCTGGGGTAACACCCACCGAGCCGCCTCAGGAGGGGAAGGGGGGCTTGGGAGGGGGGATGGATGTCAGGGACTGGCCCGAGCCAGGAGGGGTGGCGCAAGGGACAGAGGCATCCGGAGGTCACCCATGGACGCCAGAGGAGGTATTGCGAGCATGGGAGCAGGAAGAGGCAGCACCTAGGCTGTCGCCAGAGACAGGGAAGGAGGTGTGGAGAAGTGGGAGTGAAGAGGTGTCGCCACCTGTGCTGATGGAGGAAGAGCGGGTGGCGTGGGAGCCTATGGGAGGAGAGGAGAACATGGAGACGGAGGGAGAGCAAGGGGTCGAGGATGTAGCCGGAGCCTCTGCAACAACTTCCAGGGAGGATGAAAGTGAAAGGGATGAGGGCAACGCAGGGGCCGGCAGAGTCAAGAAGCGGAAAAGGAGGAGTGAGAGGAGGCGTTGGAGTTTTAAGAGGCTTTTATGCTGGGGGGAAAAGCGGAAACCCTTACTTGGAGAATCTGGTTCCTCGGAGGAGGATGATGAACTGTAAAGCTTGTCGGTGAAATAAACTTGTACATAAGTTAAACAGACTGTCGAGTCGCTTACTCTTGAGGAGGACACACACATCCCCCTCACAAAAACTGTCTGGAATGCAGACTTCTGTGCCTTTGTGACGTCGGCAGCCAGTATCCCTATAAATTAATTGATAAATTTATATACCACCCCTTCATCAAGAGACCACAGGGCAGTTTGCAACATAAATGGCAAAGTACATAATACAGCAATGGTAAAATAAATAAATGACAATACCCCCCCAATACCCCCCACTTTAAAAGGCCATAGATTAACAGCTGAAAGCCTGGTTGAGAGGGAATGTTTTTGCCTGATGCCTGAAGATGTGAGGCAGCCCCACATCTTACACATTGCAGTAATCTAACCTGTGTATTCTCAGGCATGACTATAATCTCAGCACTAGCACACAAGCAGTGACCATGTGTTTCAAACTGCTCACTCGAAAATCTTTTCTACTAGTAACTCTTATCCTCACCTCCAAATGAAACTGGCTGATAGTTCTGCCCCACTGATGCTAAGCCGTGGTCTAAAAACTGTGCTGAAAGAGATTCCTTTTGGGAATTATAGGGACAGAACTACCCAAACTGTATAGAAATTTATTCATGTATGCGACTACAGTGGCAAGAATGTTACTTGCCCAAAAATGGAAAGAAGAAAAAGTCCCAGCGAAAGAAGAATGGATACAAAAACTTAATGGAATATGCAGAAATGGCAAAACTTAATGGAAAAATAAGAAATCAATATAATTTTTTTTAAAATAAAAGAATGGAAATGGTTTATTGAATATTTGCAAACTAAACAGATAAGAAAATTGGCAGGATTATTGTAATAACCTGCAGTTTTATAAGAGTATATAATTAAAGTAGATGAATAAATGAGCAAATTAGGTTAATTTGGATATGCAGAAAATATAAAAAAATAAGTTTAAGGAACCACAGAAAGATGGGGAAGGAAGTCAAGTTTGGAAATGTTAAAATGATTGTAGAATTATTGAAATGTATAAAACTGAAAATCATATATATATATATATATATATATATATATATATATATATATATGAGAGAAAGAGATTGAACTGGTGAAAAGATTGTTGCAAATAAAAAACATGGAAAGGCCTGAAGGCTACAACAAGCATCCATACCAAATGGGGCCTGGGCAATAGCCAGTAATCGCTAAGAGCAGCAGCTGTGGAAATGAGTTGCCAAGAACGAATGCACTTAGCTTACAGCCTGGCTTCACAACAGATCCCCACCTCCTGCCTCTTCCAACCACCTCTCACCCCTTGTCTTGTTGACTGATCGCTCTTTAGAGGCTTCCGCAGCAATTAGGTTAGCTGGAATTACTTGGAGTCAGTCTCTGTTTGGGTTTTGAAGTTCAGCCTTTGATCATATTGAGGGGCCCATTTCGGCCTGTCCTGTTAAGTGCTAATTCCATCTCCTCCCTCTTCAGACCACCTCTGTTGGGGTGAGCAACTTAACCCCTGCCTCTCTTGTTTTGGCTTTGGAGGCGACCAAAGCCAAGTCAACCAAAAATACTACCGGGTATCTATGGCAGTGATATTGTTTGATGTCTCCAAGCTGCCTAGCAGACTGTTGTAGGCTTATATACCCTTAAATAAATACCTCTGAGGTCACAATGATGGTTGCTCAACAATGCTCTGATGCCATCTCTGTTGTTGCTCCTCATGACTAACAGCCTTTGGTATTCATTCCTAACAGCCACTTGCTAGTTGAGAAACATATTTTGTGGCTTTGGAATATGTTCACTATTCACTTAATCTGAATTGGTTAATTACTTAGGTTTATATTTAGCTTTGCTGTGAATTACATTCACAGGTAGGATTTGATTTTTTGTTTTATTTCTATAGGTATAGCGCTAGTTAGTTCAAAGTTTTAGTCATTTTGTTGGGGAGGTTAGATAGGTAACTATGCTAATATGCTAAATCTGACTTTGTTTCTTCATGCAGGCAAAGCCATTTACCAGATAGGAGACCAGAATGTTGTATTTTTATTTTATTTTATTTTTTAAAATCTTTTTATTAGATTTTCCACAACAGAATGTTGTATTTTATCATAGGTTTTCTGTATACATGGTAAGTAAATGCATTTTGGGGAACTTGGATTCTGTGTTCAGCTGGTCTTTTGTGTCTTCCTTTGCATTTTCCTGGGCATTCCTCAATGGAAGCTCATTTTATCCATCAAGGTTTCCTACGCTGCTCAAAGAATTACATTTCCAAAAGAGAGGGATATGCTGTTGAATCATTTTAACTCAGTCGCATAGGACACTGCAAAGGAGTCCTGTTTATCTGAATCAGGTTTTAATGGGTGTTGTGCCATGTCTAGTCTCTCTATTGTAGTGTACATTGTACTGTATTTGATGTAGGAAGATCTCTGCCTGGTCCATTGAAAGTCAGTTTAACTGTCACTGAAACCAAAAGCTGCGAAGAAGGGTTAGAATTCTCAGTATGCAAAAGAACGGTTGGTTGGACTGTTTCAATTGGTGGGTTTAGAATGCTTTTTAAGCAGCGTGATTGGCTGATGCTGGGCTAGAAGTATATATATGACCTAACAATGGTCAACAGAGAGCAGAAGTGGGCTGGTTACAGTTGGAAGTGTTGGTGCTTGGTGAAGGAGAAGATGGTTACAGCAGCAGAGGAAAAGGAGGAGGGAAGGCGGAGGACATCGTGAGAGTTAGGTGGGGTGGTTTAATGGATGAAGGATAGCTGAATCACTAGGCTTATCAGGGGTGGGGAATCTTTTGTCTCCAAGGGAAAGATACCAACATCCACCTTGGAGTGTGGGTCCAGCAAGCTTTGGCAGCTGCACAAAATGGCAGATTACTGTACAGTGGTACCTTGGTTCTCAAATGCCGAAAACCCAGAAGTAAGTGTTCCGGTTTTCAAACGTTTTTCGGAAGCCGAATGTCTGATGCGGTTGTCGGCTATTGTTTCCGGGATGCCTGTACCAATCAGAAGTTGTGCCTTGGTTTTCGAACATTTCGGAAGTCAAATGGACTTCCAGAACGGATTAAGGAGCGTCTCTACCCCCCATCGTTCTACCCGGAAACTGAGGTCCAGCGCCGAGGGCCTTCTGGCGGTTCCCTCACTGTGAGAAGTGAAGTTACAGGGAACCAGGCAGAGGGCCTTCTCGATAGTGGCGCCTGTCCTGTGGAACACCCTCCCATCAGATGTCAAAGGAAAAAACAACTACCAGACTTTTAAGGAGACATCTGAAGGCAGCCCTGTTTAGGGAAGCTTTTAATATCTGAAGGACTATTGTATTTTAATATTTTGTTGGAAGCTGCCCAGATTGGCTGGGGAAACCCAGCCAAAAGGGCGGGGTATAAATAATAATATTATTAAGTTTGGTGCTTTTGTTTTTGCTATTTATTTTGCATTTTTGTTTTTGAGGCTTTTTTGGTTCATTTGTTTTTGTGACTGTGTGGAACCCAGTTCTGCTACTGATTGATTATGTGACTGCGGAAATGGATAAAAGTCCCCCATCCAAACAATGACTATCATTAGTGCAGGTAAGAAAAAATAATTTTAATTTTTATCATCTTCCATACTGTCTTATTCATTTTATAGTACAGTACATTGATTATTGCTTTCATTTTATGCATCAATGGTCTTGTTAGGTAGCAAAATTCATGTTAAATGGCTGTTTTAGGGGTTGTTTTTAAAAGTCTGGAACGGATTAATCCATTTTGCATTACTTCCTATGGGAAAGCGTGCCTTGGTTTTGCAACGCTTTGGTTTTGGAACGGACTTCTGGAACAGATTAAGTTTGAGAACCAAGGTACCACTGTAGTTCAAGTTACTCTGGTTAATATTTTACATTCAATGCTATTATTTTGTGCAGGTTAAGATAGGTAGGAGACCAAATATCATTAATTTTATCATAGGTTTTCCGCATAAACGGTAAATGATGCATTTTGGGGGAACAATGCATGGGTCTGGTTAGCGGACTGGGAACTAGAATGACACGATAGCAGTTAAACAGAAAGCAATGAGTGGTAAGGGTCTGAAATGAAAATATAAATATAGGTTTTTCAATAACTATGAGCATGAGTAATTTTATAATGCATTATGTCAGTATACTTTTTTTTGTCATTTCTGGGAGGATTTATCTATTGTCTGACCATGACTGCTCTATCAAAAATGTTACAGAAAAGGTTTACAGAAACAGCCTATTTAAAAAAAAATGTCAAGAAACAGTTGGGTCACACAGTCTTCAGTTGACCTTCTCATGGATAAGAGTCACTTTGCTGTGAGTTTCCAGAATATATCTGAGTGGGCCAAGAAAATGCATCTCTATTATCTACAGGTAGTAATGCATGAAGATAGCAATAAATACACTGAATAACAATATTTGCAAAGAAAGTTTGAGATGCAATCTCTGAATCACCGGACCATTCTTTGGCAGGACATTGCTTTCGCAAGAGAAAAGTACAGAATGCTGCTCAGAGTGGACAAAAATATGAATCTCTACAGAACCAGATATGGTATTTTAAGAAGGAGGCAATAAAGGATAAATAGGTAAGTCTTAAGTTTATGATCATGCAAGTGCCCTGCTTACTTAATTAAGCTTGTTCTAATGGATGACCTTAGAAATTAAAGCTATTCCTCAAGACTGCTCTGGGCACAAGAGTCATTAATCTAATTTGGGCCAACAATGTACCAGTGCTCCACATTTCTCCAGAACGTTCTTATGGATAGAATATCATTGGGAAGATTTAGAGCAGATCTTTCACTGTCAACTGTGAAACTAATTGCTGCATCAACCTCTTGTTCTGCTCGTTCATAGTCCCCAACTGCCCTGAAAATGCTGGGGGTGGGAGTTCTAATGTCATATTTTAAAGACTTTAAAGTACTTGGGAAGAAGGACTTCAGGGTGGCAAGCTGGAAGTGGTAGAAGAGTTCTTCATCCACTTACCGTATGTGTCCACTGTTAAACTTTGCAATAATAATAATAATAATAGTAATATTTTTTTATTTATATCCCTCCCATCTGGCTGGGTTTCCCCAGCCTATTTGGTCAGCTCCAAACAGAATATTAAAAACACAATAAAACATCCAACATTAGACCTACTCCCCATGATTTGTACATGAATGGGGACAGATATGTAGGAAGGAAGGAAGGAAGGAAGGAAGGAAGGAAGGAAGGAAGGAGACTGCCACAGTCACTGTCTAGTTTATCGGTGTCTGTGTAGTCACCATTTAAGTTGCTATTACTTACATTGTTAGAAACCATTAGCCATTTAATGGAGAAAATCCTATGGAATCTGAAAATACCAGGTTTGAAATACTGGTTTATATCCTTCTGTCGCTGGTGCTCATCAGTCAAGCCACTGAAAAAAGAAAGTGGGCACAACATTGGTACTTTTGCCATGTACAACATTAGTGTGTCAGAGCAAAGTCATTGACTTAATAGGGTGGCCTGTTCAATTAATGAATTTTGCCTGCGCTTGCCTTTTCTTTCATCTCCCTGAGCTCTCTTTTTATGAAAGCCACATCTCTTGGGATGGATACAGATGAGTTAGGATGGAATGAAGGAGGCACCCAGTTACGGGAGGAGATGGCTGCCTAAAACTTCTGCCCACACGTCAAGGAGCATTGCATCGCTCCCTGCCTTCCTTCGAGGACTTGGGGGTGGTAAAATTCCCTGCACCCTTTAGTTCCTCATGAGAACTATGCTGGGCTTCATTGCCGTGTCTAACACCAAAAGAACCAAGATTACGTACAACTATATACCACCCACACAACAAAGGTAACCGGCTGATAAATTGGTGTCAATATAACATAATATAATATTTACATGTAAAACACACTAAACATATACATAACTACAATAAGGTATTTGGTATAAGGAAAACAAATCAAATTACAAATATGCAAGGATATAGGAACATTTTACCAAAAGACTGCGACGTCAAAGTGCAAAGTCCCTTGCAACCCACATGATTCTGTTGGAGGTTCCAAAGAGCGAAAAAATAATAAATATGGAGATAATAAGTATGGTCTTGCCAGTCCACAATGTAAGAGTGTGATTGCCACGAGGAGTGTAACAGATACTGTGGAGTCTGTTGATGGTACTGTGGTCTGGTCAATCCAAGAGATGAAGATGATAATGGCACGAAGAGACGAAGCAATCCAAAGGAGGACAAGGTTATCCGGATTATAGTCCTTGTTTCGCCAAATTAGCTTCATCAGCAAGAAATTATACAGTTGAAGGATGGTCTGCGTTTAGTGTGTTTTACCAGGTGGCGCTGTGGGTTAAACCACAGGCTTGCTGATCAGAAGGTCAGTGGTTCGAATCCCTGTGACGGGGTGAGCTCCTGTTGTTCGGTCCCAGCTCCTGCCCACCTAGCAGTTCGAAAGCACGTTAAAGTGCAAGTAGATAAATAGGTACCGCTCCAGTGGGAAGGTAAACGGCGTTTCCGTGCGCTGCTCTGGTTCACCAGAAGCAGCTTTGTCATGCTGGCCACATGACCCGGAGGCTGTCTTCGGACAAACGCCGGCTCCCTCGGCCTATAGAGCGAGATGAGCACGCAACCCCAGAGTTGGACACGACTGGACCTGATGGTCAGGGGTCCCTTTACCTTTACCTAAAACACACTAAACAGTAATGTATGGAAGTGAGAGCTGGACCATAAAGAAGGCTGATCGCTGAAGAATTGATGCTTTTGAATTATGGTGCTGGAGGAGACTTGAGAGTCCCATGGACTGCAAGAAGATCAAACCTATCCATTCTTAAAGAAATAAGCCCTGAGTGCTCACTGGAAGGACAGATCCTGAAGTTGAGGCTCCAGTACTTTGGCCACCTCATGAGAAGAGAAGACTCCCTAGAAAAGACCCTGATGTTGGGAAAGGTTGAGGGCACAAGGAGAAGGGGACGGCAGAGGATGAGATGGTTGGACAGTGTTCTCGAAGCTACTAACATGAGTTTGGCCAAACTGCGGGAGACAGTGAAGGATAGGCGTGCCTGGCGTGCTCTGGTTCATGGGGTCACGAAGAGTCAGACACGACTGAACAACAACAACATGTAAATATTATATTATGTTCTATTGAGATGAACTGGATATGGAATAACTGATTGGTTCAAAATTGGGAAAGGAGTACGACAAGGCTGTATATTGTCACCCTGCTTATTTAACTTATATGCAGAATTCATCATGCGAAAGGCTGGACTGGATGAATCCCAAACCGGAATTAAGATTGCCGGAAGAAATATAAACAACCTCAGATATGCTGATGATACAACCTTGATGGCAGAAAGTGAGGAGGAATTAAAGAACCTTTTAATGAGGGTGAAAGAGGAGAGCGCAAAATATGGTCTGAAGCTCAACATCAAAAAAACTAAGATCATGGCCACTGGTCCCATCACCTCCTGGCAAATAGAAGGGGAAGAAATGGAGGCAGTGAGAGATTTCACTTTCTTGGGTTCCATGATCACTGCAGATGGTGACAGCAGTCACGAAATTAGAAGACGTCTGCTTCTTGGGAGAAAAGCAATGACAAACCTAGACAGCATCTTAAAAAGCAAAGACATCACCTTGCCAACAAAGGTCCGTATAGTTAAAGCTATGGTTTTCCCAGTAGTAATGTACGGAAGTGAGAGCTAGACCATAAAGAAGGCTGATCGCCGAAGAATTGATGCTTTTGAATTATGGTGCTGGAGGAGACTCTTGAGAGTCCCATGGACTGCAAGAAGATCAAACCTATCCATTCTTAAAGAAATCAACCCTGAGTGCTCATTAGAAGGACAGATCCTGAAGTTGAGGCTCCAGTACTTTGGCCACCTCATGAGAAGAGAAGACTCCCTAGAAAAGACCCTGATGTTGGGAAGGATTGAGGGCACAAGGAGAAGGGGACGACAGAAGATGAGATGGTTGGACAGTGTTCTCGAAGCTACTAACATGAGTTTGGCCAAACTGCGAGAGGCAGTGAAGGATAGGCGTGCCTGGCGTGCTCTGGTCCATGGGGTCACGAAGAGTCGGACACGACTGAACGACTGAACAACAACAACAACAACATTGAGATGAATTTATCAGCCTGTTATGTTTGTTGTGTGGGGGGCTTCATTGCCGACCTGACTTCCCAACCCTACTTGCCGCTGCTTAACATGGTGTGGGCACAGTACCAGGAGACCCAATGGTACCCATTGCTGTGTCTCCACTGTGCTGAGCTGTCCGCTGCCTAGTCTCTCTCCTGTCCCCTTTAGATCAGCCCCACAGCCCCACCCATGCTGCCCCGATGGCTGCTGTGGAGTACAGGGGCCCTCCCCTCACAAGCCGCCACTTCTCATTAGTTTTTCAAACTAATTTTCACAGTATCTGTGAAAGCTACAACTATAATTTCTGTCAAGTTTCTAACAGGAATGACGCCGTGCTTATGCTTTTGTCTAACCCCCTCTCACCTGGTTTAAACCAGAATTTTCTTTCATTTTTTTCACAATAGGAGTCACACAATTAAACCAAAGTAATGTGTCGATTCCATCCTTCTCGCATTGTTTCAGAGCGAGAAGAATAACCCTTAAGCATTTATTTATCATGGCACCATTTTATATCTTTCATTGCAAACCACTTTTTTTTATTAAAAAAAAAAAGAGAGGCACAGACTTGGAAAATAACAAAAGGAATCCATTAATGTTCACATTTCATTAAGTGCCTGTGATGACAACTTATTGTTGTCTTTAAAATAGACACCTGCATGGAAATCTAAATTATTCCTTTTATTTATTTATTTAAAAAAAACAACACCGTTCCTCTTAATGTTTAGTGTTTTTCCACCTCACCTCCTTTTACTGAAAGTTAGATTGAGTTGGAAGTTTGGATAGTCTGCCCTTTATGAACTTGCTTTTTGAGTGATTCTACAGAACGAGATTCAGAGTATTCCTCTTACAGGTAGGTAGCCGTGTTGGTCTGCCGTAGTCGAAACAAAATAATTTCCCCCCCTTCCAGTAGCACCTTAGAGACCAACTAAGTTTGTTATTGGTTTGTTATTGGTATGAGCTTTCGTATGCATGCACACTTCTTTAGATACACTGAAACAGAACCATGGAGAGACCTGGTCTGAATAGAGACATTGGATTCTTATCTTATACATTATAAAGCTATTTTTAGCCATCTCACCCCTTGCTTTTTCCTGTAAGACCAATTGCAGTCGTTAACCGTCATCAACAGGTTTACCACACCTATCAGCCAATCACCCATTCCCTTCTGAGTAATACCCCTCCTCACCCTCTCACTATATATAAGGGTCTAGTGACTTCTGTTTCTGAAGAAGTGTGCATGCACACAAAAGCTCATACCAATAACAAACTTAGTTGGTCTCTGTGGTGCTACTGGAAGGAAATTTATTTTGTTTCCACTGCGTCCCCCGCCCCCCCCCCCAGAAAAAAGCACTGGTGCCACTACTAAGAAGGCCCTCAAGAGGTCCTAAAACAGCAGTTACCTTGAATAACTGGAAAATCACAGAGTAGGTGCTGTTCCTTTTTTTAAAAAAAATCTGTTTGTGGGGGACACACACCTGGAAACAAGAGCCACCAACAGAATTACAAATTCGGCATTTATTTGCAAGACCTTGTCCAGAGGCCCACCAACAGCAATCAGTGATTCCAGTTGAATTATGTGCTTTTGGCTTCCATCTGCTTCGCCATCGTCAAGTATAATAGTTTAGCAGAACACAATATTGATTGGATATCTCAATTTGTGGGGTGCTGCCAGGTTCTTCAAATCACTCCAAGAGTAATTATTTCTATTGTATATTAAGCATACTTAGGTTACAGTGTACCCAAGTGGGCTAAGGAAGATAAAAGACACTCAAGCAAGCATAATACTAGGCAATTGAAGCACAGTATGCTTAGGCATGATTAACACAGAGCAGTAATTATTTTTTTCTTTGTAAGCTGCATTCTGCTGTATTTTTCAACCCCCACTTCTTCTATGAAAGATAGGCAGGTGGGCAGCAAAACAGAGTTTTCTGTCTTGATGGACTGTTCCCAAGCCTATTAAATTCAATGGAATATGCCCACCAGGGAGTTTCAATAACCATCGGGTTGAGTAGTGTTCGGGGTATTCTGTTTCACTGCTGTGTCTGCTCCAAAAAAAATTACCAAAAAGAAACCTGGATTTGTATATTGCTGAGCAAGCAACGGGTGATCAAATGAGAAGAGCAGGATGGTTTTTCATGAATTTGACGCCAGGGTGAGGTTCAAAAGATTTGCATTCAGTGCTCACATCACCACCACCACCATCAAATCTGATTATTTTTCTGGTGGCCCATTATTTATACAACAGAACCACCACATTTTGTGGCAGTCCTCAGGGCCATGTGATTATAACATAATTTTTTTAAAACAACAACCACCACCCTGGATGGCCTTTAGTTTGCAATAACTTTGGTCTATTCCAGGAAATGAAATCTGAAAGGAAACATCCAGACCATGTTGGACAACAACTGCCATCATCCCTGACCCTTGGGCATGATGGCAGGCCGCAATATAAGAAGGGTCACTGGTTCCCCATTCCTGTTCCAATGATCTCATTGACTTACTCTATGAGCCACAAGGCAGGATGTTGATTCCACCCCTCTTCCATTCTGATTGGTTGCTAGTTGAGTTCATTGACAAATCAAGACATAAGTTTATGGCTAGAATGAAACAGCTTGAGGGTGCTGGGAAATCGTAGTTGTGCTTAAAGAAAAACATTTTTTTTAAAGAAAAGAAAGGTGGCTATAAAAGTTATATAAAGAGGTTCCACTTTCCAGTAAAGCGGTTGTCATGCTGCCCATAGCTGTCAACTTTCTGATTTGAAAATAAGGGATTTCCCCCAACTTTCGGATTTGAAAATAAGGGATGCCGCAAGGGCGGTGCAATGGCACCAAGTAGCCTCGCCACCCTGCACTCCAGAGGCTGCGCGCGACCGGGTGAGCAAAAGAGCGAGCGCATAGACGGCAGGCAGGCTGTCTGTCTGATTGGGCGTGAGGGTCTGGCTGCACAAGGCATGCAAGCTCCGCCCCCAGTCGGTCTCAGACTCCTTATTGGCAGCCGAGCAACGCAGCTGAGGAGCCTCCCTGGCTGGCAGGGAGAGAGAGGAGCTGCTTCCTTTGAAATCCGGGAAATTTAAGGGATATCAACAATCCGGGATAGCAGCGGGAAACGGCATTGGAATAAGGGAGTTTCCCGCCAAAAAAAAGGGAGGGTTGACAGCTATGATGCTGCCTGGTCTGTCTTGCCTTGATAATGTCAGTCAGTTTGACCTTTTGTGCAATAGCGCCAAACATCATTAGCCAGTCTTCCAGAGGCACCAGCTTGCGAGGGCGATTCGCGGGGGCTGATGTTGTGTGGGTGACATTGCAATGTCGTGACTGAACATGGCGGCCGCACAGCTCAATGGCCAGTGGCTTCTTCTCCACCTCCTTTTCGGGCCACCACTAGAGGGAGGCTGCTTTCACCCTCCTTCCCCTCCGCTGCTGCAGCAGCAGCAGGAGGAGCCAATTGCTGGAAGCATGCCATGTTCAGCTCTGCGCTTTTAGGACAGGGGGGGGGGGGCTGGCCTCTACGTCAAAAATATAGGCCCTCCCGAAGGGTTCAACCTCTAGAAGCTAGTGCCCCACAGTCTTCTAACCTTGGTATCTCTGTCCTTTCAACAGTACTTAGTTTGAATATCAATCAATCACTTTATTTCAGCTTTAAGCTCATAAGAACAACAGAACTAGAACAAATACACAGGACAATTTGATTTTTAAAAAATTAGGACCAGTAAAACTTAAAAGAGTACAAATTAGAAATAGATACTATAAGGGATTTTCAGCTTCCAAACAGCAGTCCATTACGACGTTTATATGTCAAAACAGAAGTTAAAAAATTCGCCATTTGTAAAGTTACATGCTGATCTGTATCTTGCAATAAGAAGGCTAGGCGAAAATCTGGTGGGTGCCCAGGCAACTTGTGGATTAATGGTAACAATAAGTTCTTCCGGACAACACAATATAAAGGACATATAAATACTATATGGTGAAGTGTTTCGATCGATCTATTATCACAGGAACATAAAACCGAGACTTGGCCCCTAGAAAATCTATGAAAAAGGGAATTCGAAGGGAAAACATTAAAACATGCTTTGATAAAGGCAAAACAATGACTGGCAATAGAAAGGGATGATAGGTAGGATGGCACATGAGTTGGAGAAATAACCCCCAACTGACGCGGGGAACATAGCCCCCCACCAAGCATAAGATTATGCTGCCACGTTAGTTTGAATATATAACCCCATTTAAAATTAAGGTGCTGGATACAGTAATTCACAACTAACTTGATTAACTTTGCTTAACTTGGTACAGTAGCAAGGGGGACTCAAATAACCAACAGTAGCCTGAGACCAGGGACGTGGGTGGCGCTTTGGTCTAAACCACTGAGCCCCTTGGGCTTGCCAATCAGAAGGCTGACGGTTCGAATCCCTGCAACGGGGTGTGCTCCCGTTGCTCGGTCCCTGCTCCTGCAACCTAGCAGTTCGAAAGCACGTCAAAGTGCAAGTAGATAAATAGGTACCGCTCTGGTGGGAAGGTAAATGACGTTTCTGTGTGCTGCTCTGGTTCACCAGAAGTGGCTTAGTCATGCTGGCCACATGACCCAGAAGCTGTACGCCGGCTCCCCTGGCCAGTAAAGCGAGATGAACGCCGCAACCCCAGAGTCGTCAGCAACTGGACCTAATGGTCAGGGGTCCCTTTACCTTTACCTAGCCTGAGACCAAGCATTTCTGAGTGCTAACTTTGCCTTATCATAAATATTTTGAGACATGGAACTACTTTTGCTTTGTGGTTTTGTCTCCGGCATGCTAAAGCTTTTACACCAGTCTGAGGGGTTTTTTGGGTGGGGGACTGGATAACTGGCCTCCCCTTGGCTTATAATCTACAAGATCTGGAATTTTCTTTCCTATCCTTGGCCTTCCCCATTGAACTGTTCAGTTTCTGGCATTCTTTCTCACATCTTTATGCTTCTTGGGGACTGCTAAAGGGTTACAAAAGACCAAGAGAGGAGGAGATCACAGCTGATGATCAGAGAGCAATGACAGATTCACTCTTGAGGGATAATATTGTTAAAACAGAAATTGCCCCAGTATTAAAAAAAATAAAAATAAAGGTTGCAACTTGAAATGTGTATTTATTTCTTCAGAAATAATGTTTTTGAAGGTTTCCCATGAGGCCCTAGATGCTCTTTTCAGAATATGTCACCATATTTCCTGCCAGCTCTGTTGAACAGGTTCCCTCCAGATGTTTACTTACACCTTGTAAAAATGACATCGCACAGAAGCCTCTTGATGCGACTTTGTAAATGCCTGAGGTATTTGACGGCTGAAATATGTTCCTGAGGCAATATGGCAAAAAGATGAAAATTTAAAAATAAAACCCTTTCAGGTCACAGAACACCCAATGTTGCATCAATTTAATGGTCTAATAGTATGGGAGGGGTTTTCAGAATAAAATAGATAGTCAAGTCAGATTGAATGGGATTGTTCTACCAGAAACTGGTAATTGGCACTAATTGAAGGAGATGGTGAGATGCTGAAGTCAGTAGTCTTTGCAAGACATTTCCCACAACACTCCAGTTTAGGAATACTAGGAATATTATTGGAACACCAGGACATGAGGAATACTACTAGGAGGGAGGCAATCTCGGTTGTTTCCCTATGTACAGTGGTAACTTGGTTCTCAAACGCCTTGGTACTCAAACAACTTAGAACCCAAACACTGCAAACCCGGAAGTAAGTGTTCCGGTTTGCAAACTTTTTTCGGAAGCCGAACATGCTCCATTTTGAGTGTTACGCCTCTGATTTGAGTGCCACACTTCCATTTTGAGTGTTACACTGAGGTCTGTCTATTTTTTTAAATTATTATTTTGCGTTTCTGTTTTTGCGGCTCTTTTTGTTTTGTTTTTGTGACTGTGTGGAACCCAGTTGAGCTACTGATTGATTGATTGTGTGACTGCAATACATTGTTTATTGCTTTCATTTTATGGCTCAATAGTAAAAAATAGTAAAATTTAAAACACCATCAAACATTAAAAACTTCCCTAGACAGAGCTGCCTTCAGATGTCTTCTAAAAGTCAGATAGTTGTTTATTTCCTTGACATCTGATGGGAGGGCGTTCCACAGGGCAGGCGTCACCACCGAGAAGGCCCTCTGCCTGGTGTATATGACTGCAGCCTTAATTTCCACAATTTGAAGGGAACGACTTGGAAACAGACTTACTTTTATGGCAGATGAAAATGATGGACCGGGAAACTACGCGACCAGAGGGAGGAGGCAGTGGAACAAGACTGGAAGAAATTTAAATTATATTTAAAAGACCATTGTAAGATTTAAAGACTGAAAAAAGCTGGAAGAAATGATAGCCTACAGAATGGAACAACCAGATTAAATGTAGAGGTGAAGAAAACAGATTTCCATTCTGAAAACAATTCTTGAGAGTGCTGGTTAGTAAAAGTCAATTCTCATATTATTCTGGGAGACAGGATTCAGATTGTTTTTGTTGAACTGGGACTTGACTCTGTCCTTACAGTAGGTGAATTCCACAGTTTTACTTACAGGGAAGATTGCCAATGCAGCCATGTATGAGAGACAAGTAATAAGGACATTGGATATAGGTTTACAAAGTGGGGCAAGTGATAATTCAAAGACAACAGGAACCCCCTGAAGATAATACTCCTGTGTAGGTTACTGAAGCAATCCATCACTGTATTCTGAAGAGCAAGTGGTAAGAGCTTTAAAATGGCAGAGAGGTTCCAGAAACATTTATAAAAAAAATTCTTTTCTTTTAAGCAATGAAATGTGCGAGGAAAGCAATGAAACACATGCATATATTCTGAATAACAAAAGTAGACACAGTGTCTTAATTTCATTGTACAATTTGCTGCCTGATCCTATGCATGTTTATCTGGAAACACTGAGTTACAATGGAACTTATCTTCTGATAAATGTGTACAGGACTTTATCCTGCCCCCAATTTAGCAAACAAAATGATTAACCAAAGATTTTTCATTTTATTTTTTTCGTTTTCTTTGTATACATCCACTTGACAACTTTCTGTTGACTTGAGCAAAAATTAAATGCTTCACTACAGGCTGACATTTTTCAAAAATAAGATTTGCAATGTCAGGCTGTTGGACTAACATGCTTCTATTCAGCGGTGATGTCAAGTCATTTAAAATCATGACAGCCCCTCCTTGGGATGATAAATTATCTTCCTTCACCTGCCTGTCAATTTGTGTGATTTTTCTATTATTTTCACCTCATTCTCCACACTTGTAGAAACAAACAGAAGCGCAACACCTCATGTTGCTGCTGACTAAATCCCATGGCATTAAATAAGGATGTAAATGACTCAACTATGAGAGTGATTGCATTCATTCATTCATTTATATGTGAAACCTGCCTCATCGCAAAGGCACAGGGTGGCTAATGAAAACAAACACCAGCCATTCAATAGATCTCCACCCCCAACTTTCCCCCTAAACATTGAGGCCAGCCAAAAGAATTAGACCTTGTCATGCTTCCATTCGATGCTCAGATTTGGACGAAAGTGGGTCTACAGTTGGTGGGTAGTCCCTAATTTAGGGCAGACCCCAGCCCTTTTCATTCACAAGTCACACATGTACTATTGGGTAAGAGAGGGGTTGGGCCCTGCCTCCACCTACCCTGTCACTGCTGTGCTGTATCCATCCATAGCTGTCAACCTTCCCTATTTTGGCGGGAAATTCCCTTATTCCAGCGCCGTTTTTCGCTGTTTCCCTTTTTGGGTGGGAAACTCCCTCATTCCAACGCTGTTTCCCGCTGCTATCCCGGATTGTTAGATATCCCGTAAATTTCCCGGATTTCAAAGGAAGCAGCTCCTCTCCCTACCTGCCAGCCAGGGAGGGTCCTCAGCTGCGTTGCTCGGCTGTGTTGCTCACCAATAGTTACAGAGAATAGGATGTCATTAGACAACAGCACTGTTTGTGCTTTGCTTGCATGTAAAATCAACCACTCTGGCCCAGCCCACAAATACACTCCTTCCAAAAGAGTGTTAAAGGATGCAAAGTCTGCAACATGTTTGTGTAATAAGTCATTAATGGATGCCAGAGAGCCAAAAGAGTGAACCTGATCAATCCCCTCATGAAGAATTGACACTTTTGAATTGTGGTGCTGGAGTCCTGTGAACTGCAAGAAGATCAAACCAATCCATTCTGAAGGACATCGGCCCTGGCTGCTCACCGGAAGGACAGATCCTGAAGCATCGCATGAGAAGAGAAAACTCCCTGGAAAAGAGACCCTGAGATGGGGAAAGATGAAGGTGTGTTGCCTGGTGTAAATTAATTTGTAGCCTGGGGGGATTACCGCGGCATGGACTGTCCCCGAGAACCATAGACTGTCCCCGGGACAGGTGAGGCTGCTGATCCCTTATTTTCAAATCTGAAAGTTGGCAGCTATGTATCCATCCCCTGTTTAGTGGGATGACATGTAAAAAGAGTGCCCTCATCAGGTATTGGGAACCTCAGGTCCAGAGGCCAGATGTGGCCCTGTACAAGATCCCCAGGCAACATATTTTGTGTGGCTCTCAAATGCCTTGATTCTCAAACGCCGAAAACCCGGAAGTAAGTGTTCTGGTTTTCAAATGTTTCTCGGAAGCCGAATGTCCAATGTGACTATCGGCTATTGTTTCCGGGGCGCCTGCACCAATCAGAAGCTGTGCCTTGGTTTTCGAACATTTCGGAAGTCAAATGGACTTCCGGAATGGATTAAGTTTGGCGCTTTTGTTTTTGCTATTTATTTCGCTTTTTTGTTTTTGAGGCTTTTTTGGTTCGTTTGTTTTTGTGACTTTGTGGAACCCAGTTCAGCTACTGATTGATTGATTGTGTGACTGTGGAAATGGATAAAAGTCCCCCCCCCATCCAAACAATGACAGTGCCGGTAAGAAAAAAAAATTAATCTTCATTTTTATCATCTACAATACTGTCTATTTGTCTGTGAGTTGGAAGCCTTTGTAAAATCTAGGGGTATGCTCTAGGAACATGCTATTTTCATGCATGTTGCCTATAGGCAAGATTCTGAAACCATCCCTTTATAATTTAAATGTACCACTGCTTTGGTGTAGCAGTACATTTAAATTATAGTCATTATTTTAAAATTTGCATCTAGGTATATAAGATAGCATATGCAGCTTTTATGTGACTCCGTGCCCACTTCTAATTTTTTGGCGATGCATTTCTCCATTTTATTTGGGGTGATGCATTAAGTGTCCAGCTGATCTTTCACCCCAGTCTTTCACGCCACTCTCTTACCTCCTCAAGTCTGCTAAGCTCCTCCCTCTAGCTCAGCCCAGAAATTTAAAATCTAAAGTTAGCAAGCTCAGTGACATGTATTCTGTACATTCCTTCCATACAGGACAGGCCTTCCCCCCTGCATTTTTATTTCTTGTCTGTGTTCTTCTTCAATTAAAATTTCTCACATATTTCCCTCCAGGCTCTTTGCTTGATCTTTGGGGGACCATTGCCAGAGGCTGGATTTATTATGCTCCTCATATTTGACTGTGAAATGAATGGTTGTAGCTAGCAGAAACCCATAACCTATGGAGGTCCTAAGTTAACTTTAAGAAACAATAATATGGAAGGAGATCTGATTAGTTTGTGCTTGTGGCACTTCTCACAATGCTACACAGAAACATTCTCTCTATGGGTAGCTTAGATGCCGGAGTTTACGATTCTATTTCAGTAAAAGGGAACATCGGCTACATTAATTAATAACAGCAGACTTCTCTGCTGACAGTTAATATGCCTCCCTTGCAGGCTCCTGTCTAGTAGGAAGCAATGAATCCTTTTGGGCTTTGCATGCTCTCATGTTCTTTAATGCTGTATTCTAACGGTGATGCATTGCAGTGCTAGGAAGCTTGCTGATATGGAAATGGCAAGACTTAGTTTTACCCGAAGCTTTCTTCATCAGAAGCCTTCCACAGATAGAAAACAACACGAGTAGCTTAAGGCAGCACCTCTGTGACTGCTCACTTGGGGGAAGTAAGGCCATTGAACTCAGCGTGGCTTTCATATGAGTGGGTGTGTGAAGAGGCGGGAGCTGCGCATCTCTCTGTTACTGACAGATGAGTTTTCATTGTTGACCTAATTGCTGGGTGTAAGCATGTCCTTCTCACAAAATTGTTTGAGAAAGATGTCTGCGCCTGTCACCAGCCTTCTCACACTGAAACCCATGATAATTTATTTCAAATACAACATTGTATTTTGCTCTGGTAACAAACTAATTGTGAAGATAAATGACTGCCTACCTAGTTGTATTTTCCGGAGATGACTGTTGTCTATAGATGGTGCTGAAAGGGTAAATGCCTTATACTGAATGAGGCATCTGAGCAGACATGTATACCATTCATAGCTGTCAACCCTCCCCTTTTTTGCAGGAAACTCCCTTATTCCAATGCCGTTTCCCGCTGCTATCCCGGATTGTTGATATCCCTTAAATTTCCCGGATTTCAAAGGAAGCAGCTCCTCTCCCTCCCTGCCGGCCAGAGAGACTCCTCAGCTGCGTTGCTCGGCTGCCAAAAAGGAGTCTGAGACCGACGGGGACGGAGCTTGCATGCCTTGTGCAGCCAGACCCTCATGCCCAACCAGACAGCCAGCCTGCCTGCCATCTATGTGCTCGCTCTTTCGCTCACCCGTTTGCGCGCAGCCTCTGGAGTGCAGGGTGGCGAGGCTACTTGGTTGCCATTGCACCGCTCTCGCGGCATCCCTTATTTTCAAATCTGGAAGTTGACAGCTATGATACCATTGCACTGTAAGTTAACTAGACAGTGACTTTTTAAAGAGTGCCAGATCTTTAGCTTCAGCACAGCAGGAGACATAGCTAATCCTCTTTACAAAGTTTTCACATTTTCCTTTGTGGAGCAGAGAGCGATTCTTGTACATCCACTTATACTTAATGTGCAGGAGCATGTGCAGAAAACAACATCTAGAGAGTATTTGATCTCAGATGAGCACACCACGGGAAGGGTGTATCCTGGTTCACAGGAAAAAAGGAAGGGCGAATTTCAGAGACTCTAAGGAGCTAAAGTGAAGGGGAACCAACAGCTCTTTAGAACCCCAGAGATTCCTATCGTCTGGTGTCCACAAACAATTCACTTATCAGTCACAGCTCTCACTTCACCCATTGCCTAAAAATGTTGGCAGACTAGCTCACTACTGTTATAGGATTGTGGGGGGTCAGTCTGGACGATACACACAGTTCCCTTCCCAAACTTGTGATCCTGTATGTGTGAGGTTAGAATTTATGAGGAAACCTGCCAAACTGGCCAGACCAGTTTCATTGTAAGATGATGGCCTAAGGTGGCCAGTTAAGTACTTCCATTTACATGTCCAAAGAGGTGGCCTTGTTGCCATAGAGACAAATGGATGGGATTTTTCCAACCTCCCTTGTCTGGATGCCATGTCATCCTAGGAGAGAAAGCAATAGACCAAGTGATCTAGGGTGTGTGTGTGAGTTTTTACTGCTGCTGGAAGTTGGAGACATGGGCTTTGTTTTGTTTTTAAGTTGTGCTGGACCCAAAACAATGGCATTAGACATTAATCCAGGATCCCAGTTTCTCAAATAACATAAATACATCCATTGCAGGAGGTTATTTTGAAAGCTGATGGTAAATATATGTTGTTGGTTTAACTCTATTTCTTAGGGGAAATTATGCAGTTTGGGGGAAAATACATTTAGTGCTTCATAAATTCATCCCTTGCATTCTTGAATGTTTGCCACATATTAAAACATTTTATCAATTTGGTTGTCCAGCACTATGACCTCCAGTTGTCCTCTTCTCTAGCTCGAGAGTTCATTTTATCACATTGTGATGATGAGGGTTGCACTGATTGTTTTTCATAATGAAATGAGCTCATATGTAAATGCTCTGGGAAATGGGGTCTGATGCTTTGCAGACTTCTCAGCCATAGATCAGCAATTAGTCTTCTCTGGGGAAAGAATGAGATGGAAGAAGAGAAGGATTGCATTAGCTTACTGAGTCATCACAAAGCTAATATTCTCGCCAGGATCTTAAGCTGAAACTTTAGTTATTACGACTTCTACTATTCTTACAAACTGTGATTCACGGAATTACAGTTCAGATGCCAATGTGCCCTGTTTGCAGAGGACAATCTTCTATTGGAAGTCCTCTGTTTGAAGGAGTCCTCTGTTTGAAAGGAGGACATGAGCCATCAACAGTCTGGCTTCTGATCACAGCCTCCACATATTGTATTTAAATTTCCAAAACAATCAAATGCATCAAGAATCCTTAACCTACATTGGATCCCAGGGCAGAGGAGTGTGTCTAAAGTCATATTAATTACATCGCTTGTGTATAATTAATAGTCACACATAGAATGCCACTGCGGCTGACTATAAGTACAATCCAGGCAGCCAGAGACATTAGGAGCTTTTAAAGAGACCCAAACAAGCTAAAGGAAAGATTCCATCAACAGTATCTCTGAAAAAATTTACACATCACTTGGGAAGACAGGCGAACTAATGCCAGTGTACTGGAAGACGCAAAGATCACCAGTATTGAAGCAATGAATCTTCAACCTCAACTTTGTTGGACTGGTCATGTTGTTCGGATGCCTGATTATCATCTTCCGAAGCAACTACTTTATTCTGAATTTGAAAATGGAAAGCGTAATGCTGGTGGGCAAAAAGGAGGTTTAAAGACTCTCTCAAGGCAAATCTAAAAAAAAAAATGCAGTATAAACACCGACAACTGGGAAACATTGGCCTACGAGCGCTCCAATTGGAGAACAGCCTTTACCAAAGGTGTCATGGACTTTGAAGACGCTCAAACTCAGGATGAATTGGAGAACCGTGCTAAGAGGAAGGCATGCTTGGCAAACCCTCACCGTGACCAGCTCCCCCCCACCTCCGGAAACCTCTGTCCCCACTGTGGAAGCAGGGGCGGAGGAAGCCTCCTCGCTACCCGGGGCAGCCACCGGAGGCACCCCTGGGGGCGGGGCATCGTGACATCACGTCATGACATCACGATGCAATGTCACTGCGGCTCCGCCCCGGCAGCGGAGGGAAAAGCCCTTTAAAAAAAAAGCAAAGCCAAGGCAAGCAACCTGCTTGCCTTGGCTTTTCTTTTTTTTAAAGGGCTTTCCCCCCCGCTGCCGGGCGGAGCCGCCTGCAGGCCCGCAGGGGTGAGGGGGGGCGGGCAGCGCAAGGGTGACACCCCTCCGCTCCGCCTCCTCCTCGCTGGCCACCCCGGCAGCGGGGAGAAAAGTGCTTAAAAAAAAAGCATTGCTCGGCTTTTTTTAAAAACGCTTTTCTCCCCGTTGCCGGGGTGGAGCCGCCCGCAGGGGCGAGGGGAGGGGCGGGCAGCAAAAGGGTGACACCCCTCCTCCTCCTCCTCGCTAGCCGCAGCGGGGAGAAAAGAGCTTTAAAAAAAAGCCGAGTGATGCTTTCGGCGCCGCCGATCGCGGGGGGGGCGGTGCCCCCCACCCCGAGTGTCACCCCTACCCCAGGGCACTGCCCGAGGTGACCCGCCCCCCGCCCCCTCGCTACGCCCCTGTGTGGAAGGATGTGTGGATCCAGAATTGGCCTCCACAGTCACTTACAGACTCACTGTTAAGACCGTGTTCATGAAAGACAATCTAATTTGGCTACAAGTGAAAGGAGAAGGAGAAGGAGAAGGAGAAGGAGAAGGAGAAGGAGAAGGAGAAGGAGAAGGAGAAGGAGAAGGAGAAGGAGACCCAAATAAGCTAAAGGAAGTTTGCACATGAGAACAGATTCAACATTTCACACCCAACACACGGTCACTTGAGCACACTGTGGCTGTGGCCTGAGGTCATGCAGTAGGAGCTAAGGGGTGGGGGACTTTTTAAATGCAAAGTATACACTCTTGAACAAAGGAACCCACATGGTCCATTAATAAAACGTTTGATAGCCACTCTTGATTTCAATTGGAAGAATTGGTTGATAAAATCTACTTCAGTTCATGGTCGGCTGCTTACCAAATACGCCACCCTACAAAGTACGGCATTTTAAATAATTTTAAATAATGTTGTGATCTTTCTCCCAAAAGACTTGTTTATAATGTCTTAGCCAAACAATCTGTCGTTATTTTGCAGCCCTTTGGGGAATATAGGTTCTACAAGGCTCTGCCATCTCATTAACTTGGGAGTCCGCATTTAATCGTAAGCATACATTTCATGAAATTTTGAAAGGCGCATCTTTGATTCTGTGCCTCTAACAAGCACAGTGAGAATACTTAATAAAATATTCAGCGCAGCAGCACTTAAATAGCTGGTGCCGATGCTCTTGTAATTGGCTGCGCAAGACAGTCATTCATTGAGAAGCGGTTATGAATTAGAGAGCATATCTGTGGCACCATGTCTGGTGTTCAAAGAATGGCTAAAATCTAGCCACGGTTGAGTGCAATCCTATGCATGTCTTCTCAGAAGCAAGTCATGCTGAGTTTAGTGGCATTTACTCTCCACTGTGTACAGAATGGCAGCCTAAATGTCTATTTCTAAGACACGTGATATGATGCAGAAGCTAGTTTAATCCAAGTGAATTATGATGTATGTGTCTACCCCTCCAGAGCTAAATTATAGGGCACAGGCCCCAATATTCACCTAGAATATGTATCTGTGCATTTTTAAAAGTTTAAAAGCTATCTAAGGTATCTAAGGTATCTAACTGTTGGAGATGCAATAGGGATAATGCTTCTCTAAAACATATGATTTTTTCATTGTTTTTTCAATGATTTTTGAAAAATCATTGAAAGATTTTTGGCTGAAGGTAACTGAAACTATCAACAGAACTGTATGGAACAAACTTACACTTACAGAGCAAAATATCATTTTGAATTATATACCCAGCACATGGAACCTTCCAAAAGGACAATATGAGTGGACTTTCCATGCCCCGATCACAGCAAAAAGACTGATACTGATGAATTGGAAAAATAAAAATGCGGGTCCCTTCTACGATTGGACTTATACAAACTTGCAACATACGAACAACTTGCATATAAACGCAGACTTGCAATAGACAGATTGAATTATATTTGGAATCCATTCTTACAAATACTGTAATAGGTTAAGATCTGGTGAAGTACAATAAGAACTTTGTAAAGTATACAGTTTTGGGGTTCCCCCTCCCCCCTTTACACGGGTTCTGCTTCTCTTCTTCTTTCTCTCTCTTTTATTTACGTCTCACCATGTTCAGTGCACATATAATTATGTACTTTTTAATTTTCAATAAAGATGTCTGGAGAAAAAACAACAAGCCAGTTTCAAACTATTGTTACTAAAGTTGCTTTGTTTGAACTAATCATGGTTCAGATCAACCATGGGTCTGGGTGACATGGCAAATGTCGTTAATCCAAAGCGGAAAGAGGAGAGATCGAGACTTGCTCGTGTCACCCTAAACCATGGTTTAGCATTATGACTTTTCCTTTCTTTTAGAATCACAGAATCATAGAGTTGGAAGAGACCACAAGGGCCATCCAGTCCAACCCCCTGCCAAGCAGGAAACACCATCAAAGCATTCCTGACAGGTGGCTGTCAAGCCTCTGCTTAAAGACCTCCAAAGAAGGAGACTCCACCACCCTCCTTGGCAGCAAATTCCACTGTCGAACAGCTCTTACTGTCAGGAAGTTCTTTCTAATATTTAGGTGGAATCTTCTTTATTGTAGTTTGAATCCATTGCTCCGTTTCCTCTTCTCTGGAGCAGCAGAAAACAACCTTTCTCCCTCCTCTATATGACATCCTTTTATATATTTGAACATGGCTATCATATCACCCCTTAACCTTCTCTTCTCCAGGCTAAACATACCCAGCTCCCTAAGCCGTTCCTCATAAGGCATCGTTTCCAGGCCTTTGACCATTTTGGTTGCCCTCCTCTGGACACGTTCCAGCTTGTCAGTATCCTTCTTGAACTGTGGTGCCCAGAACTGGACACAGTATTCCAGGTGATGTCTGACCAGAGCAGAATACAGTGGTACTTCCCTTGATCTAGATGCTATACTCCTATTGATGCAGCCCAGAATTGCATTGGCTTTTTTAGCTGCTGTTTTTCTGGCATAATTAACTCATACATACACATAAAGCGCATATAGTACTAGGGCGGCATCTATATTTGATAAGGTGGCTGCGAGAAATATTTCAACCTCCTTAGTTTTTGGCGACAGAGGGTATTTTTTTGGCAGAGGCTCTGGTCAGCATCAAAGGTTCAGGACAATGGGAATTGAGAGTGATGTACCACTCAGCTGTGAATCCATCTGCTGCAGCTGCTTTAATAACAGCCAATTCTTTGATTAAATTTCATTGCAATTTTAGCAGCTGAAAGAAGAGAGGGGAAAAAACCCTGACATTTCATGGAACTCGCCTCATGGAACTCGTGTGGACAAATACATTTGACAGGAACTCTGTCCCAGCGCCATAGTTGCCAGTGGAATGCATAATCTTGTTTCCAAAGAAAGCAACAAAGGGATAAAAATGTCACCAACAAAGAGAGATAACTTGGCTAGCCTAATCCAGTGAGCCAGCCTTTTACTGCAGTGGCACAAGGACGCGGGTGGCGCTGTGGGTTAAACCACAGAGCCCAGGGCTTGCCGATCAGAAGGTCGGCGGTTCGAATCCCCGCGACGGGGTGAGCTCCCGTTGCTTGGTCCCTGCTCCTGCCAACCTAGCAGTTCGAAAGCACGTCAAAGTGCAAGTAGATAAATAGGTACCGCTCCGGCGGGAAGGTAAACGGTGTTTCCGTGCGCTGCTCTGGTTCGCCAGAAGCGGCTTAGTCATGCTGGCCACATGACCTGGAAGCTGTACGCTGGCTCCCACGGCCAATAAAGCGAGATGAGCACACAACCCCAGAGTCAGTCACGACTGGACCTAATGGTCAGGGGTCCCTTTACCTTTACAAGCAGTAACTTAATCATTCAGCTCTGCTCATGGCAAACCTGCCACCCTTTGATTCTTATGTTAAATAAGTTCTTGTTACCGTGTTTTCCCGAAAATAAGACATACCCATAAAATAAGCCGTAGCAGGATTTCTATGCATTTGCACAATATAAGCCATACCCTGAAAATAAGGCATAGTGACGCGGCACCTCCCTTAAGACGGCCTGGATAGGTGTGGCTATGCAGCGTACTGACACGGAGCGGTTAAAATAAGACACACCCCGAAAATAAGCCCATAGTGTGTTTTCCTGAGGGAAAAAAAATATAAGATGGCATCTTATTTTTGGGGAAACATGCAGGAGCATTAGGGCCTGTTCCAGCTCACTGGTGGGCATGGAGTCATGATTCAGCACTGGTGCAAAGTCTTTGGTTATACTCTCACCCCCAGGATTCTGTAATTCAGTCCAGGGGAGCCCTTGTCCAAGCAAGCAAAATCAGCACCCCCCAGACAGCGTAATGCAAAGGAATTCAGACACAAAGTTTCCAGCTATGAATGCATTTGATTTGCAAACAGAATACAAAAGCACCAACTAAGATTAGACGATTGGTCCAAATGAGCAGTTAGTCAAATTTGTTTTTCAAAAGAATTCTAATTTTCTGGAATAACTAGGAGCAATCTTCCACATAAAGGAGACAATAGCACCTTTGTTGAAGTGCTCTCACCTCTTAACCAGTTGGAACAACCTCTGCTCTAACTAGCTCTGATATCTTGGAAGGCCAAACCAGAACATATAACATTTACAGGCTATGCGTGTGTTTCTTTTAGGCGCTACAATTAGGCTGAATAGAAATGCATTTGATTCATTGCCTTGTTCGTCTAATGGAAGGAGAAAGAGCATTTGCTTATTTACTGTAATTACTGATGCCAGGTAGCATGTATTGCATAGGCTTGATTTTATTTTGTTCTGTTACATGGCAAGAGTTTCCTGTTATCCTCATAGAGTCTACTGGGATACATTATTCAGACAGCTGTCCGCAGGAGAAAAGACTTTGAAACAAGAGATTCTGAAATCTTTTAGCGCTTTGGCCAATGTCTTGTCCTTCCTGGGATTTACACAGCCAGGACTGTCTCTTAGCATTTAAGAATTTAAGAGACCAGCAGTAGAAGCTGGAAAACTGGGGTTCCCAGGAGAGGTCAGCAGTTTGCAGGAAGAGTTAGCTGTGCCACAGAGTCATTGTTCCCCTTGTCCCCATAGCAAATCAAAGCTGTGAATTTAATTCTGCATTTTATCATATAACAAGAAATCGGGTTGCCATTTGGAAAAGTGTTCATCATTCCACATCATTTTGTCAGGAGAGTCAAGTCCATCTCTTAGAAAGTGAAAAGAGTTGACCATAAAAGATCACTAAGAGTCAGTCTATGGATTTTCATTCCAGTTTTCTAACCAGTTCCCAGTCTGATGCTGCCATATGCAACTTGAATGATGCCTTTTAATTCATAACATTGAAGTCTTAAAAGATTTCCTCCACATTGAATCTAGTTTTTGGCACAGGGGGGAAGGAGAAGAAAGGTTCAGGCCTTTCACAGGTTTTCAAAATATTTTCCTCACTGATTTCCTCTATTTTTGGTGCTACATTTTGACACTTTACACAAGCAATTTTCTTCCTCCTTTGGTGTTCAGCCATCTGAAAGATCTGTAGACTTTTCTTTTCCCTAAGCAAACAGAAAATTAACCTCCTCTCTTCTAATACTGTACCTTCTTTCTAGCTTACAAAGAGCAACATTTCTTACTGTTCTTTGAGATGACTTTGTCCATCAAAAATTCCCTGTTAATAAGCATGGAGATCCTGATCGAATTTTCTGGGATTTCTTTCTTCTTTTTTAACCATCACTCTCCTAGGATTTGACAATGATTGATTATAGATGCGCAGTCAGCACATTGCTGTGGTGATACCTGATTTTCCTTCTTTAATATCACCTGTTTCGTGGACAAATTGGTTTCTAGCTATCTCTATCAGTTTCTAAGTATTTGTATCTAGGATAATTTCTGGTACTGGTCTTGACTTCAGTCTTCATGACCTGTACTATTATTAATGCAATGAGAGGAATATTCCCTGGTATCTCAGAGGGTAAGGCTCACAGGAAACTGTCACCACCAACGGAGTTTGCAAACATATTTATGTGCTGAGTACAAAGTGGTGGACTTAAAAATAACTTTGCCCTCTCATATTTGAACAGTCCAAAGCCTCCCATCCCTGCTGAGTTCCCTGAGCTGTAGAGTGTCATGACATGACATGACAAAAAATAAATATATAGCCAAGCGTTCAGTAAAGATTCATAATTTCTGGAAAAATGATGCTGAAATGTGCCAGCCCAAATGTGTACAACGATCTACAACACGAGGTCACAAAGTCAACATAGCCCCTCCTCAAAGGAGTACCATCTGCGTCTCACAGTTTTCAGTCCCCTAGCAGAAGAGGTTGATGGAGGTAAGCATGATTGTAGCCATGGGAACTGCAGGGAAACTAGCTGCTCAATAGGGACATATCTTAAAATATAACAAGAGGTCTTAGAAAATTGCCTTTATTCCCCATGCATTGTACACGTGCATGCCATATAATGGCAGCTCAATTTTCTGCTGTACCCAGTAGTGTCGCGGCAGTTACAGGGGTATTGTCAGGGACCGTGCTGGGGAGGGTTGCACTGAGGAGGAATGGTGGGAGCCTCCCCCTCCCCCTGATCCTGATCAGGATCCTGAATCTTCCCAGGAGCAGGAGGACGGTATAGATTTAGAACAGTGGTTTGCAGAGGGGCATAGTTCAGAAGGCAGAAGCTGGGAAGTACTGGATGGGGAACAGCTAGGTGAAGAAACACTGGAAGATAGAGGGTTAACAGATTCACAGTCTCTGGATAGTATCCATTGTTAGGATACTGACACCCACCACCCCTCCCCCAAAGTCACAGAGAGCTCAGAAAGTGTCAGAACAGAAAGCGCCATAGCTGTCAACTTTCCCCCCCTTTTTTTGCAGGAAATTCCCTTATTCCGAATAGGATTCCTCACGAGAAAAGGGAAAGGTTGACAGCTATGGAAAGCGCAGAGGCTACAAGCTCAGATTACAAGATGTAGGAGTGACATAGATTAATAGGGACGGAAGGGGGAGTGAGCCTTAATTGGGAGCACCGCCATTCTGGTTAGATGCTTCCTTTTGTCCTTTGCTGTGTTTATAAAAGAAACTAACTGGTAAGAATTCCCTTTCTTTTGATCTGCTCATTTATGGCCACAGGGGAGGAAGCCGATTCCCTGAAGCCTGACATGTATACCGTGGAAGCAAAAGGATAAGCAAAAATGTTCTGGTGAAAAGCTGCACTAGTGGAGCCACTCAGGGCTGGTGAGACCTTAGGAAGTTAAAGGAAGCATGTGTTCCATATCTCTTTCTGGAGTGATGGGATCTCTTGTGCCACAAGTCCCACCCTGGCATGGATGACATAAGGATTTTCTCTTTGGTTGCATATGCATCATAGATTTAAAGCACACGCCCAAGAACCATAGTTTACCCATCACAGAGCTATAACCCACAGCCCTTTTAACAAACAATAGTTCCCATGATTCTTTGGGGGAGGGAAATGTTCCTCAAACATTCTTTAAACATATGCTGAGTACACAGCTCTAGTTTCACAGACTCAGGACTCAGCTACATTAGTCAAGAAACAGCGTTTTGAATGTGTTATAAACATGCAACACCAGATGGCGACAGAGAGCAAAAATAAATTCAAAGTGATTTTCCATAGTGGTCCCCCCCCTTTTGCTATAACAATTTAATTTCTGATTTATTTATAGTAGGGTTTTTTCCTGTGTGTAGATCCAGCCTTAATAACAGTGACTGTTGCTTCCCTAGCAAAGCAGCTGAATCTCTGTTTCTACTGCAAAGGGGTGTTGTATCCTTTAGCAGGAAACTAATCTTGTGTCCTAATGATATTACGTGCAAAGAAGAAAGGGGTTATGACTAAAGCCCTGCCTACCCTATACATGATTTTTCCTCCCCAGATCCATTTTTAATACAAAACCTGATGTCAGCCTCCTTAGATATACTTGTACCTGAAGTGTTCATGGGTTGTACAAACCGAAGTTATCAGTTCTGGCCATCTCTGGTTCCTACACTGATACCTTTTCAGTGTCAAGTAAAAGTTTTAAAACTATATAGCTGTATCTGTATCTATATCTACACAATATGTTAGTATTTTAATTTTGCTGAATCTGTCTTTTATTACTGCTCTGATTAATTGTAGTTTTTATTGCTTTTATTGTTATTCTTTGTCCTGGGAACTTCAGATTGGAAGTGCAGTAAATACATTTTAAAAATTTAAAATCAAATCAATTCACTCACTATTTAAATTCCAGCAACACTGAGAGAGAGAACTTGCCTGAATGAAAACTACATGTGTAGGTAAATTTGCTAATATTGCTTATTTCATTAAAGCACTATGTCTAATAGAAATACTTTAGTGAAATTGAATCATAAAATTAAAATGCCCAAAGCTCAACTATTGAGTTTACTAGATGAGAACAGTATCATTAACTGTTTTGCAATTGCAATGCACTGCTCTGAGATTTCCAGGTATTAATGTTTACCACATTGCTCTTTTAATTATTTTTAATTATTGAGTTTCAGAATCAGGCTCCCCAATAACCCTACATTGTTTACTTGAATTAAAAGAAGTCCAAACTGGAGACTATTTTGCTAAAGAACTCAAGGGATGGGTGTTCTCATTTTTATACATAACAAAATTGGCTTTCATTAAACTGCATGACCTTGGCTGAACATAAATTTGAGTTGTCAATACCACGTTCTTCCCATAGCCCTTAATTGTCCCAGTGGGATTTCTTTTGCAAATAAGGAGGGATTGAAAATATTGTCTGTAGCCGATTTGTTGTGCATACTAACATGTTTAATAAAAGCCCAGTGTCCCTGAATTAAAGCTACATCTTTCACTTGGAGAAACAGTTTCTCTAAATTATTGCCCTACTCTAGAAAAATCCCTCACTGAGCTTCTTCAAGAAGCCCAAAGCACAGCTGCACTTTAGAGGGCAAACCAGTATCAAAACCAAATTAATACTATAAAAATCCCATTAGTTTCAATGAAGCTCCCTTGCACATAACATAAACTAGAATGCATCTTTGAGCTTCATTCACAACTTTTTCCTCCATTGATTGAAAGGTGGAAAGCCCACTGTGAACCATTTAAAGTTATCTCAATGGCTAGATGCAGCACCTGTTGCTAAATGTCAGGGGATTATATGAATAGTGTTCATTGCAGTTTGGAAGGGATGAGCCCCGAAGAGAAAATCAGCCCATTCACATGTATACAAACTTCTAGTTCTTGGGCAGTGGCTGTGATCCATTGGCTAAAACAGAAGTAGAATTCTTCATGCTTAGAGGGCTGCCCATGAGCTCATTCATGAATGGGGAAGTGACTGGTGTTCATGCATACACTGGAGGCACTCTGCCAGAAATAATCAATTGGTCTTTATTATACCTTTGCTATAGACCTATTCAGTCATTCTCCCCACTCCCCACATGTAATCACCATCACAGGATGCAGTGGCATAGCATGGGTTGCCAGAACCCGGGGCAAGGTCCAAAATCCATCTCTCTTCCTCTGCCTCCTCTGTGTTTGCCTCGACCTTCCCCACCAGCCCATCAAAAGCAGTGTATTTCAAGGCTGTTCTCCAAGGGGTCCTTTGTTTCTTCCTGCTGCCCTCTGGCGTTTCATAGCTCTTTCTCTTCTCTACCTGAAGTCTCCCTCTGTCCATCCCTCCCCTCGGTTTTGCTTTTTCCGGCACCCATCTTCTCTTTGTCTGCACAAAAGAAAATAGAGCATTGCTTGCTCACCCGCCCTGCGGAGATGGGCCTGAGGGGGGAAAGCATGCCGGGGGGGCAAAGTGTGTGTTTCCTGCTGGACACCATTGAGGTGTGTTGGGCAGCAGGTGATAAGGTGTTGTGGGGAGGACGGTATTCATTCTTATTCATGCTTAGAAACAATTTGCATTTAAAAGTAAAATTTCCAGATTTGCCCCCACCCCCACCCGTCTGAACAAAATAAACAGATATCCTTTGAAATTCATACTTCTCACTTCTCCAGTGCTAGGGTAAAGTGCATATCTCAGTGAAAATGAAGTTTCGTTATATTAGGGGCAATTGTTTTGCAAGAATGTGTATGTTAGTCAAAATGACATAAAAATGTTCATCGTGGACAAAATGGACACTGAAACATTGATGAATTGTCATGAGGACTTCCTTGAAAAAATCACAAACTGACAAAGAAGTGCATAGAACTGAATTTAATATAGGGAAAATGAGAAACCTAGAGAAACTGAAATTGACAGATTTTCCTGGTCCTTTGCAAGCTCTACATTCCAGAGGTTCAGCCCCCAACATATGGGAGGCTGCAAGAACAGCGAATGGGGTGTGTGGGAGAGGAAGTGGCCAATGGACTCATCCTCCCACTTTTGGTAGTACTAGTGTAGAAGGAGTAGTAGAGCAACATACACCTACTTAAAGAGTGTGGGATAACCAGCCTCATAATGAAGTCTAATTAACACACGAAGGGTTAATAAAATCCCGTTTTTATGTGGTTCAACCCACAGTTCTGCAGCTTCTTTAGGAAAGGAAAGGGAGCTGTTTCTACAGTTTCCAGACAGATAATCTAATCAGCCAGTCGCATGTCGCTGGGGAAACAAACAGCCTCCGTCTGCAGAACATTCAACAATGGAGGCCTGGGCAAGGGGGTGGGGCCAGAAAGGGAACCAGCAATCAACCACACATTTGCTCCATAAGACACACAGACATTTCCCCTTACTTTTTAGGAGGAAAAAAGTGAGTCTTATGGAGCAAAAAATACGGTAAGTTGTCCTGCCAGGCTTAGCTATGTCCACTTCCATTCACCTTGAGAAAAAGTAGGTTATCAAGTCTTTGTTGTCCTCCACCTGAGAAGCTCAATGTGTGAAAGGGTTTGAGCTGGTTGCTCCAGCTCAGACCACATGGCTCTCACAAGCCACTCCTGAGTTCCTATACCAATAATTTAGGAACTTTCACCACTTAGTATTTAAGCCAAGTTTTTATTGCCTGTGCAGCTTTTTCTGAATGCTGTATGGAAAAGCACATGAACCTGTCCTTTGGAGAGTTTGCAAACAAATAATATTTAACTTAACAACCGTGTGGTATTTTTCTATGGCAGGGGAAGAGGGAAACTTTGGAAGAAACATAGAAGGTATGTGTTGTGGTTTTAAATTTCTGCTGAAGTCCTCTCACCAAAAAATAGTTGACCCAAACTTAGATTTTGGCATCCAGGGAATTCTCCTTTCTATATCTTTTTTGTTTTTGTTTTTTTGCACCAACAAGGAGAAGGAAAACAATACAAATATTATTTATTTGTACTTCAAAGTTGCTTTGTTCTTCAAAGGTAAAACCAAATAGAAGTATTGAAGTGTTAATAAAAAAAACCATCTAGTACAAGCATTGATGCCACTAGCTGTTTTTTTGGGGGGTGGGGGATAGTTTGGCATACTACCAGACTAAGGAAAGCATCTAGCTATTGACAAATATAGTAGGATTATGAATTTTGCTTTCAATTACTCTTCATAGTACAAGAAAGTGTTTTTCTTATCATAAGATTGGTCTTTGGTCAATGGTTTTATGCCTTTTTCAAAGCACCTGTATTCCTCTCAAAACGAATACATGGGAGTTGTTAATATGATGTAATATAGTCATTATTTGATCCTTTTAATTGCATTTGATACATTCTACACAATTAAATTGCGCTACAGTCTGCAAGAGTTCTTCCAATTCAGTTGGACATGAGAGTTTAGGAGAAATGGTTATGATTCCTACTACATACACAAAGAACTGGCACACAAAGAACATTAAAGAAAATCGCCCAGACAAGAACTCAAGCCAAATTCGCACCCACTCATCTGTCGCTTAACTTAAATCAGCCAGAAAGCAATTCAGTTTGTAAGACAGTGACATATTAAAGCCGGTGAAATTGGTGTGAGTGGTCTGTCATAACAAAACACATTGAAGAAATATGACCTTGTGTACTCTCCCATCTTGGCATGAGTTCAATAGGCTTTCCTGGGAGCACAGTGAACTGAAGGCCACCCGCTAACAAGATCCTGATAGAAAGAAAAGAAAATGGAACGAATTCTTTCAGCAGCTGATCAATAGCATTGACTTGAAGGTGTTAAACGAATGGTGCAAAGCCAGCTCATGTCACACCTAATTGCTGTGGCACCCGATCAAGATTTATCTATGCAATTTAAAGTAAAGCATATGTTAAGTTGCCATTGATCGGAATAAAAGGGCGATCTCCTAAGCATGGCCTGCTAAAAAGAACATAATGTATAACCCCAGCCACATGGATCTGTGAGGGATTGCTTGAGAGACAAAGTCCAAGCATAACATGCTCATTTTGGATGCCATTTGAACTTCAGACAAACTTAATTGCAGGTTGGAGGAGGGGGGCAGTTAAGTACATGGAAAGCCCCTTGACATTATGTCCTAGATTTCTATTTCAAGCAGAGCTCCTATTAAAACTTCATGGTTAGGTCTTAGGAGCTCCAGAAAAGAAACCATTGATCCTCAGTAACAGCCTTTATATTTACCCAAAAGGGGTCTCATAATTATACCTTCCTAGGTCTGAGAGCACATGAGACCATCGCCTTGCTGAAGAGTCTAGATTGGTGGTTGCCTAGGACAGAGGCAGAGCTAGCTGCTCTGGCACCCAGAGTGGCGCACATGCTGTGCACCCGGGGGTAGCGAGCGTTGAGCATCCCGGGGGGGGGGTGCCACTCACAGCGAGCGGCCCATGGGGGTGCCACCTGAGGCAAGCGGCTCAGGGGGGCAGCCCAGTGATGTCACCCCCTTCCTCCACCACTGGCCTAGGAACCAGAAGTCTTCTGCAAGGTTCCTGATGAAAGAGAGACAGAATATAAGGCAATAATATATATATATATATATATAAATAACGGGGAAGGATGTCTTGACCCTTTCTTAGGACTCAGATGAACATCTGCCTTCCCTTCTAGGGTAAGAAACAGAAGGTCACATGTGGCTTCTCTCTCCTTAATTGATACAGAGATGTAAACAAGGTGAATGTCAAGAGGAAGTAGAACATTTTGATTTCTCTGACCTCTCCTTTTCACTCTGGAAATGCATACTGTACATTCTCCAAGTAGGTGACCAGAGAGAGAGAAAATAACTAGTACTTGCAGATTCTGTTTCATGATGTTGCTAAAGATTAGCCACACCCCAGGATTTAATAAAGATGTTCTAAGGCTGCAGTCCTATATACACATACGGTAACTGTGGAAGTTAGTCACAATGGGACTTAATTTTGTGTAGACATGCATAGGATTGCACTGAAAGTGATTTCTCCGTTTCTCCTTAGATATGCAATATAAGAAAGTTGCATCCTGGCTTAGGATCTTATATGAAGTCAGGGGTGGCCCATCCCATTTTGCTACCTGAGGCAAGATGGGAAGATGTTGCCTTCCTGCCCCTGCCTCCACCCCTGGCCAAAGCCTCACTTACTGGGGTCGGCTCTGGAGAAGTGAGAAGAAGCAGCGTCAGTGATGAAAACTTGCGAGAGTTCCCCAGGATCTCACCAGAAACCTCTGTTGTTGCTTCTCCTCATTTTTCAAGGGGTGGTGGCAGGGCCACGCATGGAGGCGCTGCCCCTTGGCATTCTGCCACCCGAAGCAACTGCCTCAGTTTGCCTCATGGGTGGGCCAGCCCTGTATGAAGTAGACTACCAAGTACGATGGATGTAGGAAAGAATGCTTTCTTTTTGCTGCAGGATAGCTCTGAGCCTCTAATCCATAAAAAGAGGGGGGAAGATTAAGAAAAAACTATATTAAGTGCCTGGGAATATGGCTCAATACCAGGTCAGTTTATTTGTTCATCTACAAAATATTAAATCTATTCTGATTGGAGTCACTCATTTTGGCTTGTATTGGCTCTCCAGCTGAGGTCTTTGTCATCACCATGACCTAAACTTGGAAATGCCAGGGACTGAGACCAGGACTTTTCTGCTGCCAAACCTTCAGCTCCACCACTGAGCTGTGGAGGAGACCAGGCAGATACCATTTGCTTCTGGGCAGGAAGAAGAGTTTGGATTTGATATTCTGCTTTATCACTACCCGAAGGAGTCTCAAAGCAGCTAACAATCTCCTTTCCCTTCCTCCCCCACAACAAACACTCTGTGAGGTGAGTGGGGCTGAGAGACTTCAGAGAAGTGTGACTAGCCCAAGGTCACCCAGCAGCTGCATGTGGAGGAGCGGGGAAGCGAACCCAGTTCACCAGATTACGAGTCTACTGCTCTTAACCACTACACCACACTGGAAACATAAGCATGCTTTAATTTCTGTGAATAGTCATACTGGAGAGTCACAAGCTGCAACCAAGAAGTTTAACGGCACTGGAAATATTGGAATGTTAAAGCATTTCTTCTGAGCATCATTTACATTTACTTTTATTGTCACCATAATTCTGCTCCTTTACTAGGCTGTCACAAAGTCCCTTGTGAAACAATAAGAAGCTGAGAAAACTGTCGAGCCATTTCTTTTTGCAGTGGCTCAGTTGGTTACAAAAAGAAGTCAGATCTTGAGGGTGGAAGTTTGGGTGAAAACAACATAAGTCAACCTTATCGTTTATCCTCTTTCTAGAGGTTTCATGTGTCTTGGCTACTCTGGCAAGGCATAGCTGGGATAGCTCAGTTTGTAGAGCATGAGACTCTTAATCTGAGGGTCATGGCTTCCAGCCCTACATTGGACAAAAAATCCCTGGATTGCAGTGGGTTGGATTATATGATCCACAAGGTTCCTTCCAACTCTACAATTCTGTGATTCCGTGATAGCTGTAGATCATTGTTGGAAGGAAGAGTTCAGCAGGTACAGAAGGAAGAAGGGAACTGCAGTCAGTTTAAGCTGGGGAAACTTGCAGAACTGTCCAGATTGGATGCCATTTTGAATCAAGATGGCAGACAGAACCTTTCAAATCCACTGATTTTAACTACTGATTTCAAAACGGCACTCTTTTTTGGGGGGGGTTTCTCGGAATTCGCAAGCAATGCCAGGACTGCTAGTTATAAATACACCTTTGTTAAACCTATTCCAGATTTTGTCTGCCCTCTTTGGTCCAAATGCATTGGTTGATTTAGCGTTAACGGCTTATTTGTGCATTTGAGTCTCCCATTCTTGTACCATAGCTATTGCTTTTATCCTCCAATACTGAGCATAGACGATTCCTGCAGCGCATGTCGGCAGTGTATGATAGCATTTATGTTTTCATCTGTCAATAAAAATAGCAATAGTTCCAGACTCACTGCCATTCTAGTGATTCTAGCAATTGCTCTATTTGAATTGGTGCAATATTTTTGAGCCCATAGGCGGTCCCACTATAAATTCTTAAAGGAATTTTGGGCACTGTAATTTACCCCTTTCAGACTTACAGTTCCAAGCCACCCTTAACAAACTGACCCCGGTAAGTGAGGCTTTGGCCAGAGGCAGGAAGGCAGCCCAAATTGTACCCTCCAGATTCTTTGAACTAACCCATAATCCCTGACAATTGTCCATGTTATCTGGGGCTGAATCAGGTTGGAGGGTATCAGGTGGACCTATGCATTGTAATGCTTCCAGTGTAAGACTTTTATTGGATCCTTAGGAGGACCAGTTCCCCACTCCTCCTTAGATGAAATGACAACTGAAACCTTACTTTCCTGTGATTAAGCAAAGCGGAACACAGTAGAGCTCACTTCAGAGTAAGCATGCATGGGTTTAGATCATAACCCTATTGGCAACATGAAAGAAAGAGAAACTGGACAAAATTTACCCCTTTGCCTCTAAGTGGCTGTTCCAGAGTTCACATGCACTTCAATAGGAAAATGCAACAAAATTTGTAATAGCCAACAAATGTGTCAGGCTTCGGGGAATCGGCTTCCTCCCCCATGGTTGTAAATAAGCAGATCAAGTGAAAGGAAATTCTTACCAGTTAGTTTCTTTAATAAACACAGCGAGGGACAAAAGAAAGCATCTACCTAGAATGGTGGTGCTCCCAGTTAAGGCTCACACCTCCTCTGTCTCTATTAATCTAACCCCTCCATCACTCCTACATCTTGTCAACTGAGCTTGTACCCTCTGCACTTTCTGTTCTGAGACTTTCTGAGCTCTTCTCGACCTTGGGGAGAGCGGAGGAACGCTGTCCAATGACTGTGAATCTGTTAACCCTCTTCGCTTCCAGTGTTTCTTCTCCTGGCTGTTCCCCATCCAGTATTTCCCAGCTTCTGCCTTCTGAACTATGCCCCTCTGCAAACCACTGTTCCAAATCTATACTGTCCTCCTGCTCCTGGGAAGATTCAGCAGCAGGAGCAGGGGGAGAGGGTGGCTCTCACCATTCCTCCTCAGTTCAGCCATCTTCAGCCTGGTCCCTGACACAAATGATACTCTAACACAATAAGTTCTCTGTATGTCATAAGTCCACTACAGGAAACAAGAGAACAGACCTGTGCTTAATACTAGAGACTGATGCTCTTCCTTTTAAGAAAAGAAAATCACAGACCCCAAAAGATGTTGAAATCTTTGCCATCCATTTAGGAGGCCTATTGGCATTGTGATGTGTGGGTCAATTATTTCAAAACATTCAATTTATTAGAGGAGGTTCACAAAAGATATGGCAGTGTCTAGGCACAATATTCAGAACAACCCTATGCATGTTGACTCAGAAGTAAGGCCCATTGAGTTCCATGGGACTTCTTTCCAAGGAAGTGTGTGTAGTAATACTCTAATATTGCAGCCTTCAAATGAGTCTTGGCAATAGAATCTTGGATAGCACTGAACAAAAAGACTCCGTGTATATTGGTTGTATTTCTTCTTCTTCTTCTTCTGGTATATATTGCTTTAATCTTTCCGCAAATCTTGGCACAATCGCTGGTAAAGAGAATGCTTTATGACAGGATTTTTATTTGCTATAAAGCAAAAATGCAGGACTGAGAGAATGGTGCTCCAGCTCATGTATCAGGGGAGGTAAATGCTTGAAAACAAATGAATTTTTTAAAACTTGGGTTTTCTCAACAGCTATCTTGAGATCAGAGCAGGCAGTTTTGGACCTAATTAGGTTTACAGAATAAAATGAGAGCGTGTGTGTTAAAAGATGAAAACAAAACAACAATGTTCATTAAAACTAATAAGGCACCAAGGCAGGCCACTGTGACTGGGGACATTAATACTATATAAAGAGTTGTCCTTATTGGGGAAATTTCCTGTTTCATCTTGGACAGCCCTTATCTGATGCCCACCATTTTGCCAAATGCCAATGCCATAGGTAACTCGCAAACAGGGATGGGGTGGGAATTTGATACAGTTCACATTCAAAGGTGAACGTTCCTAAGTCAGACTTTCTAAAACACTATGTCATTTATGTCCATTAATTTTTATGGGTCTACTCTTATGACTAGTATTGAATACCACCCAGTATATTTTAGTCCTTGGCACACCTTCTTTTTAGTTGGTGTTTAATTCTATTTTCGAATGATTTTTGAAGCTTGTATTGATACTATTATCTTACGATAATTTTAAGTGGGGGGGTGTGGCAGTTGGTGTACTGGTTCAGGAAACATGAATTTGGGAACTCAATGAATTCCTCGCCCCATACTTATATGGGTCAGCTATAGGCCTGCATCTTTGTCACTTTTTTATGTTAGGATTTGCCTTGTCTCAGTCATAGATTTTTAAAGAATTTGCAACAAGATACTACTTTGGTTCTGTGACCCGCAGTGAATTTCAAGGGATTCTGTAATGTTAAATCGTATAAGATATAATGTAATGTTGCCTTAGTACAATTTTCGGTGTCATGAGTAAAGTTTGCATTTTCCCATGCAGTGAAGGAGGAGGTTAGGAAGTGGGCCAATAAGACAGGAAAAACACATTGGAGAAGAATACAATGATCTTACAAAAGCATGCCTATGGCACAGAAAGGAAAAAAGCGATAGGTATTTCTTTTACAAATGCAGATTAATTCTGTATAGCTTACTGTTCTCAGTGGAGGAGAATGAACAAATGCCAATAACAGTGGTAGATTTCTCAAGGGAAAAAGATGAATATGACAGTTTGCTAAAGGAACTCAGAGTCACAGTCAAAAATATTACCAACCTTCAGAAGATCGAATGGATGGGTTAAAATGAACTCATTCCCACAGGTGCGAAAGAAATGAGGCAAGATTCACTCCTGCATTGATAAACTACAAAGGAACTCTGGACAAAGCAAGAATGAAACTTACAGAAACTTACAAAATGTCTAAGGGGGTATAGAGAAAGAACTCATTAGTTACTGAAAAAAGTGTTCAACATTGCAGGTGAGGGGTAGATGTTAGGAGCGTGAGATTCAGATCGGAAGATGTACATTTTCTTGATATGGGGTAAAGTGTTCATTCACTGTGGGGCATCTTCATTTGCCAGCCTTTTGCATGAAACCTGGGGGTGGGGAGAGAGAAAGCACACGTCACTTACATTTCTTTGGGGGCAATTTCCTATGTATTAGCAGCCATGCCTTTCTACATACAAGCCACTCTCCATGCAAACAGATAAATGGATGCAGATCTGACATCAGAAACAGCAGCATTCTGAAACCAGTGGGCAGATATTTACAGCTCTCCAGATCACCCTGTTACTGATAAATTGATCACCACTGAAGAAAAGACCTTCAAAGGGAGACTCCAGCATGAATCACCACTGAACTTATCAGGAAGTTCCATTCTATCACCTAAGGCATGAATCGGAATATAGTGTCCATTGGCTAAATGTGGCCTTTACTACATGGAACATGCCACCTTAAACATGCCCACATTTCATTGGGTGTCTCACTTGCATTCTGAACAGGTTGAGAGAACTTCTGACTGGGATCAAGCGCAGCAGCGGAGGCCAATATAGGTGCCATTCCCCCCATTTATGGAGCATGCCTGCACCACTTTGTGGCCCTGTCTCTCTTTCTGCTCTTTCAGAGGTGGCAGCCATTTTGTGTTACCCCATATCACAACGTCAGCCATTTTGTAATCGGAGCATTCTAAATGTGCCTACCAGCACAAAAGGTTGGTGGTCTCTGCTTCACAGAGCCACACCGTATTTTCATGCTTCCTCTGTTTCTATTTTTATGGCCCTTGGGGGAGAATGGAATAATATTTTCTTCACCACTGTGCTAAATAGCAAACAAGTGATGGATTTACATTTCCCCATATTTTCTTTATTTTCATGTTCAGGTGCATTGTCATAAAAGGAGCAGGGGTGAGGATAAATCCTGTATCCTTTGACACAAAGACTGTCTTAAGTAGAAATGACTTCTTTCTTGTTTACTTTCCTTTCTCTCTGGCCATCAACAGGTCTCTTCTTTCTCAATTTGCTACTTTCCCATAGTATCTTGAAACCAAAAGGTACCCTTTAAGGATTGTTCCTTCATCTTCTTTTAAACTCAAAAGGTATGAAAGTGATTTAAAGTTGGAGATTGCACATCTAACTGTGTACACACACACAGGAGAGGAATGATTTTTCTTTTTTGGCTTCTGGACAGATATAGAATGCTATTCTCAAGTTTCTTTTATTTGTTTCCTTGAGGAATTGAATGTGTCCACCTCTTGTCACATAGTGTGCAACCTTATTCCTTTCTTTGCTCAACCAAGTTGAGAAGTTTCATTACTAATACGGATGTAAGATTGTTTTCCATTCCACTCTGTATCTGTTGCAAGCACCACTGCTTCCATTCCACTGCAGTTCATCTTCTGCCAAAAACTACATCATGCACCTTGCTGTCCACTGTGTTGAAATGATGCCATTTATGTAACAAATTGCTTAAATTACGTTATTACTTTATTCCAACCCCATTCATTTCGGTGCGAAGGAAATGCAGTGCAAACGGAGGCAGGGAATTTAATCAATTACATATTGGTGATAAACAGAACCTCCAGGATCAGTAGCAGTATGCCTTTGAAAACCAGGTCCTATGGGTTAAACAGTGCCCAGAATAATTGGTCTGGACATTAGTGGAAACAAGAGGCTGAAACAAACCTCCTCAAGCATTTCAGTTTGCCAGATAGAACAATCCTCCTTCTCCTCCTCATACGCCGACAAGGTTTGTTGGGTGAATTCCGCCCTATAATTATTTACATTTCTCAATAGCTATATACAAAAGAAAGAAGATTAAGCAGAGTTCTTATGAGTCTTTCCCACACTAGTGCTGATTTGGGAAGTCTATGGCACCTTCTGATCTTCTCTGATCTTCCTTGTTATGTATTTAGTGGTCTGTGTTATTGATATTCCAGGTTGACCAGAGCAACTGGCATGCCCTCCCAGTTAGCTCACTCAGTAACAGCTAAAAACTGGCGTTTGAGTTTCAGTCCCTGGAACAGCAGAAATCATGGGCCTAGTCTTCAGACAGCTAGGCACACCTTCAGATTTCTTTACGCAGCAGAAGTTGGCATAACAGAGGCTTGTATGAACGTTTTAAACAAGCATCTTTATTAAACAAAACAGCAGGACAAAACCTGAGGTAAAGGATCAGACGTTATCATCATCAGAAGCACACACAGTGGCAGTTAACTCCAACCGAACAGCCCAAGTCACATGTCCAACCCTTAAGGTGGAATGGAAGAATTACAACAGTCTGTGGTGTCTTGCCTTGGTGTCTTGCCTTGCCAATTCTTACCCACAGAATTGAAGTCGACAGAACCATGAATATGAAATTAATGCAAACACTGAGTCACTAGCTTGCCAGTGACACTACTCAGAGGAGGACTTTATTTAGAATAATGCATACAGCCTGGTTTGGTGCATGTTACTTTTATGTTTTTCCAGTTACTCATGGTTCCCTGAAGGAGATATGAAAACGGTGTCACTGGAATTGGTCACACACATCAAGCAGAATAATTTCTGGAAAATGTGACAACATTTTTGTTTGGAGAAAGATAGCAATTAGATGATTAAAAGTAAGGTGTCAACTGCCAAATTTGATGAAATCTGCTCAAACAAGGTTTGGGATGAGGAGAGTTAAGCAGGATATTTTTTTTAAATGTCCCAAATATCCTATATAATAAAGAGCCTGTGTCCGTCCGTACTACTTTCCATGTGTCAGAGGAAATCGCAAGTGGGCATGCGCTCCACTGACACACGGATTGGAGGACGCAGAGACTTTGGGCGGCCAGGGGTTGGAGCGGGCGGAGAGGGGGGCGTGTCCGAGAGGACGGCCGTGCGCAGGCGCAGCGTCATTTGGGTCAGTGCTGCCGCCTCGCACGGAGCTGGCCGCTTCCGCTGCCGCCTCTCCCGCCGTCGCTCTTTCCTCAACTGGGCGAGGGGGAGACCCTCCGTGTCGCTCGCCTCCGGCCTCCCTCCGCCTGCCCCACTGAGGAGGGAGGCTCCGCTAGGCCTGAAGCCCCGGCCTCCCCCCCGCCAACGCCGCTGCCTCCTCTAGGGCCGAAGCCCCGGCCTCTCCCCCCGCCAACACCGCTGCCTCTGCTAGGGCCGAAGCCCCGGCCTCTCCCCCCGCCAACGCCGCTGCCTCCACTAGGGCCGAAGCCCCGGCCTCTCCCCCCGCCAACGCCGCTGCCTCTCCCCCCGGCCGCGCTCTCACCGTAGGTGACACACGGGCTATTGCAGGGCGGCAGGAGCGGATCCAGGCGGCAGCTCGCCCTGGCGCTGCTCCTCCTGCGGAGGGGCGGCGAGGCGGAAAGCGCGGGGGGAAGCGGCGCGGAGCGCCTCGGATCCCGGCCGCCGCCGCTACCTCTCGCTGCCGCCGGCGGCAATCAGGGCCTGCCCCCCCGAGCGGGCTTCACGGGCGGCGGCGCGGCGGCTTCGGCGAGGCTGCAGCTGCTTCTGCAGCTGCTGATCTTGGCCTGGGCCATGGCGGGCCCTGAGAGCCAAGACGCTGCTGCCGCCCGGTGCTTCTTCCCCGCCCGTGCCGCGGCGCCGCATCCTCGGCCAGGCCTGGCCCGGCCCCCGGGGAGGAGGGCGAGCGAAGCGCGCAGGAAGGGAGGAGCGGGGCGGGCTCCCACATCCCCGCCCACACAGGCCGCGGGGGGGAGGCAAGAAGGAAGGGGACGCCTCCCTCTAGAGCCCGTTTTAAACAGGCTAAATTCACTAGTAAAGCTATAAAATGGAAGAGTGATTTGGACTGCCAACTTATACAGTCGTACCTTGGATCCCGAATGCCTTGCGAGTCAAACGTTCCAGCTCCCAAACGCCACAAACCCGAAAGTGAGTGTTCCATTTTGCGAACGTTATTTGGAACCCGAACACCTGATGAGGCTTCCACGGCTTCCGAATGGCTGCAGGAGCTTCCTGCAGCCAATCGGAAGCCGCGCCTTGGTTTCCGAACGTTTTGGAAGTCGCATGGACTTCCGGAACAGATTCCATTCGTCTTCCGAGGTACCACTGTATATACTTACCTGAGAATGGAACTTACTTCTAAGGAGACACATCTAGGATTGTGCTGACGTTGGGGCAACCGTGAGTCCTAATTTACAGGGAACAGACCCCTGTTTGGGGGAGTCTTCTATCTGAAGGCCTATCTGGTTTAAGTCCAGTTTAAAAGATAAAGGAACCATAAGAAGGGAGAGATGGAGGGGATGGAAGTTGCCTGTTGACAGAAGACTGAGCAAGCACACAGGTCCCCTGTTCTCAGTCTTCCCCACTATGGGGACAGGTATTGTCTTTCTATTGAAATTACAGTAATTATTTCTCAGTTTGCATCTATATATATAAATCAACACACAAACACTTTATGCAAGCCTATACCCACCCTCCTTCCTGGCTCTTCCTTCCTTCCTTCCTTCCTTCCTTCCTTCCTTCCTTCCTTCCTTCCTTCCTTCCTTCCTTCCTTCCCTCCCTCCCTCCCTCCCTCCCTCCCTCCCTCCCTCCTTCCTTCCTTCCTTCCTTCCTTCCTTCCTTCCTTCCTTCCTTCCTTTCTCTTTCTTGACCCAAAACTAGGTCTGAAGAACTGTGGCCACACAAGCCAAACAAAGCCAATGGTGGCTTACCAGAGCTGGGCGGGGGGTGGGTGGGTGGGTGGGTGGATATTCTCTGGAGCTGCATGAAGTCTTTGGCACAATACATGACTGGCAGGTTGATTTTAGCATGGGGGGGGGGATCGGGTGCTGAGGAAGCAGGAGTGGGAAACACCACCAAAAGAATATAAGCATAGATCTGGCGAGCGATAGAGAGTGGCTGCAGAAGTGGGAGAATTGTACCAATTAGGAGATGAAGAGGTGCTAAAAGGAGAGGAGCTTATAGAAGTGTGTCGAGAGGATTGGAAAGTGACGAGTGTCACCAACCCCGTCTGTGCAATATACATTTAAGGCAGTATCATGCCACTTCAAAAAGTCATGCCTTCAGTCAAAGAATCCTGGGGATTGTAGTTTGTTAAGGTACTGAGTTAGGAGACCCCTATTCCCCTTATGGGACCCAGGTGGCGCTGTGGGTTAAACCACAGAGCCTAGGGCTTGCTGATCAGAAGGTCGGCGGTTTGAATCCCTGCGACGGAGTGAGCTCCCGTTGCTCGGTCCCTGCTCCTGCCAACCTACCAGTTCGAAAGCACGTCAAGGTGCAAGTAGATAAATAGGAACCGCTCTGGCGGGAAGGTAAACGGCGTTTCCGTGCGCTGCTCTGGTTCTCCAGAAGCGGCTTTGTCATGCTGGCCACATGACCCAGAAGCTGTACGCCGGCTCCCTCAGCCAGTAAAGCAAGATGAGCGCCGCAACCCCAGAGTTGGTCATGACTGGACCTAATGGTCAGGTGTCCCTTTACCTTTTATTCCCCTTATGGAGTTACAGTTCTCACGGCGCTTTAACTTTCAATCCCTCCTCCCAGGGAACTCTGGGAATTGTAGCAGAACAACTAATATAAAGCAGAATGATGTGCAGATGATCCAATAGAAACTCAACACTTACACACTATTATTGCATCAACAGCATGTTGCAGAATACACCCGCGAGAAAACCCCACCAGCTTGGAGGGGCCCCAAGTCAAATTCTGCTGCTTTTGGTAAACACGAAAATTTGTGCATGTGGGGAGGCTGAATACTGATGGTGTATTCCACAGATTATCCTTAACGTCCTCTGGCAACTGGCTCTTGCTTCTTTCCTGGTGTCAGATTTAAAGGGAAAGGACCATAAATGGCATACAGGAAACTCGCTTCATTATTCCACATGAGTATACCCTACGTGAGTAGAATTCCACCAGCCGTGCTGCATGCATTAATGCTCAATTCCCTGTGAAGTCAATTAAAAAAAGCAAGACTTTGATAATATGCTATGATTGTGTCAACAGAACGGCATGAAGCTGTTTTTGCTTTCAGTTTCACTGGCCCTCAAATGCACTGAGGAATTTTCTGTGGGACTCTCAGAGAGCAAAGGACAATAGGAGACGCCTTTTTGCAGCTGGAGATGCCAGGGGTGGTGAGAATGCTGTAGCAAAGACCAGGGAGGCACCACTGAGCATTTATTTAGGCATTCCAGTATTGGAGAACCTGATCCTAAAGAAACAGGGTGGTCTTGTGTCCTCCTTTACGAGGCAAGTCCTCCATTTGAAACAATGGCGCTGCCTTGCCCCTGCAATTGAGGGGGCCCAGGGCCGTGTGAAGGCTAAGACCCTACCTGCCCGCAGACTGTCTCGCCAGAGTGGTGCATGCTCTAGTTATCTCCTGCTAGGACTACTGCAATGTGGTCTACGTGGGGCTACCTTTGAAGGTGACCCGGAAACTGCAATTAATCCAGAATGCGGCAGCTAGACTGGTGACTGGGAGCGGCCACCGGGACCACATAACACCGGTCCTGAGAGAACTACATTGGCTCCCAGTACGTTTTCGAGCATAATTCAAAGTGTTGGTGCTGACCTTTAAAGCCCTAAACGGCCTCGGTCCTGTATACCTGAAGGAGCGTCTCCACCCCCACCGTTCAGCCCGGACACTGAGGTCCAGCGCCGAGGGCCTTCTGGCAGTTCCCTCACTGCGAGAAACAAAGCTACAGGGAACCAGGCAGAGGGCCTTCTTGGTAGTGGCGCCCGGCCTGTGGAACGCCCTCCCAGCAGAGGTCAAAGAGATAAACAACTATCTGTCATTCAGAAAATACCTCAAGGCAGCCCTGTTTAAAGAAGTTTTTAACCTGTGATATTTTAATGTATTTTAATATCTGTTGGAGGCCGCCCAGAGTGGCTGGAGGGACCTGGCCAGATGGGCGGGGTACAAATAATAAATTATTATTATTATTATCAGCACGTCGTGTTTGCAAACCCTGTGGCATGTGCGCATGACATCACCACGCCCCGTAGCATACGTGAGTGATGTCAGCATGCCCTGTGGTATACTCGGGGTGCGTGCCCATGCCCCACAGTGTATTGATGTTACTCGCGCATGCCACGGGGCACACTGATGTGTCATGTGGACTCCCCTCGGTGTGCATTCGCAGCTGCTGCAGAACTTTGGGGGCGGCCCTTTCATGAGAAATATTGAAGGGGCTGTGGCTTCTGGCCCCTCCCACTTGGCACCTATGATTTGAAGGGTTGTCCCATCTGAATCCGGGTTAAAAATAAAGATTTATAAGAACCATTACATGGCCGCCATTCTTTGGCATAGAGTCAGAGTTCTCTTGCCAGGGCCTAGATGTTGCGCGAGCCATGGGATCGAGGGCCACAGTCATCTCTGCTTATGTATTACGGAGACTATATGGCAGCAATGTGCTTGTAAAATATAAAAACACTAACTTTCTACAAAAAGCCTGGATTCTAAATAGACTCTTCTCCAATTCAAATAAAAGAGAAATGGTATACAACTAATGGTTTATGAGGACATTTGCATATAAAACCTGAGTTAAACATTAGTTTAGACATCCTAAAAGCTGGTAAAATGTTTGGCAAGTTCATAACCTCCCTGAAAATGTTGAATAACTTGTGAAAAATAACAAAATGTCACTCTGCTGTAAAAATATGGAGTGCATTGGTTCAGCAAAAAACATTATAGACCCGAGGAAATATTATTGATAGTCCCAAACACGGTTTCAGCTTCCTTGTTAATAATTGGTAGAATGTTGAAATTACAAGCTCTTCAGAAAGTAAAGTTTACTGCAGGTTTTAATCTTTTTTTATTATAACTACTGCAATTAAAGACAATTGGGGGAGTTGCCTGCTGTTTGTTAAATAGTCCAGAGGAGAGATAATGTTTGAACTTGGAGCCCATAGGAAGAAGATATGGGGTGCGGGTGGCGATTTGATTCAGATCACAATGAAAGGAGAAACTTCCTAATCTACACTTTTCCAAACAATATGCAGATAAAAACACAGCCATCCTTTAAGATTTGCACACATCCAAATTTTCAGTGTTGTGCTCCAGGTAAAGCAATGTGTACAAAAATACTTATTGTTGCAAGCCCCTCCCCCCAATCTCTGAGTGGTGCAAGTTTCCAGGTGTTCTAGGCACACTTACCCAGGGTCCGTGATTCTTTTTGGAAATGAGGCACAGTGGAGACTGTGGTGTCTTTATGATATATGGTTTATTTACACTGAGCCTACGATGGAGGGATTCACGGCATTAGTAATCCAAGATTATAGTAGAGGCAATTGCTTTGCAAAAATATGAATAATATGCATATATTAGGAAGAATTTACACTAAACTACTGATTATTTTTCACGAGAACCTTTTTTAAAAAAATAATGCAAACTTATGTGGAAAGAACTGAAGACTAGTGAAATGGGAAACTGGGAGAAACCAAAACTGTCAGATTCACTCATTCCTAGTAGGAAAATCTCCATGCTTTTATCTGTTTTAGCATTTTAACTTTTGTATGTTTTAAAGTATGGTTGCGAATTTTCATCAGTTTATTGTTTTATCTTTTTGTAAACTGCATGGAGGTGTTTTTTCTTCTTCTTTCAATCAAGTGGTGTATACTTTTTAAAAAATAAACACATACGTACACTAGCAATGACTTGCGGAGTTCACCTGTTTTCAGGAAACTAAATTTATTCCTTCCTGTGAGAATTGGAATCTAGTTGCACAGAATTCTGCATGAATTCTACTCGGGTTCAATGCTAACTTTGGTGAAAAGAAAGTCTTTTCCTCTACAACCAGCATGGAAACTCAGCAGGCTAGCCGAAAGGAATGGATTGCTCTGTGCCTCTTGCACTAGCCTAGTTGGTTGAAGACAAGTATTTTTTACTAGCCTGCTAAGAGGTAGGAGCCAGCATTTCTGCACTGGCTGTTGAAGAAAGGATGCCCCTCCTCTGCAGACAGCATTCAAATAAATTTATAAGACCCTTAGGAGGCTAGTAAATGTTTTTGGGTATTGTTAACTTTTGTTTGCAAGGTTCCGCTGATGGTTTAGTGTTTGAACCAGGTTGTTGGAAGGGGAAATTTTCAAGCAAAAATATAATACCTGCTCCTGTTCACAGCCTAGGTTTTAAAACTGTGTTTGAGGGAAGAGAATGAGATGAATAAGGGTGTCTGCACTTCCCTCAAAGACAGGTATGGCCCAAATTATTTGTGACGTGGTGCTGCAGACAAAAGTTGGCTAGATTTCTGAGCACGTTCTTGGTTCCTGTGCAGGGACCATGAGGCCAAACTGGCCTGATGCCAAACTCCCCCACACAAACTGAATGCATATTCTAGAACATTCTGCAACTTCACGGCGTTTCCACAACAGAAAAGTTGTCAAGGAAAGCGTTCCCTCCGGACAGAAAATTTGAAAAACTTTGGCATAGAACAGTCTACACCATAAGGGCATAATGGCATTCCTCTGTCTTGTTTTTGTCATCTATTACAATATTCACATAAAATTAGAGCTTCAAAGCACGAATAAAGATTAGGTCTCTTTCTGCTCATTATGTAAACAAACACTAGTTAAGGCTCTCTATGCCCACGAGAATATTTGTTTTAGACATTTACGAGAACATAATGCCATTACCAGCAGATGGTTATAGTCCATATGTTACAGCTGGAAAAGGGGAATATATATATAAAACAAGCTGAACACTGTAAAAGTTTCTCTCTCATTTGTAAGCAAGGTCAAAAAACAAGGCTCAGGGGAACAGCTGTTGTGAGGGACTAGTTTGGAAATTAAGTAGAATGATTTTGTGGGGGGGGGGGGTAACACATTCCATAATTTCCATGCAAAAATGATCACCAAATCAATTTAGTTCCGTAACAATGGCACCCCCCTGCCCACAAGCTCAACTGGAGGGATAAAACCAATCAGTGTGTTGCAAGAGGCAGTTGGATAAAATCTTTGTTCATAAAGGTAACATAGACACTGAGGTCCAGCGCCGAGGACCTTCTGTCGGTTCCCTCACTGCAAGAAGTGAGGTTACAGGGAACCAGGCAGAGGGCCTTCTCGGTGGTGGCACCCGCCCTGTGGAACGCCCTCCCATCAGATGTCAAGGCAATAAGCAACTATTTTGCTTTTAAAAGACAACTGATGCTATATTGTTTTTAATATTCGTTTGGAAGCTGCCCAGAGTGGCTGGGGAAACCCAGCCAGATGGGTGGGGTATAAATAATAAATTATTATTATTATTAGTAGTAGTATTAGTATTAGTATTAGTATTACAAGAGACTCTCTCACTCGCCTGCCCACTTCACATGGTTGTTGTATATAAATATATACATGGTAGCAGATCACTTCTTAGGGGGGAAAGCTTTAAAGAACTATAGCTCTGTTTGGGGGGGGTAATATTTGTGTTCACAAGTCTAACAAATGGCCCATTGTTTCTTATGTTTCAGTGACACAGTGCATCAGTGCATATTAATATCTGTCCTGGAGGTCTGAGCTATGCTGTGGGGGCCCAGATGGTGGTGGTGGTGGTGGTGGTGGTGGTGATAATTTATTATTTATACCCTGCCCATCTGACTGG